>OW679194.1:96128085-96447917 GCA_940337035.1 Agriotes lineatus
TTCCGTGATCACGAAACCTTGTAACCCACAACAGAATTGCGTCAAGGCGTCAAGCAGTAGCAATTGAACATTACACGAAGAAGTTTAGAAAAACGTGGTGGCCATTTAAAAGACGTTATTTTCAAAAAATAATTTTTGTTGTAATACTCCATTATATGTGCAAAACTATATTTAGTATAGTACATCGTTGAAATTATAAAAACAAAACAAAAATCTAATAGGGCAATACGAAAAAATGTGGTGATGAGCTTCGATATTTAGAAATATCGATAACAATATTTAAAACATATGCATTGAAAACGAGGTGGCTTTAAGTAATTTTTCACATATTTTTTTCAATAATAAGTACCGCGAGATATACAGCCAAATCTAAATTCGTAGCATTTTTTTTTATTTTACAATATTAAGCAACAATTTTTTACCGATGTTATATACAGTGATGTCGTCTCCGAATTCGAAATCGAGATTTATATTTTTCAATGTCGAATATTCGACACGAAATCAATCAAATGCTCGAAATCGTTTTTCGGGATTCCTAATTTTTTTATCTCAACAGACATTAAAGACCCCATGGTTATTGACAAAGCCGAATTGGGAAATCATGAGCACTGCGCTAGATTTTTGTAGCTGTTGCAATTCGTGGAAATTGAACCCACATATCCTGATCTAGGGCCAGAGGTCCTATCTCTGAACTAGCTGCACTGCTTTGCCTTTCAGTGCCATAAATTTAGGGGAATCATAGAACGTTAATGGGTTTATTTTGGGCGTTATTAGACAGTCGCATCCCAACTTCTTCAATTCGATACGCATATTTACAATTCTAGTAGCTACGTTCGAAAATGGGTATAATGTCGCCTTGACTCGTTATGTGGCAAACACTAGTTATATCTCGTCCAATAAGCGATATCTGCATGGTTAAATTAAATTATATATTTGATCTAGCTACGCGTACCTAACGCCGACAGAATTCTTTATATTGCTGCTTCTTTCATGGGTTTCTCGAATTGGCACACCTTTTTATTGTTTTTAAATAGTACTTGCACGCACTTATATGCAATAGTGATGACGTGATGAGTATTTGGATTGAAATAACTATAAAGTATAAATAAAATAAAATGGCATTTCAAAAAACAAACCAACGAAATTGCTTCTAAATTATGATGACGTCTATAAAATCGTCTCGTGGTGAACAAATTAAAAATTCAATTACGTTGGAAGCATTTTATTATCATAACATGAAGTGTATACCATAAATCATTTTAAGGTTATCCTGAAACGTTAAAAGGGCTCCCTAGTTTTTGAAATATCTCCGCTTCCACGTATTTTAGAAGCGCATGAACGATAAAATAGCTTAATGGCGGTAGATTATCCGGCGATAAAGTCGCAGTAATTGTGGTTTTCAAATTAATAACTTGGAGTTATTATTTTTCGTTTCGTGCTTCTTGCACAATCGGAGGCGTAATAGTTTTTTTGTGGAATCTAAATTAGAGTCTTGTTAAGTATTTGAATAAATCGGTTGTCATTATGATTGTTATCGTCACAGGAGTGCAAATTTGACCTTTGATAATCAAAATTAATTTTCGTCAAAGACTTGCAATTAACAAGTACATTTACGGAGCTAGAACCTAATAGTTTATGCCAAGTTTTCGTTAAGGCGTAGTCAGTAAGGTGCATACTTTATTGTTCTTATGTAACATCAAGGTTAAGCTGGCGTCGGGTTTCTTAATATGTGTACGTATGTAATTAATGTCTAGCCTATTAGACTACGATTTTAAAAATAAACGAATTAGGTACGAATGTTCCAGTTTGTATGCGTTGAAATGCTACGCATGGCAGTCTACCGTATTGCTAGATAAATTATTAGGGTAGGGTTCATATGCATCTTGCCTGAAAACGATGTTCGTAGGTCATGCTGGAATTCGTGGAACTTAATGCTGTTAAAGCATCACTGCCGTTTCCGAGAAAATTGCCTGCAAACTACGGCAATTTTGTAAATAGGTAAACGTCCTGCCTGGCACATCAACGTTATTACGTTATAACCTGAAATATAACATTTCGATGTTCCCATGTCGCATTAGATCCCTTTCAAGTTTCAGCAAAAGTTGAATACGCCGTATTAGTGACGTCACAGATATCTGAGGTGCTAAGCTGGATTCAAACAAGCTTCCCTTCAAATTTTTATGCGGCGATTACTGTGATTTAAAAGGGATTCAGGCGGTTACAACGTATTTAATACTTACAACGCTAGTAGGACTGGAATTCAGTTTAAATCTTCGCATGCTGCAAGTATTATTGAACGCAGTGGAAAACTAGAACTGGCAAACGAATTTAATTCAATCGAAAATTGCGTGATCTCTCAAGTTTTCATTATATCCCGCTTAATATTAAAGAAGCTAAAATTCAGAAAATCACAGTGAAAGGGTATTGTGGTGGTTTTTATATGTTTTATGTTATATCTTTAAAACGCGTAATGATGATAACATAATATTTTAAATTAAAAATAAACCCTCATAAAATGTTTGGGTAACAAATGTTCGTTTGGTTTTCGTCTTTAGGAAGATATGATGAGAATGTCACCGTTTCAAGTTAGACGAGTCGAGTAAAATTTCTTCTGAGAATTGGAAACGACCAGAACAAAAAAATGCGATCTGGACTTTTCGAAATGAGTCGACGATTACTCGACACCAGGAAACTTGTGTCATCAGGTCATCACTAATTGTAAAATGTAACTTGAAGCCAGAGTGTCGTTAAAGATGTATGGAAAAATGTAATAGCAAAGTAGTAGGAGCTCAAATGATTAAAATTCTTGTAATTATTCTACAGCATATTAAAACACTCAAATGTTATTTGGTAAATTCGATTCTATTGTCGCGGGACGCCTAAAGTCAAGGTAACTGGCAATCCTTTTAGTTAAAATACACTTGGAGACGAAGACTAAAGCTACTGTTGCGAGCTTAATAAGACCACTTAAGTACAAATACTTGCGTTTATTTTTCTGCCGTTTACAGAACACTTAAGTTTAATACCGTTGCTTCTTAACTAAATTCTAAGTCCAGTTTGACCAAGAAAACTCGGTAGGCGTTTACAAATTTCCAAATAAGCCTATCAGAGCAGTTCTAATTTTTGGACTTTTGGCACGTACATACGTACGTGACAGTTCATAATACTTCTATGAATTTGACAAATTTGAAGCTTTCACACGATGAAATTTGTCAAGCTCGATCCCTCTCAAATTATTGCTAATTAATAAAGTTTTACAATGCTGCTACAAGAATTTGCCCCCGCCGGCACGAAATTTTTATGATCGAGTTGCAACAGTTGCACTTCTGATCACGTTTGGGCCATATATCTTTGCCTAATTTTTCGGCGTACGAAGTAAACCCTGCATAAATTTACTCTAATATATTCGTGAGATTGAAATATTTCCAGCTTCCCAGAGAAAGGCACGTTTCTAAACACCGGCTAACATTCGCTAGTTGTAATTTTAATATTACATTTTGCCTACGAATTCTACCTTAAAATATTTATGATACATATGGCTTATAGCCAACTAAAGTACAGTTTCCTACAACCGCGTATAGTTCATTTCATTAAAGAACGCAAATCGTAACACTATGAATGTTAATCACAAATTATAAAATCAAGAATAACTCGTTAACGCTTGAGTTTGGTATATATGCAATTATGCATATCTAGACTTTTTGACTCTAAATGAGTTACCCAATTGATTCTTAAAAGATTTCTGGTACGTTTTGAGACGTATACTGATGTTTTGTGTGAATACTATCAACGGAGTTTAGAACTGAAAGATTGGCGATAGATGCCATATAGATAATGCAACAAATATTTGAAAACGCACGTAATAGTTATTTACGTGGCAAGCTTAGTAAATTATCCTTTATGGGCGAGCCGGATCATTTGTAATTGGTGAGCCCCACTAATGGGTAATCGCAAGCGAGCCGCGTACAACGTGTTATTTCCTCTTGCTGAAAATCTTAGAAATTAATATTAGTGATTAATAAAGGATGTGTTTATTAGAAAACAAGGTGTTTGTAAAGTCGCCAGGGCAAAATTAGAGGCACCGTGCCTGTAAAGACTTATTTACAGAGTCAGTTCAGACGACAATAAACGACCTTTTAACAAGTGAAGAGGAAATAAATATCTTCAACACTTGACATTCTGTTGCCAAGTTTTGAACAGGCGTTTGATACGGTGAATACAGTCAACATAATAAAAGACATTATGTACATAAGGATGCCACAAGAAGTCGTCAACTTTGTGGAAATTGTTCTAAATATAATGGCAGTAGCAAAAATCGAAAATCTATAATATAATTTTCCTTAATGTGTTTGTCTGTGTGTCTGTGGCACAAAATAAAATCTCACGTTCCGGCTTCACAGATGTTTATATTTGTTTAGGTTTTGTTTTTCTTATCTTAGCGCTCGGATCGGATCTTGACCTTTCGCGTATCCTATTTCACGTGCGCGCCGATTCAAGATTCGCAGCGCGTAGCGCGCGGTTTGCTTGTAAAGCTTTAAAATTCGGAAAGTGAAATTGGGAATTCAGATTTGAAAGTAACTATAAGTGTCAAGAGTGTCCAAATTATAGCAAGAATCTAGAAAATTGGGATTAAATATTGGCGAGAGAAAAAATGTCAAGTACATAGAAACGGAACAAGATGAATGAAGAAGCCTTTAAAAATAAAATATAACAAATTTGATACAGTTCAGAAATATAAATTATTTAGGTACCTATAACAATTTCGAATAAAAACAATAGTTGAAGGAAAATTAAACAAAAATATAAGTAAGTCATAAAGAATATTTTGCAAATAAAAATATATGTAAATAGTAAATATCTTAAGTACAAAAGCAAATCTGGAAATATACAGTGACCGCCAAAAGGTCGGCATTAAAAATTCCTTTTGGATTTAAAAAAAACTTGTTACATTAATAATGTGTGCTTGTCTGAAAACTTATTTAGCCCCCCCCCCCCCCCATAAAGATTTATAATAGAAAAAAATAATAGGAAATATTCCATTAGAGTTTTTATTATTTACCGAAAAGTAATGTACTGGGTGTCTTAAAATGAATTACATCTAGTATGTTTTGAATTTCCCATAATGCAATCTAATATTTTACTTGAAATTGGCAAGACTGTAAGTCTATGTCAAACTTGAGGTTAGCAGGTTGGGTTTTACGTCAGTTTTGACACAAATTGAGTAGTACATAAAAAAAAACATTTTTTTCAAACAAAACTGTTTTTATTCGAAAAAAAAAACATACGGAGGTGTTGGTTTTTTTAGTGACACAATGACGTTTATTTAAAGATGAGAGCCCTGAAGTAAAAAGAAAAGTGTGATCATTTAACTGAAGTACTTACTTGTATTCCAGTGGTGAAAGAAACAATAATTTGTTTTTTTTTTGTCATGAAAGAACTGGTTTATTATTTGAAAAACAACTATTCCGAAAAAATTACTACCATAGCTCTGAAGTTTTGTTCAGTTGGGGGTTATGCCTAAAACGAAACAGTGTAACCTCTCCGCTTTGACTTACATTTGCAACTTATAATAGTATCATCTACCGCTGTGAACTTCATCCGCCTACTTTTGGATACTTTCTATTGGATGCTTTCATCCCCTCGAAATTGTATGTACGAGTTGGTGATGTAAAACCGTGAAGGAAAATTGAATTTTATAGCAGCAAACAGAAACCGATTAAGTATGACTGCATTAACATCGTAAGTGCTTTTAGGTTAAAAGGTAGCTAGCAGCACTGGCGAGAAACTTTTATTGCAGCTCTGCAGTTTATTAACTTTATGTGGTGGCTAGCTTTCAGGATACACACTTGCGATTTATTTTATTTAGCGGTGTTGTAAAATATCACAAGGTTGCGGGATATTGCCAAATGGCTTTTAGAAGCGCAATAAAAATTGGAAAATATTGCATTTTATGCATATGTGTTTGTAAACACTAATATAATCGTTTGTAACAATATTATTTTTATTATTGGATTAATATTTTACATTTCGAAAACTTATACAAATGCAATTAATTGGTTTCAGTATGAATTATTCGAATTGATCCTCCAACTAGCGAGAATGGTGTAGTATAAATTAAATGTTTCAAGACTTATTTGGAAAAGGAAGTTTTAATTAATTCCGCCAGAATTTATGAGAAATTGTTCACCACCCCAAAGCGTAAGTTTCTTCGAAGTATTTGTTCTGCAGACTGTTTAATTTTCCTACACCGTCGTACGTACCTACAGTACGTATGTAAGCCGTGCTGTGACATTTCAAAAGTGAATAACTAATTCTTAAATAAAATATTAATTCAGTCCTCATCATGCCAGCGCCCCTTTCTTCGTTCTCAGAGGGCTTTTGCTGTAGTCTGTAGTACAAATTGACGACGACTTCGTGTATTATATTTGGGCATAACTATGGCGAATAAGCTATTCACTTATATTATTCAAATGTGGTTTGGACGCGAAGCATATGGCAAAGCGTATGCCAAAATAAATAGTCGCATTCTGCATTCATCTTTTACATTATTAACTGACTAACTAAAAGTTTATTTGGGACTAATTGCTTTAAGAGGAAATTTAATTAAAATCACCTGTACATTTTAATACATTTTATTATGAACATTATTTGTTGATTAAAATTATCGCAGAAGAAGGAAGCGGCCAGGTGTTTAAAATTAAATCACATTTTATTTTATACTTTCACCATAACTTGCTAACACAAGAAAGTAGTTGTAAACTTGTTGCACGGTTGAAATTTATGACATCAAAAGTTTTAATTACAAAAGACGTAATGAAACCTTGGGCGTTACCTTCCTCATTTAAATAAGGCACTTTAATGCTTATTTCTGGAAGCGCGTTTAAAGGCAATTTTCAACAGTATAACAATATAATTTAGAAATGCTGGAATAACTAATTGGTTACATCTCTATATAATATATTTCGTTTAAAATTTAAAACTACAAGTTTAATCTCCCATCATTTTTTACCTTTACATCTTTCTCTTGTCTGTACTGACTTCGCGAATGTGGGGAAACTGTTCAAGTCAGATTCAATTTGTGTAGTTAAGACATAGTACCAAGGACTGTGGGTTAATACAACAAATCCGCTCGCTGTGCAAGAGTTCCTAGAATTAGCATACATCAGGCTTTGTTGCGTTAGTGCCTAGAGTGCATTGCTCGAACGGTTTATGCTTTGAAATTAACTTATCTTGGTTTAGTGCAAATAGCGCATTAATGAATATTACTAATTATTTTGCGTTATAAGTAACAATTTTTTATATCTAGTACACAGTTCACACAATTTTTATTTTGTCAATTTTGTATGGAGAAATGTGCTAAACATAGCTTATATCCATGTATTGAAACGAAATATGTATGCTATTTGCGACTCTTCTAAAGATTTTGGATCGTTCAACAGAAATACTATTTGATATATTTTAGAAATTTTTCGAGTACATTAATACAAAACTTAAGCAAGTTAGAAGTGCCAATTCTCTACGATAGAATATTTTACTGAAGTACAATTGAAATAACATGTAAAATGTTATTGTTTTCAAAGATACAATAAATGGTGGCAATATTTTTGCTTTAGCTTATAATTAGTGTTTCTTATACGTACAGTAAAAATATATTAAATTGTGGATTTTTTTGTAAGATAGTAGCGATAGATTCACTAAATAAGAGGAATGAGGTGCACAACTTTTATTAATCCTTTCTCCCTGCGACATAACGCGGAACACCCATAAAATTAACTAAATAATAATAAGTGAAAAGGTGTTCCCCTTACAGATTTATTAAATTCTTGTGCTATTACTGAAAGGTAATTCAGTTTTTTTACACTTTGAAGGTCATTCTGCACCTAAACAAGTGGCAGTATCTTATTTATTTGTCTTTACATATTTCTCAAAACTTGCAGAGAAGTAAATAACTAGCCGGTACATATTTAGATTTTTTTCGGGAAACTTTCTAGAATTAGAAGAAACATCTGATCACTCTCACTTGATACATGAACGCGGAACATAAAAAGTATAACCATAAATCGGTTATCAGAAAACGCGCACTTGTATATAAATTCCAACCCTGCTCATAAAACATAAATGTCTGCATTTGTTCTAGAAATTCAAGGAAAGAAGTAACGCGCGTGGGGAAGTATTGAGAGAGATAATTTATATGTAATATGGACTTGGAAATACTCCAGGGGACACTTCGTTAACTTTCTGTCGACGCAAAACCATTCTCGATAAAAAAATTCACTAGAAAATTATACGCCGTTGCTAGAAGGAATCCTCTTGATATACACGGTAACTGCTGATAAATCTAAGGTTATGCATTTGTCCAAATAAACAACACATGTGGCCATGGATGATAATATAGTAGATATTTACTTCGTATTGTAATTTAGAATGTAGAGTACAGAAGTGATGACAGTTAATAAATTCCAAAACGCCCAATGTCAAAATAACTAACTAACCATGGCCAACCCTCGTCTATATTTTAAAATAAAAACCCAATATACAGAATGCGGCAGGCTACTAGGACTATTGCAAAAGCAAGGAGAATATGCATGTGGCCGTCGTGGTGTTTAACAAACCAACAAGATAGCGGTAGGTCGTTAGGATCATTATAAATACAATGTATATATTCGACTTTTTAATTTTTCAAATACAATTACGGCCACATGTAAAATCCCTTTGCTTTTGCTATGGTCCTAGTGGCCTGCCGCAATCTGCATATAATATGGTTTTCACTGATACACCCCTGTGAAGTTAGCACCACAACTTCAAAAAATGTTATTTTTTTCAAGAGTTCCCGTTGCACCCCAAAGAGTTCTAGAGTTCCTTGCTATTTTTAAAAATAGTTCTATGTATTTAAGAGAAAAAAATGTGGATCGAAAATTTGGGGTGCTAACTTCACATTTTCATCCGACAAATACCACTATAACTCTTTTTCAGTCATACTTACTGAAAAATGTCATTATACTTTTCGATAGAGCTCGTCGGGGTGCTACTAGAACTCTAACAAAAAACAAGATTAAAAAAAAAAATTTTTTTCGTTAACCAGAAAAAAATATCTTTTTAATTTTTTTAAGTTCCGATAGTTCTAATGGTAGTTCTAGTAGCACTCCGGCGAGTTCCATCGATAACTCTAATAACATTTCTTGATAGAGCCGGAAGTAAAGAAGTTACGCCCATTTTTGTGTTAGTATTTTTACAAAACGACGAAGTCCTGAAAGCAATTTTTTAAAAGTTCCTGTAGTTCTAATGGGAGTTGTAGTAGCACCCCGGCGAGTTCTATCGATAATTCTAATAACATTTTTGATAAAACTCGAAGTAAAAAAGTTACGTTTATTTTTATGTTAGCACTTTTACAAAACGATCCAAGACCTGGAAGTAATTTTTAACAGTTCCGGTAATTTTAATAGGAGTTCTAGTAGCACCCGGACGAGTTCTATCGATAACTCCAAGAACATTTTTTGATAAAACTCGAAGTAAAAAAGTTACGTTTATTTTATGTTAGCACTATTACAAAACGACCCAAGACCTGGAAGTAATTTTTTACAGTTCCGGTAGATCTAATAAGAGTTCTATGAACACTCCGGCGAGTTCTATCGATAACTCTAATAACATTTTTTGATAGGACCGGAAGTAAAGAAGTTACGCGTATTTCTGTGTTAGCTCTTTTACAAAACGGCCAAGACCTGGAAGTAATAACCATAACCTTTTCAATTCCAGTTCTATGAAAAAAAGTCTTTCGAGTTTGCCATAGAACACGCCAAAGTCCCACAATAACTTCCGAAGAAATTTTAAAGTAATTGCTTCTAGGATCTAGTCGTTTTGTAAAAGTTTTAGCACAAAAATGCGCGTAACTCTTTTACTTCGAGTCTTATAAAAAAATATTATTAGAGTTATCGATAGAACTCGTCCGGGTGCTACTAGAACTCTTATTAGAACTACCGAAACTGTAAAAAATTACTTCCAGGTCTTGGGTCGTTTTGTAATAGTGCTAACATAAAATAAACGTAACTTTTTTACTTCGAGTCTTATCAAAAAATGTTATTGTAGTTATCGATAGAACTCGTCCGGGTGCTACTAGAACTCCTATTAAAACTACCGGAACTGTTAAAAATTACTTCCAGGTCTTGGGTCGTTTTGTACAGGTGCTAACATAAAAATAAAGGTAACTTTTTTACTTCGAGTCTTATCAAAAAATGTTATTAGAGTTATTGATAGAACTCGTCCGGGTGCTACTAGAACTCCTATTAAAACTATTGGAACTGTAAAAAATTACTTCCAGGTCTTTGGTCGTTTTGCAAAAGTGCTGACATAAAAATAAACGTAACTTTTTTACTTCGGGTCTTATCAAAAAATGTTATTAGAATTACGATAGAATTCGCCTGGGTGCTACTACAACTCCGATTAAAACTACCGAAACTTTTAAAAAATTGCTTTCAGGACTTCGTCGTTTTGTTAAAATACTAACACAAAAATCGGCGTAACTTCTTTACTTCCGGTTCTATCAAAAAATGTTATTAAAGTTATCGATGGAACTCGCCGGAGTGCTACTAGAACTCCCATTAGAACTATCGGAACTTTAAAAAATTAAAAAGATATTTTGTTCTGGTTAATGAAAAAAAATTTTTTTGAAAATCTTTTTTTTTTGTTAGAGTTCTAGTAGCACCCCGACGAGTTCTATCGAAAAGTGTAATGACATTTTTCAGTAAGTATGACTGAAAAAGAGTTATAGTGGTATTTGTCCGATGAAAATGTGAAGTAGCACCCCAAATTTTCGATCCACATTTTTTTCTCTTAAATACATAGAACTATTTTTAAAAATAGCAAGGAACTTTAGAACTCTTTGGGGTGCAACGGGAACTCTTGAAAAAAATAAAATTTTTTGAAGTAGTGGTGCTAACTTCACAGGGGTCACTGATACAGCTGTTCATGGAACATCTTCACCATTACAGTATTATTTGGTAATAAATTATATAGTACCAAGTAGTTCGATCAACTTGTGTACGATTCAGTGGCATAATTGCAATTTTGTTCTGCGCTGTAAGATTCTTTAATAAGCTTCTTGTAGTTCTGTTGTACAAAAAAAAATACGAGTATTATTTATGCTTATTTTGATCTACGCATAAAGGCCGGCTTCTGACGAATCATATTATCATGTTACAATGAATATAAAACGTTTTCATGTGGCCAGTCCTAATATCTGGGGCTTTTAGGTATTCTGGTATGTTCATATCCTGTTTTCGATGGGATTAAATGGAAATAGTTCCTACATCAGGGGGTCAACTTTTTCAGAGCAACACGATGGCCAAAGGATGAAAAAGTCAACATTTCTCTTCTGTTGAGCAATTATGAAGACGTGAATAAAGCCATAAAAAGTAGTAAGAGGAGATACATCGTATTGATGGGCGATTTTAATGCCAAAATACACAAAAGGAGCGAGAGATGAAAGATGAAAAGGTGGTTGTACTTTACGGAATAAGAACAAGAAATCATATAGCAATCCAGCTAATAAGTTATACGAAAGAGAACAACCTAAAAGCAATAACTGGGCACACGGATCAGTTAAAACTGAAATCGATTATATCATAAACAATGATAAAAACATAATAAAATGTACTACTCCACTAAACCCGATAAAGAAAACGGAACGACTAGGAAGAAAAGAAGGGATGATATAAGAGAATACAAAAGCTGGAAAGTAAAAGGACTGATTAAATGCATTAGTAGTATTTATATTTAGAAAGAGGTCTCAAATTATACCCCCTTAATCTGCTATCGGTTCTATGCAAAATATTTACAAACATTTACAAAACGCAAACACTCGTAATCAAATTTGACAGCTACCAACCCCGTGAAGAGGTTGGATTTAAGAAAGCGTTCAACACTTCAAATCACGTACAAGAAATGAGGATACGGATAGAAAAAGTATACAAGCTACCCTTTTGGGTAGCAGTAATAGATTACGAGAATGCATTTGACTTCGTAAATAGATGGGCAGTACTAAACGCCCTAAATAACGGTAGATTAAATAGTAGGTATACAAGTTACTCCTAAAATACCTGTTAAAAGGAGAGTAAGACAAAGTTATTTACTCTGCCTTTAGACTTTTAGAGGACGTTTGTAAGAAACTTGACTGGGAATGCAAAGGAATCAGAGTGCACCGAAAATATTTAAACAATTTGCGCTTTGCATATTGCATAGTACTAATCAGCAACAACAAAGCGAAGCTTGCGGAAATGCTAGTAGAGTTAAAAGCCTCTTCAGAGGAGTTTGGCTTGAGGATGAACATGGATAAAAGACACAAAAGAAGGGGCAATAGTTTTATATGGAACAGAAGTAGACAAAGTTTTGGGACATACAATTGCTCTAGACAAGGAGAACTAAACTGCTGAGGTAACGAAACGAATTCGTATGATCTGGGCCGCAATTGGAAGATTGTCCATGATTCTCAAAAACCAAGATATTCCAATTCATCTAAAAAAATCATTTTTTAAATATCTTTAACATACGAAACGAAGAAGTACAAAGAAGAACGAACGTAGAAGATGTGATGCAACGAATTGCGGATTTGAAATGAAATTGGGTGGGGCACATAGCAAGACAGCGGGCACATAGCAAGACAGCGTCCACGTAGACGTTGGATAGACGACATACAAGAAACTGTTGGCAGAAGCTGGCATCAGTTGGCACTAAACAGATGTGATTGGAAAAAGCGTGGAGAGGCCCTATGTCCAGGACTGGGTGAAGAGAGGCTGCTGAAGAAGAAGATACAAGTTTTACTCAATACACATACAAAAACGCTATAAGTAACGCAAGTAACGACGCCAACAAAATAAAGTCAATCTTAGAAGATGTTTTTAAAGAACCAGAATGAGAGACGAAAGGCGTTAGATATGCGACAAGAAGCTGAGGCATCTGCGTTTTGGCGATGATGTAGTCTTAACGGAAAATGACAAGGGAGAACTGCAGGAGATGCTCAACGAATTGCATGAAAAATCAATGGACGATGCAAGATAAACCTAAACAAACGAAATCGAGCAGAATCATGACCAACAAATAATACTATAGTTCGTTTCATACTTAAAAGTTCACTATTGCAACTGGTTTGAACATAATTTAAACAACAGTGACGTACTAGACTTTTCTTTCTTCACTGATGAGGCGTGGCTTCATTTATCTGGATATGTTAATTCACAATTACAGGATATGGAGCGCCGCAAATCCTCACACTTATATTGAAACAGCTTTGCATCCATTAAAAATTGAAGTCTGGTTAGATATTTCCCGGAGGCGTATAGTTGGGCCAATCTGTTTTTGGATACATTAAAGACACCATTTACAGGCACAGTATAGAAATTTTAGATCAACTGATGTTACAAATTGAAAATTGCTGTGATAACATTGAACAAGAAATGTTGCAGCAAATGTGACCCACCTTCAACATTTACTTTAGATTAGTGCTTCTAAGTTGTAATAATTTTTTTTAAATATTTCAATTTATTAGTAGGTAACTAACAATATTCTTATTAAATATTATGGCAAAAGCCTGTTTCAGTGAAGCGATAAATAGTTGTTAAAAACAAGTTCACATATTTTGCAAAGCCAATTTGATGAAACAGCATTTATAATTACCGGGTACAATCTAGCCAAAATCAATATGTCGCCTATTATTTCAGGTAACGTGTGATTCAAAATTAGAAAGATAACTGTATACTGCATGTCTAGCGTTAATTCAGTTACAACTGTCACTTTATGGCAAATAATTTTTCACAGCTATTTCAGCAATAATGCTGGTTTACAAGTACTAAATTGTGCTAGCATTACATTGACCACGACAGGTCTCTGCTGATTTGTTTGCACAAACTCAAAACATTTCTACCGAATTTCAGGAAAAAAACAGTCCCAAAACTCGAATTGAAGACAATTTCATTATAGTAAACACAATATCACCGTGCACACCATAGTGGTCGTTTTTAGCAGTGAATTTTCCAAAATTCGATACACATCCAATGAAGCACGTTATCAAATCGACAAAACTTTTAGTTTGTGTATTTTAGGTTAAATTTTCACAGACAGCCAAAAACGGTCCATGCTAGAAATGTACTTCAGAAAAAAAAATCAATGGTGAATGGATCTATTCCATTCGAGACGCATTTGACGATTTTATTGAAGAATTTCCAGATGTGGCGGTTCTCTATAACACGTTTAGTAGGGCTCTTCGTCACATTGTGGACGTTTATAGGGAAACAGGAAGAGTGGCTTGTAAAGCAGGCAAAGAGTACGGAACGAAGAAAACATTGAAGTTGTGAGATCAGTGATCGTAGATCAACCGCATACATCATTTCGACAATTCGATCAACAGGTCGATCTTTCTGACAGTACTTGTCAGCGTATCCTTAAATAAGATTTGCAACTTTACCCTATCGTTTACAAGCTATCCATGAAATTGTCCCAAATGATTTGGACGACCTTCGAGAGAGGATATTGAATCATATTGAAGAAATAAATAATACTCCTGGGATGCTAAACAATGTTTTCAATGTCATGAAAAGAAGAGTTAGGCTGTGTAGAGATGTCGGCGGTGGCCACATACATCATCTTCTTCGATTGAAAATTTTTACTTCCTTTTACGATAAGGAAGTATTGGATTCACCCCAAAAATTTTAAATTGAGTTTTCAACGAATCTTCAGGTTTTACAGTTCCCTGAACGAAAAATAGCTATTTAACTAACAAAAAATGTAAGGACCTATTAACATTTGAGGTAGGCAAGTACAAGCAACGGCAAAGCCGCGGCTTGTTGCGCGCCGAAAATGTTAATAGGCGATACATTCCGAGTTATCGAAATTTTAGTAGATTTTTGAAAAGATGGTTTTATTTGTCAACTGGCATCAGGATTAATTTTCGTGAGTCGTGTTACCTGTGAGTGTCACATGTCACATAAACACTTGCAATTATAAACAAAACTTCTAAGTCTGCATCTTGCGTTGTTAATTTTATTATCCTAAGAACTTAATAATAATATTAAGTTCCTTTGTGTAGGGAAAGCAGCAAACAAATATAATCACCGAGTTACACGTTTTGTTACTAATGATGTATCACTGACTTACATGATCAGCAGCGGGAAAACATATTTTTGTTTATTGGTCTGTGTGTGTGTCTGCCTGTCTGTGAACAGAATATTTAAAAAACGAAGAGGTACGGCGTTGAAACTTCATATATTGGTTTTATGTACTATCTAGATACGACAGCAAGCTTTTGAAGAAAATCACATAACCGGAAGTAGGTGTTTACTCTTGTGATTTTACAGTTTTTTTCGAGTTTTTCAAAAACGGCTCTAACGATTTTTTTTAAATTTTACATTTTTATTACATTTTTAATGTGTATTGATGTGAGATAGTTGATTTTCCACTTGAATACCTTTAAAATGGTTTTTTTATTATATTTTAAATAGAACAGCCGGTATATTATTACATTTAGCTTAAAATAGTAGAGAAAATCTGTCTCTTGAACTAACGCTCTATTTTGACCGTTTTGGTAGAATTCGTAATTTTTGAAATTTTTTGACAAATGCTTAAAAATTAAAAATCAAATTTTTGACTAATTATAAGATCACTGTAAAAAGAAGTTGTGTGCGTTGTCGCGATACGCCTAAAGTCGGGGTAATTGGCAATCCTTTTAGTTAAAATACACTTGGACGCGAAGACTAAAGCTACTGTTGCGAGATTAATAAGAACACTTAAGTACAAATACTTGCATTTATTTTTCTGCCGTTTACAGAACACTTAAGTTTAATGCCGTTGCTTCTTAACTTTACTTATTAACATCTTCTTATTAACTAACTAAATTCTAAGTCCAGTTTGACCAAGAAAACTCGGTAGGCGTTTACAAATTTCCAAATAAGCATATAAGAGTAGGTCTACATTTTGGACTTTGAGCACGTACATACGGACGTGACAAGTTCATAATAGTCCTATGAATTTGACAAATTTGAAGCTTTCACACACTAAAATTTGTCAAGCTCAACTCCTCGCAAATTATCGCTAATAAAGTTTTTTGCTCCCGCCGGCACGTAATTTTTATGATCGAGTCGCAACAGTTGCACTTCTGACCACGTAGTAACCATATACCTTCGGCCAATATTTCGGCTTACGAAGTAAACCCTGCATAAATTTACTCTAATCTATTCGTGAGATTGAAATATCTCCAGCTTCCCAGAGAAGCACGTTTCTAAACATCGGCTAAATATTCGCTTGTTGTAATTTTAATATACCATTTTGCCTACGAAATTCTACCTTAAAATATTTATAAGACAAATGGCTTATAGCCAACTAGAGTACAGTCTATTCCTACAACCGCATATAGTTCATTTCACTTAAGAACGCAAATCGTAACAGCGTGTATCACACCAGATTTTTTAGAACTGTCGTTGCAGCATTTTAGCGAAACGAAATAGTTATTACATTATAAACCGAGACTCCAGTTATTTCCAATTATTAGCAGTTGTTTTTAGTTATTTAAGCACATAAAGCACCAGCCTCTACACCGCAAGGTAAAACGAGGTTATCGATTATACATACATACATAATTTACATTAAAAAACTAAGTTTGCATGAAATGTTCTTTAAAAGATTAGTTTAGTTGCTATTCATCAATATTTGCAAGGATTAGTTGCAATTAGTTGTAGTTCAAATATCATAAATTCAAGCGGCGACATACGTGATTTTTTCTGGCCTTATTTGACGAATCTCATTTTGAATCACATGTTACTTGATTTTTTAAATGCAAATCGTAGAGTGCCCTGAATCAACTGTTACTAAAACTCTGTTTGTTGTACATTTTAGGGCCCCCCATTAACCAGCGACACCTTATTTTGTTGGTGTTGTAGTACAAGCCAAGTTCTTATCCAATAAATTTTCATCGCCCTGTATAATGCCTGTCGGTAATCTCCGTCTCAACAGTTCAAGAAAAGCATTTCGAATGTAGTAAACGCTGCCTCGGTGTGGTTTTGCGAACCACGTTAATGATACGGGCAAGGTGTAGTGTAAACGTCCGAGTTTCTACATTTTCTATTCCAGCCTCATAATCGTGGCAAACTAAGTTGGGCTTTGTTGCATTAATTTCTTATTGGCCGCGGTTAAGCAGACATTACGGCTAACCCTTTGCAGCAAAAACGAGGGATACAGGAACCATAGCTGTGCGCTCGAATTCACTGTTGGTGCACATGACAGGTACATAACAGCCTTCTCGGAAAGTTCAAATTCATGCTAACCTGTGCATTCGACTGTTTTCGGATGCTGTCGCTGAGCCTTTGAAAAGTTCACTGAATGCAACGACTATACAACATGTAGGGCATGGTTGGAGCAGCAGGGACCAGTTTTTTGTCTAATGAGTGGGTTTCTGAACTTTGGGTTGAGACGGCGATTCACTAGGAAGGCAGATGTTCTAATCTGCCCCGACTTTCTCCCGTTTGTAGGTCCCACCAACCATAGCGATTGTCACTGTCATTCATGCTTTTTCTTTCTCTTTGTGCGTTAATAATTACTTGAAGATGTTCATTCAGCGAGTCTGTTTGAATGCCGGTAATGGGAGACTTGCCGAGTGGGAGTTTACCTCTATACATGCGTACGTGCGTAGGCATGTCGTATTACTGGTTTAAAAGTGATGGTGGTAGGCATTGGCATTTAACGACTTTCGATTTATATTCAAACTGCAGCTAGTAAAAGTGGACCCAGTTTGAATGAAAATAAATACTAGCATGTAGGCTTGATTAGCAATGCACTTATTTATTGACATTTCATTATGACAAGCTGTAATTAATAGAATCAACGCCCATTGGCGTGGGTAAAATTTCACCTTGGGGTTATGTACATCTACTAAACTTATCGAATTATTGAATTCATTTTTAGATTCATGAACTTGAATAAGAGAGATTTAACTAAAGATATTTATTTGACTTATAGCTAGTACTTCCGATATAAATTTTTTATTATGTATAGTGTCCGAAAAAAATACCAACAAACTTCTGGAGGTTACAGAAGACATCAAAGCAAAAAATTTTTGTGAATAAACCCATTGACCCCAATGAGCCGGATTGGTTCTAGGGCAAATTAAATTTTTAATTTATCTATTAACTACATGGACATAAACAATAATTAATACCAATTGTTTATATCCAAATTTCATCATAAACAGGTGGATTGGAAGAAGGGTTCCGTAGCTCGGCTCGCGTGATCTCCTGATCTTCGAGTTTTTGCTTTAGAGTTTTGTGAAGTATAGGTTACTTGAGAAGTAACTTACGCACATGTGCAAGCTTACCAGGAGTATTCCATAGTGTCAGTAAATCCATGAACCGACGATTCAATATCGGTATTGAAGTAAATAGACAACATTTCGAGCAACTGCTGTAAACCCTACTGCCAAAGCGGCCCATTTTTCGGACATTGCTCATTACTCTTTTTGGTGTCCTCTTTAACACCCCGAAGTTTCTTGGTATATTTTTGGGAACCCTTAAATGAACACATTAAACTGTACTTTTATATGTTTTCAATATGTTCAGTATGTTTTCATGGCGAAACTTATTTATTTTTGTTTTTGAATTTAGCGGCAACATTCCATTTGTATATTATATTGGAGTTTTTCTCTCCTTCTTTCTTCAGTTAGTATCTACTTGGGTTTCCGTGCTGTATCCACAACAGGATGCGGAAAGTTCGTTCCCCACATTTCGTACGCCCGGGATATTTCGTCTCCACACATCTCGTACCCGGAAACTTCGTTCCCGACCGAGCTCAATTTGTCTCCTAGATTACAGGGTGTTGAAAAACGAGTTCAGCGATCGGAATGCAGTTAGATAATGAAAGATATTTTAATTAATTTATTTATTATAATAATCTTATAAGAACAAAATAAATTGTATTTATTAAAAATGACGGGTTAATCTAAGTATGTGCCTGATATTTTGTATAGGGCCATAATTTCTCATTGTGAACAACTTTTCTTAGTAATATTTTGCCTTATCGTAAACAAAAAGGGTAGATTACCCGAAAAGAAAATCGTTTTTGCTTAAATGTCAAGGCCGACTTGTTTTTGAAAAACTAAAATTTTTTTAAAAATTCTCTACAAACCAAGCAGAAATTTTAATTCCTATAACATTTTTATATAAAACTAAAAATAAAATTTAATTTAATCTTGTAAACTCAATCCGGGGACATACTGTATATAGTTCTTAAAAGTTTATTATAATAAATAAATAATATATTTAATTTTTCTAACTGCATCCGATTGCTGCACTCGTTTTTCAACACCCTGTAATCTAGGAGACAAATTGAGCTCGCTCGGGAACGAGGTTTCCGGGTACGAGATGTGGGGAGACGTAATATCCTGGGGACGAAATGTGGGGTACGAAATGTGGGGAACGAACTTTCCGTATCCCGTATTAAATAGTTAGTGCGATAGACTACAACCATTGATTAACTTATTTAATCAATGCTACAACCTTACTTTTGATGTTCTTATGACCTTCGTAATTTTATTTCTTATTTTGATTTGTGTTTGATTGATTCCGTCTAATATTTTTACTAAGTTTATCCACTGTTCTTTTATATTTAGTCTTCTCATTGATTGTCATATTTTACTCCTAGGTACGTTATCGTGTGTTTTTCGAGATCTATAAACAGCATATATGTATATATCTACTAATTTTTTTCGGTTATCTATCTCACGCAGTGTATGTTGTCTAAGCACGACCTTTCGTTTAGGAAACCAATGGTTAATTTCTGCCTCTATTTTACTTTGGACGATACTGATTGAATACGTTATTCAGTTCTTCCTCTGTAGTTGTTACATAGTCTTTTGTCTCCATTTTTGAAGATGAAACTTTTCATTACATTCTGGCTGGAAAAAAATCATTACCGTCTATGTTGTTTTATATTTTTCTTATGAATTTTGTCATTTTTCCTTCCACATTTAAAAAGTTCCGTTCGCATATCTCCTGGCCCTGAAGTTTTTTTGTGCTTTTTAAAGGGCCTTATGCACGTCTTCTGTGATATCTGATTTTGCCTGGTATTTTATCATCTCTTCTGCCAGCTGATATTATTCCTCTTGAATTCTTGTCCTTCCTTAATTTCTTAATTGTTTCCCACATTGCTGTTGATCTATTGTATGCTACTGTGTTGTCTATAGCTATACAAAGTCTTCTCTAGTGTTCGGCTTTCTCATATTTTACTCTCTTTTTCATTTCTGATGAACATATATTATGTGGCGTAGTCTATAAGCCAGTGGGCGTTCGAAGTAAATTGTGTGTGTTGCATTAAGAAAACCTTTTAATGTCAAAAACTGATTTGTGCATGTCGCGCTTGCAGCAGGTGATAACAAATTGCATCCGCTGTTTTATTCAAATTGCCAAGCCCCTAGAAAACTTTCCAACGAACTGCATCATCTCCAAAAAACTACCCCATATCGCCACAACAGGGAAGCATCCAACTAATAGAAGTACAAAGGAATAATCACCCCTCCTGCAAAGTCGAAAGAGTTTAGATATGCAACTAAATTGTATAAAAAGCCAGCACAGTGTACATGTAATTAATCTATAAATATACACAAAAAACAGGTGCATCTCAAAACACATAAACTCGACTTATTGTGAGCAAGTTAACATTTATAATATTTTAACATGTACAAATATAGACTACGTTAAGTATAGCGTTTTACTTACTTTTGCTATTCTATTTTTTGTCTATATGTTCATTCTATTATTTACGTGTCAACTGACTTCATATATTTTGTGTCCCGCTCCTTATTTTGTTCTGATATGAAACACGCACCTAGTATCCTTTGTCAGGTTTTCGTTTCAGCTGTGCTGTGCTTTCATGTGTATTCATTATTACAGGTCCGATAACTGCTGTACACATACATAATTCTATTTTAAAAAAAATATCAGAAGGACATTTTTCACTGTTACGGGCAAAAAGCAGTATTTTTAAGTTTTTATGCAAACCTCGGGTTTTTGCTAAGCTCAGGTTAAATTGGATTTTTTACAAGAATTTTATTTATTATACATATCGCATTTTGGTATAGTATTATCCATCTCTACAGGTATCCTCAACATTGTAAAAACTATTGGAACTATAAAAATAATTTTATAAACGATTGCGTTCGTCTGGAAGCAGGCATCGCTATCAGTAAGTAACATAATAGTTTGTAGCCAGATTAAAATCAATTCCAGAGAACGTAGTAACGGTTCGAGGATATTAGGTTCAATATTAGGTATTCACTGTCCCACCAACACTGAATGCATTCTTATCGGCGCATCTTAACGTGTAAGCAATGTGTAATCCCAATAGCACTGAACACAATACAGAGATTATCCAGGTTTCTCGGCGGTTGAAGCTGTACTACTTTTAACCTAGAATTTGAGATATTTATATAAACATCCCTATTAAAGTAATCTTTCCAATTGATAGTTATCGATGTTACATATTAGATCGCTGTTACGTATTGTTGAAACCATTGCACAACGAGAAAGTAGGTATTCATTTTATCCATTGCCAACATGTATGAATGGAATGAAAAAACTAATTATTTATGGACATGGAAGAGCATGGAGGAGCTTTGTATGAATAAGTAGCAGTTGGTATTTAATCATGTGGATCGTAAAAATATATTATTAATAATAATGTTTACGTTTAGCAATCTTGCAGCTAAAGTTAATTATATTTTTCCATTTTTTTATTTTAATTTTATAGTAGTTCAGGATTTTCCGTTGCCTAAATTAGCGTTTAAAAAAATAAGTTTGTCATATTTACCGATAATCATTGTGTTATACGATGTGAAAGGAAATCCATTTATAACAAACTGAAGTTTGGATACTCACTACTTAATTTTAAAACTGAAACCTGCATGTACTCCTAGTTCATACGTTCCAAAGTATTTGATGAAGTGGACGCTCAAATAGGCTACTGTAATTTCTTACCATTACATTGTAAACTCTCAAAATGGCACGGAATATATAGCATGAATATAAATTACAAATACTATCTTGTTATCAGACTTTGTTGTATCGTATGATTTTGCGTATTCATGTACGTTGGATGTAGTTAGTTAATGTAGTTTTATGAACAATATAGTTGGTCTTAAAATATATCTTTTTGTTAAATTACTTTCTGGTTACTGAATAAAAGATAAATAATAAATTTCAGTTTAACTTTACATTAATCGAAAGAGCGTAATTGTAAGTGCAATAGCTATGAAAAATTATACTAACCACAGAAAATAATGTAAGCAACAGGTAGCAGGTGCGATGACAGTAATCATAGTCAGTCAGATTTAATATTTAAAAGCATGTCTACGTGCTTTAAAAATTCCAGGCTTGCATGTCGTGAAGTTATTTTAGTCGTTGGCGCTAAAGATACAAATGTGCTTAAATTAAAAGCTCAAGGTTCAGATGTACAATGCAATTAATGTTTTAATACAATTCCCCAAAAGTTGACGTGTTGCTAATGAAAATTTAGATGCCGTAATCTTCTAAAAATGACTGTGACGCAAGAAAGGGCGTGTCTACATTTGTTTTGTTTAAATTTTTATGAACGTTAATGCGAATGGTTTTATCATTTAACCACTTAATATATTTTTTAGTATTTTATTCTAGACTTCGTACTATTGACATTTTTATATAATAAAGTTAACACACTTGATGTTGTTGTATAAGGCAGGCGTAAATTTCATGTTGAAATATATGTATGACCATTTGTGGAGCCCCATATGATTTAATTTTTCGTTGAGTAAAAATGACACTCATAATAAATATAACTTACTGCAAGGAAATGTAAAATTTGAATTATCAAAGCAGAAGCCGAAGACGTTCAGGCTGCGTCAACGATTCTTTCGAGGGACAATGTAAAACTAAGAAATTAATTATGCTTTCTATTTCTCGACGACTGTTATAGATTTAAATGAAATACCCCATGGCTACAGCAGTCACTATTAGAGAAAATTATTCTTTTACTGTATGATGGAAATCAACCAATTTCGTATTGCGTTTAGGTAGTTTGTATGATCCTGAACCACTCGCCGATTTACATAAATGGTATATTAACGTCAATTTCAAGACGCGCAAGTGTGCATGCACGAAGAAAATTTCGATACCGGTTTGAAACATCGCGTGTGTACGAGTAGATGTAAAATATATAGCTGATTGCTCGCCTAATTTTTATTAATGCTCCGTTTTAAGGAAATCGACGTCACTTGCTCGCAGATCGTTTATTGCCTACGGTTTTTCGTGTCCTCAAATGGGATTTTGAGAGGAATAATTTAGTTATTGAGTGCTTTACAATGGTGACAGATGTTGCAAATACGGCACATGTATAATTTAAATTGGTTCCCCTTTTTCCGACTTGGCTAAATTTAGAGTCTGCTCGGCAGCTTAAAAGCTATTTACCAGATTTAGCTTTCCTGAATCACGTTTATTCGACGCTTAACAAAACGGGCTCCGTATGCTTTACAAATTAATCCTGCTGCCTGCGTGTAGCAATATATTTTGCATACAAATGCCAATTTTTTAACAATTTTCAAATGGTATTGCTAGATTTCACTTGGCTATAGGAGTTCTAAAATGTAAAAAGGCAGCGGGTATCAGAACTGTATTTATCGATTTCGCTTCGGAAACGATGATAATTTCGACATATATTATGGGGTAGATATTTAAGTAATAATAATAATAATGGTGAGGCACTAACACCCCATGAAGGAGCTGGGCCTGCAAGGCGGAATGTCAGAGCTTCCGTATCCTAAATAAAAACATTAAATTGTGTCAATATAAATGTTCTGTTCCAATATTTCTCGGCATGTGTACGGTTATTTATGTATCTGTGATGAGTCTATTTTCCCAATCCTACCTGAGGTTTACACTGGAAACTCTTATTTAGTTGATATAATGAATATAAACGATAGAGTTATACAAGAGTATTATGTATATATGCCTTTATGGTAAGTGTGGTAAGTTCAGTACAAATCGATATTCTAGACCCTCTATGATATGTATATCTATATCAATCATTTACAACGATAAATTGTTAGACACCTGTTGACCAAACATTGTTACATATTTGGAAATTCTGTATTTAGTAAATGTGCGCAAAACAATAAACATTACATTTAGCTATGAACCTCGTAAAGAGAACATGTAAATCTATTCCCAAAGCTTTACTCAAGAGTTGAAGGGGGTGGTTAATTCCAATGAACATGCGAATACTACCTCAAAAGTCAAAACAAGGTTATACACAGCTAATGATTTAGAAATCAGTATCTACCAAAACTCAGGGAAAGATATACGCATATATTAGTGAAATGGCGCATTTTCCGTGAGATGTCATAGTCACATGCTATCATACCATTGCCAATACTATTTGGTCTAGAATGGAATGTGAACGACACTTATCATCGTATTTTCCATAATATATCTGCGATTTTTCTCTCTTAAAATTGGTAAACCTAAACTAGTTTTTCGAAGGCGTTGCTGATATTGGCAAAACAAGACAGTGACCACAAAATTAAAGAGGCGTGGAGATAGAAGAACAGAAAAATAAACATCATAATGTTTCTTTATGGCATTGTGGGTCTTCCAACTTGTATATGTTTGCGATTGCTTCTTTTCATGCATATGGTATTTCTATTTCCTTGATTATTGTATAAGATGGGTTTCATTATTATTATTATTACATAAAGTAGATTGAGACATGTTAAAGAAATATTAGGGAAGTTTCATTTTGCTTAAGAGTTCCACATAAACATAAAAACTTCTTTTTCTAATAGTATTCAGTTGAAATATGTACAGGGTATTAGTAAAATATGCATTTTCACTGTTATTATAATAGAGTTTTAAGTTAAATTACCGTCAAAGCTGTCTTGAAGCTCTTTTGTCTATGCAGATGCAAATGTAATAATGAGAGTGAAAATTCTGTAGAACATAAAATAGTAAAAGTTGTACTTACCCTAGATATGAGACCAATATTACTTAAAGTTTATCGACTCTTGTGTTGGGCCAACGGATATTACTGTTCTGAACTGGCATGAAATATCAATTATTAAAGGTTATAAATGTAATAATTTAACTATCAATATAAATTGCATACCTTTAGTAACCTTCCGCATATAAAAACCGAATGGTATGTGGTATATAAAATGTTCGTTAAAATGTTTTCTTTATGTTTCATATTTTGCGAAGGCAGTATAAATGTTGCCATTATTCGTGAAAAATGTAAACAACTTCTGAAATTCCGCCTGTATAATTTGGAATGTAAATATAAAACCGCCCCATTAACATCTGGAGTTTTGGACGTGCAGAGTTGTAAAAGAATTTAATGCATGTGCAAGATTCAGACGGGACGTATTTTATGAAATGCAATAAGCGAAGGAATTTACAAGGAACTTTTAAAAGTCGAATCACAAATGCAACGTATTAAAACTCGACTTTTACCCAAACGTAATCCATTTGTATGCGAGTGGAATGCCCAACGTACTTTAATTTAATTGCTCTTTGATGTGCGCAACTTCTGTTTGCACAAAGCTTTACTTATTGCAATATAATGTAATGTACCTCGAGCCGGTTTTATCATTTCTTACATTGATATTACGAAACGTCAGACAACGGGCGGCCGTATATTAATTAGCAATGTTAGAATTTATTGCCGTGAGAGCACAAGCCTTTGTAATTTACGTTTTTGTACAACTGGGACGGAAGTAAACAGAACTCTTTTCCAATAAAACATCAAAGACTGCACGAAAGGGACTTCAAATAACCAGAGGTAACTGAGGTCTCTTAAGTGTACTCTAGGAGATGTTGTTTGTGTTTTTGTCAGATATTTTTTTCACCAACGAATGAAATACATTCACGGTGCACAAAACTTGTCAGCGGAAGAAGTTGCTGCAAAAAATTGTATTGTTTGCCAAACGTCTCGCAAGGTTGGTGGTATTCGGAGCAAAATACGTCCCGACAACTCAGCAACTTTGTTTGCATTTACTTTTCTCTCGTTTTGATTTGTTCTCCTACAAACAGGCTGAGGAATAAAGTTAGCTCGTTATCCTTTCCCCAAAATTCAACATGAATTGTGTTATTGTAAATTTCAAGAACGTTTTGAAAGACCAATAGGGTACCCTGATATAACATATTTTATAAAAGTACTTAATCGCATAGGCTAATTTCGTAATTTTCGTATAGGAAGATATCTTCACCATTTGCCTCGTCATGCGTGTAGCAGCTGAAAGAACGTTAAACTACTGATAGCAGCAATGTGTACAATATTTTTTCGATGAAGTCACATTAAGCGGAACATTATTATTAATTACAATTCATAGATAACTACATATTCTCCAATTTTCAATTGTGTATTGCTGTCGATGGAAATTCTATGGCATTCCAAAAATGTGTTTGGTATATCTGTAGTTGAAAGGGCGGAACGACAAACGCAAATAATGCCATTTTAAAAATCAATATTTCTTGTTGTTTTGTTTACTCTCTGATATAAACTAATATTGATCAACCAACTGCACTTCAGTTTAAAGTCGTTTCCATATTATATAAGCCGTTCACGATCTTTTTGGGACAGAGTTGGCTATGATTTTTTTTTTCATGTTGGACTAACTGATTCGATGATGTAGTGGATGCAACTTTTTTTTCTGTCAGTGTCTGTTCGACATTTTCTTGCCACCACATTGCCAGATTTATTATTTTAATATTCGTAAGAAAATAAATGATTTATCATATGTGTAAAAATAATTTTAATTTCCGTCAAGGGAAAAGTCAAAATGCCCAAAATAATTTTGTTACAACAAAAAATTGCCGTTAAACGATGCTACTTTCAATTTAAAAAGGACAGACCAAATTTAAAAGAACGCGAGTTGATGTGGAAACTAGAGAATATCCGGCAACAATGTACCTATTCAGAAAATATAACCTTAAACTGAAAACAACCTAACCTAACACAAAAAGTGTCAATTTCCATGAGGGAGTTCAGTTGCAACAGAGGTTCTGCCAACAAAATTACTAGATGGTCATAGCCTCACCTGACCCAAAAAGATCGTGAACGGCTTATACATTAAGAGCAGTATAAAAGAAACATAGAGGATAAAAATTCTAACATTTTTAGAAATGTAATTGCACTAAATTAAGGTGGGGAATGAGGATAATATGAACTTGAATTAGTAGTGTACAGCATGAGGTGGTGGGTTACTAACGTTAAAAATCTGCTTTTGACTAGCTTTAATACAGTAGATGCGCTTTACGATATTGGCACGTTCGGCCAATCTCAAACAAAATTATATAGCGCTGCTATCAGTTTATTATAATATATTTAATGCAAGCAAAAAGAATACCAAGCGCAACCACCTGAGATATGGGACCAACTACAGTGTGCATATGCAACCCAAACATCAGAAGTGCACTAGGTACACGTCGAGCAGACGCACTGCAATTTTTTGATTTTATAATAAATTAGTCTCGGTAGAAGATTTTTCCTGTGGTGTGGTGGTACAGTTACGGCAAAAAAAGTGGGACAACTCTTATAACGTTATACCAAATCTTGCTTTAATTTAGTTCTTATTGTTGTCTTTTAAAATGTTACTGAAAAAAAGATAGTAGTCGTAATTCTCGAAATGTCATCAATTTGTCAACGATCCAGTTTTTCTTAAAAATGCCACAAGTTAATATTGTTGATACAGCAAGCATAACTGCTATAAATGCAGAACTGTCCCACTTTTTTTGGCCGTTACTGTGCAAGTAATTTTTAACACATTCATGTGCATGTACCTTTATCATAAATCTTCACATGCCTTTATGTATTTCGAAAAAAATGTTTGCTCGTCTTTGTTAATGTATTAGTTACCTATGCAATGTCTGATTTTTTGCTATAAACATAAATTATACCTATAAACACTATCCGTAAGGGAAAGTTCAAAATGATCGTGTATATTTTCTCCCAATCCAGCATAAGCCGATATAAAATATGTTCTAAACGTGCAATATACATGGTGATTTCCAAGTGGCGCATTTCCCCTACAGTACGTTGTAGGAGACCGATAATGTAGCCTGGGAAAATATTTAAAAAAATATTAATCGTCAATGTACTGGGGGTAAACTTAAGAACTCAACTTATTTATTGTTATGGATTTTTTCATGAAAAAATATGTACCCTATAATACTTTTGTAAAAACGAATGCTCACAGCGTCTGATTTATTCAAAATTTTAATTTTGAAAACAATTCTTCGTCAAGGTGATCTAAAAATGCATTTGACAATGATGACAAAATTCTAAATAACAATTATGGTTCGATTGTTAATTAGATACATACACTTCATATTCTCAGGTACTTTTATGTCTTTTTGACGTTTTCATTTATTTCTGTAAAAAATTTCGACTAATAGGAACTATGTAGACATGTTACTGATATTGGGCGAATGCCATAATAACGGGAAGGTCTCCCAATACAAGAAAGACACCCTCATGCCAATCTTATAAGGATGTTGAATCAAAGAGCTAGAACTAGACTGGATGGTTGGTCTCTACCGGTGGTTAAGACGGTGGTCGCCCACGAAACGTTTTGATCTCTGAGAAGCAAGAGCAAATCTTGGAAATCCTGGAAGAGGAGTCAAAACGAAGCACCCTAAGTTTTTCACAAGAATTGGGTCTGTCTCAGAGTTGTGTTCACAAGTTTATCCTAAGCGAAGGATGTCATCCTGATCACTACACAAAGATCCAAGCTGTCTTGCTCAATGACTTTCAGTTACGGATAAATTACTTCAACTGGTTATTGCAGTGTGCTATGGACGGAAGAAGCTAACTATACCTGAGATGATTTTTTTTAATCAGAGGAATAGCCATTGCTATAACTTAGCAAACCCTCATTTAACTTATTAACGCAACCATCAACATAGATGTAGCGTAAATGGGTGGGCCACGATCATTAGTAATAATTTGATTGGATCAATAATACTACACCGTTTAAATGGGGATACTTTTTCCATTTTTTTCCGAATGAAGAACAAGAACAAGAACATCTTGAAGAGCTCCCTCTGGCAACAGTACGAAACATGTGCATGCAATTATTTAGTTAGTGTTCATTTTGCTGCCCCAGTTACAGCAATTATAAAGATATACTAGATCTGTTTCAAATTCAAACACTTGAAAAACGAGGAAAAAATTCAGATATAATTTTCTTATATAAAATCATTCATAGTATTTTGGATGCTCCACATTTATTGAACTCAGTAAACCTTCATGTTCCATATTAATGCACTAGACACGCTGTTTCTTTTTCATACAGCTGCCCAAGAACTAATTTTATCAAATGAATTCGCCACTCATACGCATATGTAAATAATAACATTGCAGCGGTATTAGATATAGTAAATAAACATGCAGAGATTGAAAACAACATTGAAAACAATTGATTTTTGAGATGTCACGTATTTCGTTCTGTTTGATTTTTATAGTATTTAGTTATTTTTTCTAATTTAGATTAATTTAATTATATTATATGTATATAAGTATACTCTTCCTATAATTAGGTTTAACATGTTGGAAGGTGCTGATAATAAATAAATAAATAAATAAGTGGATAGGTCGGAACGGACCAATACTTTGGCCCAGAGCCTCAGATCTCACGCCACTCGATTCAAAATGTTGCTGCAACTGTCAACCCACAAATGCTATAACGTGTTCAAGAAACGCAAAATTGTTGATTAACCCAAGGGCAATTACTTTTGTTATTGACATTTTCATTTGAACAGAAATGTTTGTATTTGTTAAAATGGCATTACTAGTATAACCTTAAAGTGTCAAATGTAAAATGCCAATGTCTTAACGACTGCTAATATATTGAACAAGAAAAAATTCCTCAGCCCTCTAGAGGATACAAGTTTTCGATCATATGGTATTATTGCCTTAACATTAACTTATCGAAATGCTGAAAACTACAAAGTAATCAAGGTAATTTCTTTGTTAGGCAACTTTAAAATTGCTGCAGTTGTCATAACTTCGAGTTTTAGTAGAAGTTACAATAGACATTACAAACTACGCCAAACTAAAATAAACAACACAAGAAACATTGTCATAGTCGGAAATATCGAGAACTAAGTGGAATTATTGATTTTATAGAACGTTGAAGGTATTATGTCTTGTTATATTAAATATCTTGTTCAAATATCTCATCATTTAGGTACTTCTGTAGTTAAAAGATGTCGGGGTCAGACCCTAAGGGTATTTGTTTTTGTCAAAGCTGATAGGCTGGTTTGAAGGGAAGAGTAATTGCATTTGCAAGAAACGGTTTTGCGATAAGACACCGGAAGTATTAAATTTCACAAATTATATTTTAAATGCTTCAATTCAGGATTCAATGTAATAAATTAAACTGAAAGATATGGTGGATTGTGTTAAAAACGAAACTGCAGTAGTTTATAAATTACAAGTGTTTTATTCCTAACTGTGATTGGTTTAATGGTTAATGTTATACTTGCTTTACGATGGCTAATGATATAATTTACATTTAAAATTTACTTGTTTTGCTTCTATGCATGAAGTATAACTATTTATTTCCACTTTAATCATAGTGTCATTTTGATCATTTCTAAATTGGAGATTTTTATACTGAATTGTTTGTAGTGTGCTTAAAGTGAACCTGACTATTCGATTAGCAAATTTACTTAGAAAAATGTTTCACCAACAAGAAAACGCTTTACGTTTTAAATATATACTAGTGGACCCGTTGCAAAATATTTATCTTTCTAACGTATGGCAGGATTCATTAGGTAAAATTTAAATTTTCAAAACTACTCACACGTGATATTGCTACATATACTTGACCATGGCTAAATACTCGGGTTGTGGCAAATAGGATATATTCCCACTTTATCCCCAGTTTGTCTCTGTGATTTATAAATTGTCAGTGCAAATGATAGGCGCACAGAAAAAATTTCTTTCCGAAGGCAAAAAGGTAGTGCAATATTAGATTGTGTTAATCTATGCGCGCTAATAATACTCTTCTGCCTGTGGCTTGTCTATTTAATACCAAATTTAAGCAGTTCTCAAATAAATGGCGTACAATTAATCTTATCTCATCTCTTAAACCCGTAGACACATTTGAAATTTTCAAGGTAATATGTATTGATCCTATTTTTAGTTTTAAGCAATGTGGATATATTCCACTGAAATTTAACGAATCTAGAAGTTCCATAGAAAATTACAAAACGTTGTCAGTATGTGATACAATTATTGTATTCACACTCAAATATTGTTTTTCATATTCAGGCAAGAGAGATACAATTTTGATGTTGATTTCATAGCAATGTTCGTTTTTTAGGGCTAAAATAGAGATTTTTGAGGGCCGCTGGTAGCAATGGCTAGAAAATAGGGTAAATAAGCGACATGCGCTTCACGTCAGAGCGCAGGCCGTATTTTACACAAACAAATTCAAGCAAGTACAGTGGTCCCTTGCAAAAGTCAGCAGGGCAACCACGGGCCGACTTCAAAAGCTTACTTGTTCCCCACGCTACGGGGCCGCAAACTACGTATCTTGCGCGCTACAATATTTTGGTTTTTCTCTAAGAGCTATGCAGTTATTTGCAATTTTTGTACACATCTACACGGTGACGGCTTTCATTTAAAAAAAGAATTATCGAAATCGGCGAGGTGGAAGTCTCAAAATAGATGCCAAAAGAAAACGATTCACGTTTTAAATATATAGATAGGATAGTGAACTCTTAGCAGTTCATTGAGAATTTTGATGCTAGGGCAAATCGACTTTAAATGTAAAATGCATTTTTTACCCACTCATAGAGAAAGGTAGTTTTCGACATCCCGAGATCTAAACATTTCCTATAGGGACTGGCAAAAGTTAGGATCAGTGAAAAAAATAACCAAACTGCAGGCTGAATCGAATATTTCCTTTTGTTTTTGTTTATATGTAGAATGCGGCCAAAATTGCATCTTTACTTTTGAAGAATTAAGTTTGCTTTATTTTTATAATTAAACCAAGTGATAATTAATACCATAATATAACGAGAACTATTAAGTAATACAAATAGGTGTAATTAAAATAAAAGGCTCGAGAAGGCCTTGCGTACTAATGAAATTTTCGCGAGGCGGCGCTTCTTCATCTGAACTGGATGAAGTCAATCTTCGTGCCAAAGTTGGGTAAGCATATATATCAGTAACTCTAGACGCAATATCAGCCCCAGTCAGACTGCCTGTGCTAAACGTGAAGTGGCCTCGTCCTGATGCAACGTTAAAAATCCTCTTCTTGCGTGTACGTTCTTCGTCACTCTTCACCCACTGCAAGCAATGAACTGTCGAAAACCCGTGTCATTTCGATCCGGCCTCAATGCAGTGAAAGCAACCAAACGCTCATCGTACAGTGTATATGCATGAAATGAAAATTAATCGTGCTTTGTTTAAACTTAAATGAGAAGAACGATGGAAACTACAAAAATATTTCTTTCAAAATAAAAAATTCTTAAATGCCTGGTTTATTATTGTAAAGCCATAGCTCCTTAGCTCCTGATAGCGAGTAGCCACTACTGGCAGACATTTTTTAAAAACGACTTGATCTTATTTTACTTTACTAATAACAAATACACACGTGAATTGTTTAACTATTTACGATTATATGCATATACAAATTATTTAAAGCACTCGATAGATCCTGATCACATTTGTTTAAACCTATCTTTATTATATAATTCTTCTGTACGTGTGTACGTGACTGAACCCCTCCTAAACGGCTGGACCAATTTTGATGAAATTTTGTGTGTGTTTGAGTGGGTCCCTGGATGGTTTAGATTCACAATTGGACCCGGTAGGTGGCGCTGCAATCGGGTTCTAGGTACAGTGCCTTTATATAGACAATGGGGTGTCCTATTATTGATTGGCTCCCTAGATCACGTGGTTTTAGCCGCCATGTTTATGCTAAATCACCTGTGATTCGTGTTATGCTTTTGGCAGTACTGAAGTGTATTGTCAGTCTATGTCAAATTCGAGGTTAGTAGGTTAGGTTTTGTTTGTTATTTGAAACAGACTGCCAAACGTAAAACACGTATCACAGTCGACTCTGATTACGGATTTAAATGAACACTCGTTAGAAATTTGCCTAAATATGGCGGCGGCTTAGTTGTATTGTCGCCACTGTCTATATAAAGGCACTGTAGTTCTAGGTACAGTGGCTATATAAGGACAGTGTGGTCAATTTTGGTCCGGTTTCTGATTGGTTGTTTTAAAATCCGCCATTAAGAGTCGTTTTACGAAATCACACATAGTCACACAAAATTGCTTCTAAGTCCTTTATTATTGAAAGTAGCCCCAATATGAAGTGGAACGAAATAATCCTCATAAAATTCTACAGTGTTCTGTGTAAGCGAATGCCGAATTTTCGTTTGCATAAGTAAATGCCAACGAGTTAAAGTAAAATGCTTTTTGCGAAAATTGCGCATTAGTCCAAATCAAAAGCTGTAATAAACTATATAAATGTCTTAATGCCAAAGATTATTGCATCAAATTAAAGAGAATTTATGGGCTACGTAACACTGAATACTTATTCTATTCCTCCAAATTAACTGGTAGAATAATAATACAACGGTTTGATTATGAATATAAAAAAAAAAAATCTGTGTCGATAAACGCAAAATGTTGTCAGTTTTCGTTTTCTATGTACAAAAACACAATAAAGAAGATAAAAAAGGACACCTTGACGTATATTCCAATATTAGATAGCTCGTTAACGAGGATTTTTAATCGCTGGCAGCGATTCCTTACGTTTCACATCGTCTCTTGCCGTTTAATTGTGTTTAAGTAATATTATTGACATACTTGTAAAATTAATGTTACACTGCACATTTTTGATCACCTCATAAGTATTGCACAAATTTTCGCGATCGTGGGTATACAGCGCTCTGCAAAGCATCTCCGAATTTCACATATGTCCAGTCCGTATAAAATGACGTTTATGTCACAATTTAGCAGGGTGACGTTTGTCTTACAATTTAGCAGGCCTTGCACAGAACAACACCTAAGGGCGTGGCTGGTTGTTGTAGAGACGACTCTTAATGGCTGCCTTTTTTAAAATTGACCACACTGTCCTTATATAGCCACTGTAGTTCTAGGTAGAGACCCTGTATAAAAATAATATACAGGGTCTCTAGTTCTAGGAATTAAAAAAAAATATTGACGAATTTATTTTTTTTTATTTCTCGCATATCAGAACATTTACCTCCAAAATTTTACCCCCACCACCACCCCTCTATATTTTTTAAAATGAAAAAAATCGAAAATTCAAATATTGAAAAAACGTTTGCTGAGCCCCCCAATAGCAGGCAAACCAACGTTCGGGCAGGTAAACGTCTGTCGGGTTCACTACCCCTTAGGGGGTAAAATGGGGTAAATAAACCTAAAAATCGATATGGGTGTCGTTATTGAGGTTTTTTGGGACGTTGATTGCGAAAATGGTATTTATTTTTAAGTCCAAGACGATGGACATGACAAAATTAAAACTATAGTTGTGAAACGGGGTTTCAGAGACAAATTATTTTTGGGCAGAACAACGTTTTCCGGGCCAGCTAGTTAAGTTTAGAAAAATTTTAAATATTTTCCATTGCCACATTAAACTGGAAGGGGAACATGTATGTCATTTAGTAAGTTTAGTAAGCTATTGTAATTGAAATGCTCGCATTTTGCTGCTCAAATCCTTTTTTAAAGGATGTTTTCCCCGGCTTAAATTAGCAACGCTAATGTTCTCTTTATATTGCAAAACAGTTGCTTGCAAGCATAATCCAACAGCTGTTCGCAAACACTGTTTTGTGTTACAACTTGCTACAGCTTCAATACTGTAGAATCTCAATTTTAGCAATAGTCAATTTTAAGGTTACCGATTAATCTGTGTGTTCCCCATATTGGCCGCGGCTTTCTAAATTTTAACTTTGTTGCCATATGGAATCAGCTGATTCTAGTTGCTAGTTTTTACAACAAATGGGCCGTCCGTTGTAACTAAAAAAAAATATAGCCATCGTGCATTGTTGAGGTCTTCACGCGAACTGTTCTCATTATTAGCAGTAGATATAAAAGCTTGCTAACTAGTTCAAATTTTCATTAAGCTGTTTTGTTCAGAATGAATTTCAATTAACTTTCAGGCACGGTTTCCTGCGTGCTTTGTAATTTTATAAAACTGAAACCATGCAAGAATGTTGTTTGATTTTAAAAGCTGTTACATTTGTAACTTATCAACGTTTCCTTTATTCTTTTAATTAAAAAAATAATCTGAGCGTAATTTACAGTAAGGATTCACAGGGTGCTCGGCCATTTTTCGCTATTTAGCCGAGAGCTCTACTACTACGGATTTTAGAAATGCAATGAAGTTACATACATAATATAGAAAATACATCCTCAACAACTACTGTAAACAACAGTAATAAAATGACTCGCCTTTTGTTGTCCATTTTATTCTTCAGGTCAGTGAATCCATTTCCAGCTTCATTCATAATACTAGCCACTGAAAGAAGGGTCCTCCCCTGGCTTTCCACCAGACGGTTGGCCGTTTGGCTGAACTAAGTTCCGCAAAAATCAGACCGCTAATTAGTAGCGCCGCGTAATTACCTCCGGAACTGCTCCACGCGCCTGAAGTATACGTTCACCCCTCCTCCTTAATCAAGGAAGCAAAATACAAAGGACTCGAGCCCTTTAAATAGTAAGAGGTTTGGCAGAGGAAGGAACTCAGCTCCCCGCTTCGAGTCCCACCAGCACTCAGCTCTCCAGCCTGAAGGAAGCCACCCAAGACCAAGCGCTCAATGCCTCTTCAGGATTTTGCCGTTTGGACGATTTGTCTCTTCAGGACTGCCGTCTGGACGATTTGCCTCTTCAAGACATTGCCGTTTGGACGATTTGCCTCTTTAAGACTTTGCCTCTGCGGATCGAACCAGAAGCTCAACCATTCGGCACAAAGCCACTCCAGCCAAGAAGGAAGCCACTCCAGTCACCAGGACTCTCGTCAGGACTTTTCTGCTTGGACGATTTACCACTTCAGGACTTTGCTGTGTGGACGACGATTTTTCTCTTCAGGACTTAGCTGTTGAGACTATCAGCCGTTTGAGGACCACCTAGGATCGGGTCTAAGCCGAGCCCGCACCGCCGCCTCCTTGACAGTAAGGAGCCCGTACCGCCTATTATTCCGGCTCCTGCTACACCCCGGGCTGTACTCAACTTTAGTTTTAGTTTGCCTTTCTCTCTCGTTGTACTATATAACATCGTTAGATTTAAGTATACTCATTGTAAATATTATTCATATATAATCAACTTTGCTCCAACCAATCGCCTGTGTAACCGAGGGTAACGCCTCCAGCCCTTCCCAACTGCCGCCATTTTGCGTCTCCACCGCTGAGGTAGTTGGAGGTGTGTTACACTTTACAACTATAATTATATCCAATAAATGAAGTGAAAAACCTGTGGCCGCCAGCTTTGCAAAAATTAGCAAGATTTCAAATTTGGAATTTTCAAAATATAAACAGCAAAATTATTTTTGATTGTTAAGTGCTAGCGATTCTGCTTATAAGTTTACATCACATCGTGTGTTCCAAAAAAATAACGCTACATCATATCGTGTGTTCCAAAAAATAACTCGTTTAGGGTAGGCCTTGGAAAGAAAGGTAGAAAATCTAGTCATGTCGTAACTTAAGTCTGTAGGTTGATATCAGATTGCAATTTGTTTATGATAACACGTGTCACTGTGACAGGTAAAAGTTTACACTGCATTAAGTTTAATTATATCAAGCAAAAAGAAAAATAGATGGTATGTACACAACAACAACGAGTGTAATAATCATCACGGTCAATAAAAATTGTGTTTGTTAAGTGTTTTGTATATTATTAGGAAAATAATTCAAGGTCAAGATGTAATTTAGTTTTCTCTGACATGGTAGTTCATTTGCATCAATGTGTATATCTCAAGTTACGGCAAACTTCAATTTTACCATGGCATGCTGCGAATGAGTTTGTTTGGAACACACGACGATATAATTAATATAATTGTGTTAATATAACGCAGTGGTTTTATTCTTAAAGTTACACTATTTGGGGAAAGGGTTCGGTACAGGGGCTACACTTACAAGTTTTACAGTTATCTTTTAGGAAAACTTGGAACTAGAGAATCGCCTTTTCAATCAGTCGTGAATATGAAGCACCTGAAGGTGGATAAAACAATCTGTTCATTCGAACTTAAATATGTAATTCATGTTCAGTTACTGATGTTGATAATAGGCAAAGAATTAAATTAAATATATGGTCTAATAAATACCACACCATGCAAAATAATTAAATATGTAGCTCCAACTAATATCTTCATACAGTGACGAAAACACAGCTACTGTTATCTTACAAATGTTGGCTTTAGGCCTGTGAAATTAAAATGATTTTAGCTAAGAAGTAAGAATAACAAGATGCGAGCCACTGTATAGATCTGGGGATGAAATTAGTTCTACTTATAATACTATATTCAGCAAGAGCGTAGCAGAAATTAATTTCAGTGGGGCATATTTTTAGAAAGCAAATGAGAATAGTATTTTAGGACAGCGCGTTCTGTTTCTGCAAGAGAAGAAACAGAATTAGTGCCTAAGCTCGAATTTCTATATTATTTCAAATTACATTTTCGGCAATTTAAATTTACATATTTTTCGTGATACTTTCTGTTAAGGGAACAACTTAACGTTTATCCCTATGCTAACTACACTGAATAATCGTGTATATTAAGATGCCTCCGTCGTGGCACATACCTTCCTAAGTAAATTGTTGGAGCATTAATTACACCTACATCTGAAGGAGGACAGCTTCTTTAGAATATATCTGCCTGCAGAAGCTTCTGTTCTACCGTGCCTCATTTAGAGGGCTGGGAACCAAAATTAATTGGATCTGTCTTGCGGATCAAAGACCTCTCGTACCCATAAATGCCAATGATTAATTACCGTTTCGGTTACCTTATCTGTAGTTGTTACAGTAGTGTTATTGTTTGTGGCTATTTAAGCCCCTAATCAATACCATTCGTTCTAAGGATACTTGTTGAAATCTGCTTGTGGGAAGTATGGATCTCGAACGGATATTTAGATAAGGGACGCTTTTCCGGCAATATCCTTATATAATCCGCTGCCTAACTAAGGGTGTTTATAATTTGTGGAATAATAAGGTCTTTAGATTATATATATGGCTAATTGCAGTTACTACATTTAATTCGGAAACGGTAACAATTGACGTTATTGAATAAAAAATGTAGATTTGTTGAAAATCAAAGTGCATAAAGCTTTATAAAATGCTTAGCAATTTTGTTACCTTTGGCATATATTTTGTTGTGTTCAGGCATATATTTTGTTGTGTTCAAATAAGAAGATCTGATGCAGTCGCTGCTTCTTGCGACAGTGATAAATATTACTTCTCATGCTTGCCTTGTATTTATTACTTTCCGCCAACTAACATAGCATCAGAATATTCCATTAAATGTGCATTAATTAGGCTTTTAAACAATACATTTACGTTTGGTTTGTGTATATAGTACTATATCGACGATATGTTTTAATATGTAGTAGGAGAAGAAAATAACTACTCACCATGTAGAATCCGTCAAATATTTTTGGTAGTGTTTATCTACAGGTGTTTATACACCGCGTCAGTGGATATTTCAGATACATTTTATTTGAATGACGTTATATTTAAATATATGCATATGCACAAATATGCACTAATACAGCAAGGTACCTATGAAAGCAATTTCTTTCTAAGCGTTTTCCAATATAACTAATCTGTGGTCCCTAAAAGATTCTACCGAAACGGAAGTGTTATCGCAAATATACATATATGCAATAAACATGAACGTATACAGGGATGTACATTCGATTGCATTACAGTCGTAGCATAAATATATATTTACATTTACAATTAATATCCCATATTACTGAAGTGGGAATGCTTTGAATTTTGCAAAGTTACATCCTAAACGTTGTAGAATCATATGTCGTTTAGCAAATATATATGCGGTGATTATGTACAAAATAACATTTCAATTCCGCCTCGGTATTATCCATTATGAATCTATGTATGTATCTTATTTTTACAAGATGCATTGAATTTCAAATCTAATTTGTCTCTTACGACAATCTTGAAAATGAATTCAAAAGCATGTATCCATCGATTCCTGAATAGAATGCGCTTATTCGAACTGCTGTAGTTAATCTGATTAAACATGTTATCTTTAATAGCCATTTAGGGTTACAAAGAATTCTAGCAGGACTGTTCTGTTGTCATTTGAGACGCCTAGACTAGGACCACTTGTTGCTCCTTGTAAGTGAATATTATTGCGCTTTCTTCGCATGATGTGAGTTTCTACAAACTTATTAGTGCCCCTTATTGTCTACGCATTTGGAATTTCTAAGACTTGAACATTTCTAAATGCCAGTAGGTCATTAAATATGTTGAATTGGTTTTCTTAACGTTGCTATCAGGTAGTCACCTCATCTGCGCTGTGTTCATTATACTTTAACCTTTAAATATGTAGTTTGACACAATACAATAATTAGGAGTTTTATAATACGTTTAGGTAATATACAGGGTGTTCCTAAATAAGTGTCGCAACGGAACACTGTAGGTTCGTCATGAAAAAAGGAACACTTTTTTCGTCTTCCATTTTTCTTTCCGGGCTTTCGTTTTCGAGATACAGGGTGTCAAAAATTTTTACAAAAGCTGGTTCATTCCGGATGACTGCACATACGTTATCGAAAAAAAAAACTAAGTTACCATTAAAAACAAGTTACCTTAGAACTGTCAAGGGTCTCAAATTAATTAGTTGTCATGCTGCTGAGTGTTTTTTTTGTAATTGTTTAAAATTGTTAAAAGTGTGGTAAAAATGGAAGGTTTTACTAATAATTAATACAATGACACGATCAAAATTTACGGTGAAACGTGTAGCAAAATGTTTGTTTTTGTTCATAAAAAGCCATTTTTCTCGAAAACGGTTGACTTTAGAGCAATGAACCAGTTTTTGTAAAAATTTTTGACACCCTGTATCTCGAAAACGAAAGCCCGGAAAGAAAAAGAGAAGACGAAACAAGTGTTTCTTTTTTCATGAGGTATCTACAGTATTCCGTTGCGACACTTATTTAGGAACACCCTGTATATACGTATGTTATTGGTATTTAATAAAACTCAGGATATAAAAATTCTGAGAAGATAATTGAATTACGAGAAATTCCGAATCCAGCGAAGTTTGACCTGGACGCAGTCGTAGTCCAACCACCGTTTGTGCCAGACTCCGTGATAAATATTTTATTCTGCTAAGTGAAAACCATTGTCAAAGTATCTCACATTTAGCAGGGGTGCTAAATGCAGAATCTCCTTACTTTAACCGACAATTCCTCTGTTTTGGGTTGTCATTACTTAAGGTCTTATAGTGTCTTCTAAAAATGCCCTATTCGTACATTCAGTGTAGGATATTGAACTTAATTTTTTCGTTTTATAGCCAACATATATACATAAAACACACAGTTGGACAGACTTAAAGGGAGTAGTTTAAATTCAGCTTGCGAAAAATATATTTCTTGTTGGCTTAAATCTGTTAGAAAATTGAAATATTTCTTTTCCCAATAGAGATGGGTAAGTAAAAATAAAAGCGTTATTTCAGTCGAAATCATACTTTTGGAAGTTTTTCATGGTAGTGAGCCATCAAGAATATAGCTTTTTGGGTGTGCAGTTTCTTTGTGAACTAAAATGAAAATATATAACACTTTTAGTTCCTAGTATTAAAAGTACTTCTACTTCCTAAGTAGGAACTAAAATTAACTTCCATTTGGTCGACTGTAGATGTAGTTGTCATAATGGTTTTTAAATGAGAAACCTCAAAAGTAATCAATCATCTAAAATTTTGAATATTTTGTACTTTTCTTGGTTGCGGAAAAAATAACTTTTAATTCAAATAAAACAATATACTATTATGTACGATCGATCGATAATAGGCATTTTTAGACCTCATTTCAGGGGCAAATCTAGTCTCTTTCGTCCTAGGACAATAAATATCTTTTTCGCTCTCTAAATGACGTCAGCCTGCGTAAAAGAATTTTATCGCCTGCTGGCGTCAGTTCAGCGGGCGATATAGCATATTGTTTTATTAGAATTAAAAGTGGCATTATGTTTGACAAGGAATTATGTTTGCAAAATTGCAAGCCACGTGTAATCCGAATAATACATTTTTTCCGCAACCTAGAAAAGTACAAGATATTCCAAATTTGTGATGATTGATTGCCTTTGACGTTTTTTCCCTGAGGTTAACATGGTTACAGACCAAAGGGTGTCTGGTTTGTAAGCCAACTGAAGGTAAAACACATAAATATCTCCACTGGTGCATATAATATTTTATTTACTAGCCTATTAGTAAATATAGTATGTCATAAGTACATTTAAAATAAGAATATGTAAGTAACGTCTAAATGTATGGTTGCTAAGACGATATTTGTAGTTGCATGGTTACCATGAGATTGAGAAGGAAGGGAGAATAATTTGAAAAATCCCTTGGCAGTGTTGAGCTTTTTATATTTTGTATCTATGGCGAAAATGAACAATATCATGTTGCTAGTAAATAAAAGCACTTTTTTAATCCTGGAAACTAAAAGTGTTGCATAGCAACATAGGTACCATTTTTGTCAGTCAGAGAAACGTCAACTTCAATGACAGATTTTGATATTAAAAATAGTGACGGTTGCGGAAAATAGTATATTACAGCCCGAGATGGGAAGTGTTTCATTACTGTCGAGAGATTAGTTAGCTGATTGAGACGCGAAGCGTCGAAATCAGCTAGTATCTCGAGACTAAGGAAACTTCCTGTCGAGGTTTGTATGCTATTTTATTCGCAACCACTTTATTCTAAACAATAATTGGAAAAACTATTATATTATGATACGACAGGTTGTGACGCGCATGAATGGATCAACGAGATCCCCAGTGTCCCTACCTACTCAGCGGTCGGGAATGTACTTCCCGCACTCACTTCCCGCACTTGAGCGGGAAGTGAGTGCGGGAAGTAACAGGCTGAAATGTACGACTTCCCCCACTCAAATGAGGTCAGGAATGTTAACATTACATATATGGTTGCGAACAAAATAATTTTATCCTACATAAAGTTTATGCATTTCAAGCATAACCAGAGTGTTTGGCTCTTGCCGCGTTATAGCCCTCGGTGCTCCGCATCTCGTGCTATAACTTTCACGTCGCGGGTCAAAAACGCCTGTTTTACGCCCTTAATACATAAATAACTATTAATTTTGTTTCTAAATAAATAAACGATAAAAGAATTAAAAATAATAGTTATTTACTATACAAGTGGGATAACAGCAGCATTAATATACGTGTGTGTAAGCACACAAGTATATTAATGATGCATTATCACACATGTTTTGTACAAAATTTTATCTACGACTGCCTAAAATTGAGAAAAGTGCATTAAGAGAAATGTCAGATCTGTCATTTTCAAAAATATTTTAGTAGGCAAATGTCATTATGTCATTCATTGAACACTATTTCAGTTACGTAATGAAGTCATTACACAACTCTGTTGCGTAATGAAACCATTACATAACTGAGTGGTGTAATGAGCTTCATTACCTAACTGAAATAGTATCAAATGAGTGGCGTAATGCGTTACTTATCCCACTGGAGTAGATAAATAATTATATACAACCGCTGTAAATGTCGGCATTGTCTCTTTGGAAATATCTAATAATTCCTAGAGCTGTTTGCTTTTGGACATTCGTTGCGTATTGATCTACCAACTCATTACATTACATTTCAACTCCGACAATTGAGGCGTCTAATTTATCAAATATTTGCTTATACTTTAAAAAAAATTGCATAAATTTATGCTTCGGAATTGCGTTTTTGGATATTGGTTTATTAAATCGTTTTTATCTGTGGATCAATTGTAAACAAGAATGATCTTTAACCATTGCGAATTGATATACAGGGTGGTGACTTGCGCGACGCAGCATAGGGATTTCATTGGTAAATTTTTAATGTTTGATTATTGGCTCCCTATTTAAAAAAAAATTAAAGTGTGGTAATAAGTTTTTTGTAGAGAAAAAATACTGCATCTGTGCATACTATTGTTTACAATTTTCCATTTTCCGAAACCGTAGGAATACACGAAATAAAAATGCAATTTTTTAAATAATCACTGATGCCTTGGAATTATGTAAACATAAAAAACATGTACAATGTACATTTACTTTTGTCTTTGCCGTTTGACGTTTATAACTGATTATTAAATTCTGTTCTCGTTGCAAAATGCACAGTATTTTGTTCTCTACAAAAAACTTCTGTGCACTTTAGCTCTAAAATAATTAGGGGAGCCAAAACATATTAACGTTCGTATCAATGCAGTTTGAGGTAGTATGCGTCTTTTCTTATATGTTGTATTGTTAGTTTTTTGTTTTATGTTTTCAGTACTAAATAAGCGGTTAATATTAATGAAAGCATTAAAGCATGACGCCAAAATACAAGATAATGTAAAATTGAGAATTGCAGCAAAACGAGTTTTTAAATAAATTATTTTTAGCAGGTTTAACATAAACATGGTTTTAGTAATTAGAGGAATTGTTTTAGGATTTTTATTTCGAAAATTAATTTTTTAATATGCATTTCCTTTTTTTTTAAATACCCTCAGTATAGAATTTTTAAATGAAAATAGTGTCAGTAAAATTCAGTGTTAAAAGAAAATATGCTTGTATTGTGTTAACCTAAATTTTAAAACCTCAACTCGAATTTAGAGTCTTGTATTAGTGAAATAATTGTTAAATATGTTTTTGACTTAATTTATTTCAAATATCAAGTGGGATATACAAAGACTTAACTTCAAACGATTGCACATTTGAAGGTAGAGCAATAAAATAATAAATGTTAGCAGTTTTGAGAAAATTCAGTTTTTAATTTTATTATGTTGCAACTAAGTATACTCGTCAAAAATATTCTACTTAAATTATATTCATTGCTACTCTTTTATCAGTATAATTAAAAAATAAAATTCTAGCAACTGTACAATCCTGCATCACTGACCGGACATTTCTTGTTTTTACACTGTTGCAGGTAGACATTTTATGTACTGTTGTATGGGTAAATTAAATGCGTAAATTTTTCCGGATAATTCGTGTTTTATTAAACCTGTATTTGGTATATAATAAGACAGCTCAAGGGTAACCGACTCAGTTTGTGGCAAAAATGGACATTCCTTGTTTTATTCATGTACCCTTTATTTATAGTTTCCTAAATCGTCTGTAAGTAGCTTAAGTGCATTCACAAGATATTTCCAAGAAAAAAAGTGTTCAAGTGATTGGTACGATAATCTTATTGTATTATGAAGTGGTCTCATCGCCATAGGGTATTGAACATTTTGATAAACAAAAACAAATACACACACCACTATTTAAGCGCATTTTAATTAGATGTATAGCGGCACACTTAATTCCACAAAGATGTAGAGACTTTTGCTCAATCGATTTTATAAATTTTATATTAATTTACAATTAACTTGTACTGAATTTCGATGTATCCTAAGAGAGAAGGGCCTTTGTCAGGGCTCTTGAAAATAAAAATTGGCTCCGTTTATGTACGCAAAGAAAGTGTTTTTCCGCATACACGAATCTGAAATCTTAACCGTATATCATCATCTATAATTTAAATAGCTTTTTAGTTTAATTTGGAATGTAATATTCAATATGCCAAGTGAATTTTGAAAACCAGACTTTAGGGTGCATTCAAAGACAAAAATCTCAACCCCATCTTTAAAAAAAAGAGGTGCGATACACTCGAAACGCAATCAAGTAACTATTGCTAAAAATTATCCGATTAACCGAAATCGTCTAAAGCAGTGAATCGCAATGTTTTTTCTAACCAGATAGCTGGATGGAAATTTTTAATATCAACAGCTGTAGTCTATAATATGTATTATAAAGAATATGTAGCTCTTAATAAAATCTGGCATGGCTATTTATTATTATTATTATTATTATTTATTAAGTAAGCAGGCGGCTAGGCCGATTTTTGCTTACTGTCAGAAATTTACAATATAGATATACATTGCAGTTGTAGTTAGCAACAACTGAAAAAAAAAAATCAAAAATAACAATACAGAGATCGCAATAACATCATCGAGAACAATAATAATCATCCAATGAATTTTTAAATAAGTTTTTATTTTCACTTAGCACTATATTCGCTGGCAGAGAATTCCAAGAGTTTTGCACACGGTTAGACAAAAAGTTTTTTCTTGGTAGCTTGTTGCATCGATCTAAGACTAACTTGTATGAATGACCCCGTAAATGAACATTCTGGCTGAACGTAAAAACACCCACCGAACAAGAATAATAACCTGACACAATTTTATAAGTTTCAATGAGGTCTCCACGCTCGCGCCTTTGTTGTAGGGTAGTCAGACCTAGCCTAGATAGTCGGTCTTCATACGATAGGTTCCTCAGAGCTCGAGGAATTTTCGTTGCTCGTCTTTGCACTTTTTCAATTAAGTCTATGTCCTTCGCAAAGTAAGGTGACCAAGCTGACGATACATTCTCTAGTATTGGACGAATATATACCTTATAGATCTTCAGCATTAGTTCTGGAGTTATATCTTTAAAAGCACACCTCACCAAATATAACATGACATTAGCCTTTTTCACTATAGATGTGACATGATGGGACCACTTCAGATCTGCAGTCATCGCGATGCCAAGATCTACCTGCATGTCTACTTTTGTCAGCGTAATTCCATTCAAAATGTAGTCCAGTTTCGGATTATTATAGCCTATATGCAAAATATTGCATTTATCGGCATTCAACGTCAGCAACCACCTCGAGGACCAGAGTTCCAGTTCTTTTAGGTCCGCTTGTAACACATCTGCATGTGTAACCGGGAAGTTAAAAAGTTTAGTGTCATCCGCAAAGAAGGTTGGATTGGAACGTAAGCAGCTTGAAAGGTCACTCACATATATGAGAAAAAGCAAGGGCCCCAGAACCGAACCTTGTGGTACGCCACTCAATACCGAGTAAGTCTGTGATAATTTACCCTCTATTCTTACTTTGAAATGCCTGTTCGTTAAGAAGTCTTCCAACCACCTCAATAAGTTTCCTCGTATGCCATAGTGCTCCAGCTTGTAGATCAACCTCCGAATGGGTACACGATCGAAGGCCTTCTCAAAATCTATGTATACAACGTCGACTGCCTTGCCTTCATCGAAGGCTTTTGTCCAGATGTTGAGATTCACCAACAGATTAGTTGCAACTGATCTTCGAGGCATGAATCCATGTTGTGTATCGGGTATCACGTAATTTGCAATAAGAAAATGTATAAGCTCTGCTGCTATTATTCTCTCCATGCACTTTCCTAGCACTGATGTTAGGCTCACAGGTCGATAGTTTTGGGGTGACAGCTTATCTCCCTTCTTGTAAATAGGAATTACAGTAGCTTGTTTCCAGGGTGCTGGGACTCTCGATTGCTGTAGAGATTGCTTCATTATGGAGGCTAGTGGACCGCACAGAGTCGCCGCACAAGATTTAAAGAAATGTGGTGACGGCTCGTTATGACCAGGACTGGAGTGCGAATTTAGCGCGTTCAACTGTTTGTATACTAAATCTTCGTTAAACTCTATTGAAGTGATGCTCGATGTTACTCGGGTAGAATTTGTCAAAGAAGGGAAATCTTCCATAGTTTCGCGAACATATGCACTGTGAAATTGTTTAGCAAACATCTCGGCTACTAGACTGGGGTCACTCTGCAATTCATCATCATCTAACCCTCGTAGAACAACCGGTAGTGTTTTAGATTTTCGAAGTCGTTTAATATATTTATAGAAGTTCTTAGGTCCAGTATCCACTAAGCTCGCTTCATATTTACTCCTAGCAGTTCTTAATTCTAATCTTAAAATATTTGCATAAACACGATATTCATCGTAATCCGATCGTAATTTGGTACGTTGATACCTGTCCCACAATCGACGTTTTTTGTGTATGTTAGATTTCAATTTTGGTGTAATCCACTGCTTCTCTGTGATTTTTTTAAATTTATCTTCAGGAACGAGTGTTATAGCCAATTCTAACAATTTGTAGAATTCCTCTAAAGATTCGTTCACATTTTCTGATGACTGAAATCCACTGGCCAGTAAAAAATCGTTTATATTAGCATAGTTGGCCTTAAAAAATTTCTTCTGGGTATCTCAAATTTTTTACTCGAATTGTCAGCGACTATCTGCGACGTAGCCAATAGCACTAGATGGTCACTGATTCCAATTGGGGGTAGATAATTTACAAAAGATACGAATTCATAGTCTGTAGCAAGAATCAGATCCAACAATGACGGTTTATCATTGTTGCGATATCGAGTGGGCTGCTGAACCAGTTGCTTCAAGTTACAATTCAAATACATGTCTATAAAAAATGTTGCAGCATTATTTGACTTGGTTACAGATGCGTTTGATCAGTCGATGTCTGGAAAGTTGAAATCACCAAATATCAGTAGGTTAGGATTATGTTGGGCAGCATTATATAGTGAGTTTAGCATAACCTCATCCTTTTCTGGAGTGGAGTCTGGTGGACGATAGATACATGCAATCAAAATCTCCGTACGATCTATCTTCACGTTAAGCCATATAGACTCGTTTTCTCCGGTTGGATACATAATATTTTCTTGAACAACTATTTTACGCGAATTAAACTCATTTTTTACATAAATGCAGACACCTCCTCCCCGTTTGGTTTGCCTATCCTTTCTGTACAGCGTATAATTTGTTAGCATTACGAGACTACTTTGTTTTTCCCTGTTTAACCACGTCTCAGTAACCAAAATTATTGTTGGATTAAGACTATTTACAGGTAATCCAAATTCATTAAATTTTGATGTTAGAGAATTAATATTGGTGTACATGTAAGTAATTTCGACCAGCCTGCTATGAGTATTTAGTTTTTTTGAAGTTTAACTATTTCAGGTATTCCATTTTTGTATTTAATAGTAAGTTCCTCCTCACCATCCTGCATTCTGGCCTTTAAAGTGTCTTGCACGTGTTTCAAGTAATTCCGTTGCGCAATAGTTTGATCGGAGCGAATTTTTACTTTGCTATCCCGTGGGAGCCTACTTTTTAACTTCAGAATTGCAAGGGCATCTGCTGCTGATGGTAACACAACTTTAAGCGGGCGATCCACTTGAGTGCGAGCCGCTCCTAATCGGAACACGCGAATATTATTTTTTAACGCGAATTTCAGGATTTACCTTCTCAATGATATCAACCGCTTGTTGAATATCATGGGATTGCCGCTCCTCGGGAGACTGCGATGAAGATTCCTCTAGATTAAATAATATGATGTTTGGAGTATGAGCAAAATGCTTTTGCATTTCCGAAACTGCTTAGTCTTAGTTAGAAACTGCTTGCTATATAAATTTCATAAAAAAATTTGGACGTTATAGAATAGAATGTCCATTTTCGAAATCTGACCCTAGTGTAAAGGCTTTGGTAGTACAGTAAATACAGGAGGGAAATATAAATATTTTTAAAAAACAAAGATAACTGCATTCATTAACTGTTAGCATCCGTACTGCCACTATAAGCGATGAGATTTATAATGCGATAACGATTTCGAGAAATCAGTGGCCCCTTCTTTCTAAAGCAGTGTGTTTGTGTAACCACTATTGAACTTCTACAGCTTTAAAGGAAGGTTCAGCCGTTCAGCAAGCTGTTCAGAATTTTGATTTTATAGTTTTACAGCGCCAAGGATCCTGTTTGAAATTTTTAAAAAGAAGTTAGAAAGCGTATGTAGGGCTGTTACCTGTAGCACATGATTATTTTAAGACATTACATTTACAAAAATAATAGTTGCATAAATGTATTAGCATTGAAGAACAATCAATACATGCATTCTTAATTTTGTATGTTTACTTGCATACCCAGACTAGGTAAAAAATATAGTTTTGTAATACTACACATTTCATTTATTTGCTATTAGTGATTCATATTAAATCGCCATTTCATTTCATTTGATTATTACAATATCGTATTTCGCTAAAATTAGCGAGGTGTGAATTATTTTCCCTATATTGTACGGAACATTACACGCTGCCATATTGCATCTGAAAATGTTTGCTTAACTAAAAGCTCCTAAACTAACATCCAACAAAGACAAAACTTTTGAAGTTTATATAAGTTTAGAGTCAATATTTCTCATTTGGCTTAGAATCAAGGAACTTTATAATTTGACCTTTACTTCCGGTTTATAGAAGACAATGTAATAAATTCTCAGTATGAACGGATATTATTTAAGTTTACATATCGGTAGTAAAGCGTTTGTGACAGGTAATCGTGTTTCGAAAACACTTTTAAGTTTTAAAAACAAGTTTACCTGTCTTTCAACGTTTTAACATATACTGCAAACTACTTGTCATCTTTACAGGACCATATGCTTAGTATCAAATATTGAAAGGGAACGATAGTACTGATGTGAGGTTGCATGTTTAGGACGAGTGCCAGTCGCATATGCACAAGAATACCTAAAAATTTCAAGCATACTGAAATTAGAGTTGAAAATACAAAACACCGGGTGGTACATAATTCAGCATTGCGCAGCTACTATCGAAACTATGGAATCTCATAGAGACATTTTTAGGGGTAGTGCTAGGTTTCATTGGCTATTTTTTGTCAAAGAAAGTAGTCACCATTGCTGCAGCTGTGTCATAGTACAACATTAAACTGCAACATTCGAAAAAGGTGAAACACATAAAGCCTATCTAATTGTTTTAACAACGGAGGAAAATGTATTGAACCATTGAATGACTACCTTATGATGTATGAAACGAATCTTTAAAATATCTGCCTTAGCTTTTAGTCCATGCGAAAATTTTTATCAACTATCTTCTACAGTTTCACAGAGTTGCTGTTATAAAAGAAGCAAGGAATGTTAATTTAAACTTGCACTAATTAAATGCTTATTTATCTATTTTTGAATGGCAAACTAAAACCTGCAGAAAGCTATCGATGACTCATTTTGAAACTCTAATGAATATACTACAGCGAAAAACAACTTATCGCCATTGCATTTATACTCACTGTAAATGTTTAAAATTTCTGCTATACCTAATCGAGAACGTAAAAGTTGAAAACTATCTCTCAAGCTGTATACGGGTGAAATTAAATTTTATGCTAGCTTTACTTCTGTTACACGCGGATATTCTTGATAAATGTAACTAAATATGAAATAGCAGTTACGGTTTGTGCATTCAGTTTTCATGACAATTCTGTTTGCACTTTTGAAATATTGTCAATGGAATTCATTGTAATCTGGTATTTTTGTTTTATTCATTTAGTTTAAAGGGACAGCTTGTAATTTTTATTGTTAATAATAATAAATAATAACAAGTTGAACTCTTGTTCGGTTTGTTTACAGAAACTTTTATTTTAAGTTGGTTGCACTAGAATAGTCATTTACGCAACAAGTCGGAAAAGTGATATTTTATTGGACGCGTAGACATTCCAGCACGAGCTGCAGGCTTTGAGTCCAGTGAATCACTCTACGGATACGTTGCCTACACAATTTTTTCAACCGTATTTTCTCCTAAAAATATAGAAACTAATAATTCGGTTTTTAACATTTATTTCTGAATACTAATATTAATCGTACAATTATTGTTGCAATTGGTCATAACCAAGGAAATAATTTATTTGATACACTTGCAATATTTCTTGCAGTGTCAGTGGTGGCAGTCGACAGTATTTTCTGGTCTATTTTTTGTAACGATAGCAACGTAATGCTTTCCTGGACCAGTCGAAAATGATTACTTCGGGATTAGTTCGGGAAAACGTTGCTTTCGTTACAACAAAAAGACAAGAAAATACCATTATGCGTTTTTATGATATGTTAAACAACTTTCGTTAACCAATTTACTATTGTATATTTCCCTTTAAGAGTTTCCATAATATGATACAGTTAATTTCAAAACGAGTTTTTTTCAGTGGTTGCTACGCCGATCTGTAGTTTTATTGATTACGTACGTTTCTACAGTATCTTGTAAGAAATGCGAATTTTAAGCATCGTTGATTAAAGCATCTGGAAGCATTGAAAGTATAAGGAACGCCGAAGGGATATCAAATTAGATAGATGGATTTAATGTTACTTCCTTTTGTATTGGCAGGGTATTGTTAGAAAGTTGATTTTCTGGTACTATTTACTAATTGAAGATCCTACATTTTTAACGTAAAGATTATACACAAATGAACGTTTTCTTTCATTTTCAGAATTCAAAAGCAGATGAAGCTGATCACCAGCTATAAGAATTCTGCATTCGCTGCTTTAATTACTACGTGGTGTCAACGACCAATACAGGTAGGTGCTTAAGGGAATACAAGATTTGTATAAAACTTTTGGCACATGGCATGCAGTTCGGATATTCAACAGATTCTGTTGTAGGACATACAGAATCAACAACTTTTGCTACATCAATTTGTTTTATCAGAACAAACTCATAATTGGCCCATAATTATGCTCTTTAGACGCGTATTATGGCACGTATTATCCACTAGTGGAATAAAGCTACTTTATTCCAATGTTAGAAAAATGAGAAGATAATGAATACAAATCAGTCAAATGTATTGAACTAGTACTTAATAATATTAACATTTACATTTATATTAACAGAAAACTCATTGTTCATTTTATTAAATTTCAGCTCATTTTCGTTGATAACAATGTTATTGTTGGCCATATCTTCGAAAACCATAATGTGTGGTAGAGTTTTTGAGGAATTTGCGCGAATTATGGACGGGCAAAAGGGGACTTTCCTGAAATCGAAAGATTCTCCTTGATTTATCCTTGCACTATTGAGTGGGTTCGATATGGAATCTTCTATATAGCTTTCTGCTATAGTGGAGAACGCCATCCACCATGTCGTTTAATAGTTGTAATATCAGCACCTTCATTGCCCAGTACAGTGCGTATCATGTAATACCCAGTGTATGTTTTTACGTTTGGTAATTTAGAAAACGAAGTAATTGTTGGCGGTACTTTTGCCACTGCGTTGATTCCAACAAGCTGCACAGTACAATTTTGATTCACATATGGTCAAAAGAATCTGCTATGTGACAACTACTTTTGGACGTAAGAAAATGTACTTTTTACACAACTCCACAGCATTGACAGAAAATCCTTCCTTGATAATTGTGAAGCTACGTGAAACCTAAGTCTTCGTATCGGTTATTTAAACAAGTAAATACGCCCCTATTTCGTACATAATCAATTTTCAAATTCGTCAATTCACAACATCTACAGGCATCTGCCACCCCCATTATTATTGCAACCCAAAATAATGTATACCTAATATTGTCTAAACATTGCGATTTATTACCTTAATCATTAAATACTGCTCATCAGAAGCCTCCGCCAAAATATGTTTATTTGTTCTTTTTTCAAAACGGATGCTGTCTTTGATTTATACCCCTATCACTCTTCAAATAAGCCAAATAAGCTATCAGCTTACCATACTTTGAATTAGCTATATTGTCGTGCATTTTTATAGTACTCTTCCGCATAGAATACTTCGACCACATTGCGGAAACCGCATACTTTTTCTTGATATTCAAGAAATATGAAAGCATGATGTCTTCATTTATTGCCCTTACTCTTCGTTTTTCTCTAAAGTTGTTATATTCAGCAAACTCTTTTTCTTAAAATTTCTTGGATTTGGTTGGCAATAAAGGTTATTCCTGAGCTTCCTCAAAAACTTTTATAGGAATAGAATGAATTTGTTCCATTTACACCAAATTCACTATTGGTTTTCAATTTAACAAACAGTAAACAAAAAACCTGTCATAGCAACCACTACGACACAGCCTTCTAAATACTACAGAAATGCATATAATTTTTGACAGCAGGTATCGAGAATTTGAAAAATAAAAAAAAATGACATTTTGTAATGTAATGAATTAATGTTTGATAAAACTTTTGATTGTGGATAAAACGTTATATTGCATTCGTGTTTTAGTTGCGCTTTATCCACTCAAGAAATGCTCGAACTTCGTTCTCGCATTTAACCATTCTTTCGTGGATAAAACGTTTTCTAAAACACTTATACAGTAATTTACTATTATTATATTTTACAATAAATAACTTACAGTTTTAGTTTCTATATACACGAAGTTGTTAAAGTTTACAAATCGTATCGGAATACTTCAGATTTTGGAAGCAAAAACCAATTTTCAGAACATACGTTGAGACAAAATTTTCATTTACAATTTGATATAGCCCTGATAGGTTTAGCTCGGTAACTCGGGAACTATAAATGAACTTTATATCGAGTCGAAATTTGTGTTATAAAGATTTTGAGACAAAAGTCCTCTCTCATTTCAACTTTGAAGGATTTGTAATGGCGTGGAATTTTCGTAAACATAAAAGAAAAAAATGTCTGTCGCCAACGCCATTAATTGATTTATCATTGTTGTTGATAATTACATGCCTTAATGACAATCCAACTTTTATAGGTATTGTACGGTAAACGGTTGCGTGTACGCTTCTCAACTAAGGGTACCTCATTTTTATGCTTTCTAATTCCGTTTCCGATAATAACCTAAAATTTTTAAAAAATATAACAAGGTTAACAGCTACAAAAAGATTTTCCATTAGTGCAGTACGTAATTAACCATGTGTACCAACCTTGAAAATGAATATCTTTACATTTGTGGAAATTAACATAAATAGAAAACATTAAAAGTGCAACTTCAAGGCTCTTTAACTTCGTACTTAAGGAACTTTGTACTAAGGTATATTAGGTCGAATCGGTTTATTATAAGTATTATAACCTAAGGAATCTATGACCAATCGGTGTCCCATTCTTTTTAAGTCACCCTGTATGTTATTAGTGTATAGACTAGGAGAACTAAATAAATACTATAACATAACATTAATAGTATATTACGCAACAAGATTAGAAAAGTGATGTTTTACTGAACAAGTATGGTTGGTTTGAGTACGAGCGTTAGCGAGTACTTAGACGGTCTTACGAGTCGATATAGATCAGCTATCTGCACAGTTGAAAATGGGATTGCAAAGCTATTACAATGTTTATTTTGAAATGTAAGTTTTTAAAAGCTTTGTCCATAGTTACAATAGTCCCGTTCACATCGATTTTCATGTTTCATCATTGGGGAGTTCTCAACTTTTCCTTTGGTGCGTGGTAACGATTTTACGAAAATATTGGTGAATTTCGTGCCGAATTTATCTACGTTTATTTGTGATGAATTACGTTCAAGTTGTTTATTCATGAAACGATTTTGGATGATCTTTCTAATATTTCACTGTTGTACACATCAAGAAATCGAGCACCAGAAATGTCATAAATTATTGCATTTCTTCTCCAGCATAACGAATCTATAAGCATATTATGAGCGTATCGCAAGTGGATATTATTGTCATTATTAATTTGAAGGAAATATATACGATTTTTTTTTCTACCACCGTCGAGATAAGTTAACGCGTTCTGTAGAGTAATTTTCTTAATATTGTCTTGATGATTTGCAGAAAAGTATTTAATTGCACGTGCTATTGATGACTTGTGGGAAAGTTTTTTTCATCCAGAACAACGTGGGATGGTAGGTATTTGTATATAATATGCGAAAAGTGCTGGTTTACTAAACAAGACATGATATTCAATCATACGAAGTACTTTCTTTTGTCTAAGGTTCACACTATATTTTTTCTATGGTCGTCGAAAATGATTAAAAAAAATAACAAGGAAGTCGCTACATTGTCGCCCTTTTTATAGTACACATTGTGGAGAACAAAACAAATTTGCAATCATCTTAATAACTAACAAAAAGTTCGTTTTTGCACGCTATTCTAAAAAGGCCTGCGCTTGGCACTAAAATCAATAGTTAGGACTGAACTTTTTAACGAGAATGGAAAAGTAACTTTTTTCGCGCTGAATGATGTTAAACAATCCGGAAATGTTCTCTGTTCCAGAAATTATTTGCTGTTAATGGTAAAAAAAATATAACAATAATTTTCTTGTGCAATTGACATTATAAATGGAGTAACTGGAAACAAATAGCAAGATGTTTTCAATAAAGCTGATATTATTATATTTAGTAATAGTCATAGCAATATTGGCTTCTAAATATACGGAATCTAAAATTTATGTACTATTCTCATTAATGCCTGTTCTGTTTATTAAAAAAGGCAATTAAAATTTCATTTCTAAGCTGATCTAGCTGAAGAAGCATTCGAATCATATTTCAAAGATTTACCTTTTTTTGATTAATTTCCCTTGTGGTTCAACACTTAATTCTCGTACGGCCCGACGCGGGGCCCGTGATTTAGTACCATTAGCTTCTAATGATACCACTTCTACTTAACGTGATTTAAATTGTCTTTCATTAGTTTTTTATTCCCGCAATGGATGTAATAATGGCATGTTGCTGTTTCGATTGACTACCGAAGAATTAATGTCATTAGTAGTAACTGAATTTTAAAGAACTCTATGTAATGATGATACTTCAGCTATCGTAGTTAATGTCAGCTGCGGAAGTGTATCTTATCTTTTAGTAGCTTATTTCTAAACATGGAAATAATCAACATGCGCATATTATCAGTCGTAATCAAAATTAGATGCCCATGTCATACGCTTATTGATCGCTAAAATAACCATCAAGTGCTAAAATCGTATACTATCTATTGACCGAAAGCTTCAAAGTAAACAATTTTCCATTAAATCATTCATGAGTTATCGATTGCATGTATTAATAGTTCAGAGAAGCTATGTCAGGTGATAATGTTTGAATTAATCTCTTTTAGTCCAGGATTTTTAAATAAAGCTTATTGTGATGGTCGTGCTAAAATAGAAGAAATATTATTTTCGTAATATTAAGATTTAAATTAATATATGGGGTGGGGCACGATGCTTGGATCCCCTTACCTGTAGAGGTTACAACCCAACGTACACGTATCATGGCAATACTTGTTATTAATTTAAACTTTCATACCATTTAATAAAATTGATTGAAAGTGTTTTCAATCCATGACCATGCTGTGTGCAGTGGACAAAGCTGCATTTGCATCTCTGCGTCATTCACTGGCTTAATTCACATCACATAAATGCTGTGAATAACATGTTTTTAGGTTGCTGTCTCAAATAGTATAGGACTAAATTTTGTATTCACTGTGTATAAGAAGAAACTAAACATTAAGTCTGATATTATTACTTATTAATTTTATTATGTTGTGGAACTTTATTGCTTAGCACTTCCATTATCAAACTTCAGTTTTACATTTGAACGCAATGTTGAAACGTTTTCGAGTTGTAACTTCTGTAACTTACATACATACATACCAAGTGTTACTAAAAAGCAATTCACGAAAAGCTAATTACTTTTTATTCTCTAATTTCATTGAAAATTGACTTTGCAAATACTTGTTGCTAACCTTGGCGAAAGTTTTTCAGCTGTTTGTTCCACTAAAACGTTTAAATGTATAAATCCACATAATTTACTAATTCATTGGTCTAATCCATTCATTTTTGCATCTTACTTCAGTTAGTTTCAAACCTATATTTTGAGTTCTTTGGAGTTTTCTAATTGAGACAGCGCTCTCTTAACCCTTAACGGTTATTTGTATTGAATCATTGCAATTCATACGGAGTTGCATTTGATATTCAAATATGTATTAATAATTCTAGATTTACTCAAATACCAATATGAAAGCATTGAGAGAACCAAAACTGTCTTAATAGTAGGTTGTTCGAAACATCACGCTTCGCATTGGAATCGATTTCGCTACATTTAGTGGTGATTTTGCGTCTTGGTTGATTTCGTGTGTTTGCACGAGTTTCTGCTTCCGAGAGAAATAGAACAGTTCTGAAGTTGAATTATTTGTGGGAAGTATTTGGGTTGAATCGCTTACTCTTCGTGCATGTTAAAATTTTGTCGGAAAGTTTAAAAGATCTACTTCGTACTAATCATTGGTGTCTCTAAAATATTTGTTCGCGAGGGGAGTGTTTCAATGTCCTCATTTTCTAAACTTTCCTTTTACACTACTGTTTTCTAAAAAAAAAAATAAGAACTTTGAGTCAAATTGATGGCAAATATAAGTTAGAGAATCTGTTTTTCTAAAATTCAGGCGATAAAGCATTTTCCACCCAAACTGATCGAATGATCAGGGATTTGTTTTAAATCTACCAAAAAATTGGAATGGAAAAGCTTTAACTGTGTTTTTTGTGACACTCGATGCTCACCATGCAATAATTGTGCCTATTTGTTAAATGTAAAAACAGTTCCCAACAGGTACTTTAATGGAGCATCCAATCGTAGCCGAAGCTAAACGCTAACTGAATACAATTCTACAAATTGTTTTCTTTTTTTGAATTTCTGACAACACGTTGTGGAATAAAAACCCGTCTTAAATTAGAGCCGCCCTGCAAACGGTGGGTACCAGCCCAAACATTCCGACACCTATTGAAGGGAAGGTTTAATTATCTCTATCATAATTAATATATAACATTGGTCTCTCAGATAGTGCTGTTGCTTTATTTAGAGATTATCTGACGGGCAGGGAACATAACCGAGCGTCAGGCGGCAGTTGGAGTCATCAGCATACAGATCAGTAATTAGGGGCGTTCCACAAGGATCTACTCGAAGTCAGCTTCTATTTACAAGCTATGTACTATTGCGGAAAAAATATCTCGCACGGTTTGTTTGCCTTGTGTATGTATGGTTTTATCAAGTAGACTAAAGTCACTGAATTGTCAATTGTACAACTGACATTCTGCCATTAAAACTTAAAATGCCGAATCACGTTCTAAGCGAGGCCGAAAAAGGCTTTGTTATCGCAAAGCTAAAAGAGGGATGATCACTGCAACGTATGGCCGACGAAGTTGGTTGCTGAAGAAGAACTATTTCTTAACATAACCTAAAAAACCTAGCAATTCGACAATAACCCCAAAATGTGAAAAATTACAGGTAGTCAGATACACACTAAGTCACTGTGGTGTGGATAAAACCAAGTAACTAGATTAAGTATCATGCGAAATATTTATTCCGCAATAGTACATTGTCTTTATGATGTAATTAAAACTTGTTCACTGCATATGTGCGCTGATGATGTGCATACTTTGAATTTGCGATTCATCGAACAGAGTTCCATATGAAAGATAATTTTCTTATAATATTTACAAAGTCTACACTCTCATCCCACATTTCTTAAAAAAATATTCTGTACAACTCAAAAATAAATTTCGTGAAGTTTTGCTGAATACGCAAACTCTATAGCTCCTCTTCTTTTAATAGTTTAATTTTATCAAAATACAGGAGATGAAAGGAAGCAATCAATTATTGTGTATTTTTTTGCATGTATTGTGTTTTATGTCTTAATGCGAAAAAAGTTCTTTCTAATATACAGGGGTCCCATGAAAGAACAGTTACTGCGCTGCGTAACTGATTTGGGTCCCTGAGGTTTCCGGAAACAATTGCCTTATATATATTTATGTTATATTGCTACGTAATCGTGGAAACGAATACAATTATTATTATTATTGTATACATCAATAATAAGAACCCAAACACATATATAATAGTGAACATATAAACGAAACAGTTAAATGAAAATACTAAAATCTAAACAAAGTTCCTCGTTAGATATCCTTGTCGCCATTTTTTGTGCCGATAATACTAATAAATTAATAACTTTATGTTTATTGTATATTTACACTATCTACAGGTAACACATATCTCTAACTGCCCTGTCGGTAATACCACTCGGAATTTTTCCAGCAACCACACTTGTTACCCCATCCGAACCTAGGTGCAGTGCTCGGATTGTACCCATTTTCCAAGTTAACGGTGGACTTTTTTCCTTGATGAGAAACAAATTTTCGGGATGGATGTTGATCGTGTATGCCATTTGCCGCTTTGCTGCCGTTCAGAGACGTATTTGCTCCAACGCTGCGTAAATTGTTGTCTTGTTCCACAAGCATATTTTCTTTCATCTCCATATAAGATGCTTCGGGGGGTATCCCGGAATTACACCCTTTAAATCGCTTGAATCGCTGGAAAGTGTACACAGGGGTCTCGGATTCAAGTAGGCGCTTATAGACGTTAATACCATATGCATTTCTTTAAACCTCGAATAGTGAGTTTGACAATATTCTTTTTTACTGAAATTTGACCGGTTTTGTACCCATACTTCCCAGAATCCACCAAAATGTGGTCGCGTGCAGGTATAAAGTGCCTATTAATATTATTACTGCTAAGGTAATCACCTATACGTTTATTAGATTCCTTTGATTTTCGAACATTTAATTCACGCTGAACACTTATACAATGTGTGGCGTTATCTGACTTAAGGATTTTATACTATAGCTCCATGAGCTATGAATCATTTCTGAGAACTAAGAAATTTAATGTGACCAAATCTCTTACTAGCTCTAAATTAATCGGATTTGTAGCAAAACAAACAAATAAACTGTACGGTTCCTGGGAGACTTACTTTTGATTTTTACTCTTCATAATTATTGGACCAGCATAATCAACACCACAGTCAATAAAAGGACAAACGTTTATGAGTAAATTTGCCATTATGGTTGCCTCCAGAAAGTTTTTCCCGGATATATTGTATATGTTTCTGAATATCGTCGCTACTTCATTACGTGCAGATAATTGCCAATAACCTTGTTTTAATTTTATAATAAATTATCTTATATGGCGCTTTGGATGAATAATAGGGAACCTTTGATGGTCAGCTATATACAATTTAAAATCGACCCCTATTCATATTAATCCAGACGACTCATACACTAATGGGTCTAATAACATTGATTTACTGTCCTTTCTAAGATTTCGATTGGATTAGAGATTTTTTGGCTTCTGTACCATTTTAAATAATGCCGTTGTTGAATTTTGTAACTCCCTTAAGGATACACTACTAATACTAATTAGTAGTAGTAGTAGTATTTATGGGGAGACTCATGTCTAGCAAGTAGGCCTTCGTAGGCCCTTTTTGCTAACCCCATGCACAAGGTCTAGGCATGTAGAGTACCAGGTATGTTAGTCCTACTTAGAATTTGCCGAGACTAAGGAGTTCCAACCTTAGCAAGGGATCTTTTACATGCTACACATCGCAGTAACATGGGACCCACGGCTTTACATCACTTCCGAATGATGGCATTCTGTAGAGGGTTTTCATCCGCATTTTTTTTTATTTTTAAAAACCTCACCGAGATCGGGGATCGGACTCTCGACCTTTAGATTAGTAGCCAGAATGCTTACCACTGATCTATAGAGCCCGGCTTAATACTAACTAACTAACTTACATCGTAGTTCTTCCTGGGAAAATTTTGAATTGTTGGTAAAAGGGGTTCTTCTAATTTCCAGAATTTCTGCATTGGTTTATTTATAGCACTTACAGATAAATTGCGGGCTGAAGCAACGTGCGATTGTTTATAACCCGACATTTTACCATTTCACCCAGCTTCAACTTGTTTCTTGTAAATGGGTGGCCTGTGCTTGGCTGCTACCAAGCAAAATATTTATTTTGCCGGAATAGTTGAACAATGGATCGGCAATCATTAAATTAGAGGGTGTTTATAGTTGGGTGCATTCTCAGTTTTGCTTCATCTTGGTTGGGAATATGACAACCTTTCATCGAAGGGAAATCCATCATTAATCAAAGCCGCCCTGATAACTACCGCGGATACCGCTTAATACCCAAATGGCATGTTTTTCAAAGATTCATCATACATCATTACCCCACTATTTTGAGTAATACTTTTGTAAGAATAAATTATATGACTTTAATTTTCGAATCAGTCAGGTGATTCCGTGTAATGTGTTGAATCCTCAAGAATTATCATTATTTGCAAAATCAACCTAAGGAGCTAGGTAGTTTTTGATAGAGGAATATAATTTTGTACTATAAAAAACGTACCGAAGTTGGTTTCTCTAATCCAATGCGAAGAATACAAGTTACGAGTATGCGATACTATACTCTTGGGTAAGAAATATAAAAGAATTAACCAGGTATCTTCATGGATAGTATGAGCACTTAGAAAATTCATCAAAGATGCCTTTCGAATTTTGAAGTTATGTGTATTATAACACCAGAAAATTATACCTAATTCTTGTCACTGACATTTTGTAGGCAGTCGCTGGCAGTGGCTAATAGCGCAACGTGATAATAACGGTGATCAAGATTCCTCGTAATAAAGGCAACGGAAATATTTCCAACGCCTGCAGAAGAAGATAAAGATGATAATCTCACTTTGTAACAAATGTCAACTAACGGTTTCATATTTTCTGGTGTTATAATACACCCTTAATGAACTTTCTTTTTGCTCATCCGATACTTTATTCCATCTGGCCCCGTAGATATGCCGACCTCACAGGGGACTGACTGCATCTTTAAGAAGGAGGAGGTAATGTTTGACCATAAATCGTCTTCGAGATTCAATGTGATTAAAATTAGAAAAAATATGTGGACTTTCATTTGAAATTTCGCATTGAATTGCATTTACTATAAATAACGCACTTAATACAGGTCATTGGTGTGTGTTCAATCAGTATTACTGCATGTTCTCTGAGTCAAATCTCATTTGTAACTAATGTGGATAGGTCTAACCCAATCCCGTTGCAAAGAATTGCCACACTGTTTGGGACAAGTACAACCCAACAACTGCAGATGAATTCCACCGAGAAGCGAGTACAAAATGGTATGCCTCTGTCTAGGATCGAACCCGAGGCTGCGCCATGCTAGGGAAACGCATACTCCACTGGCTACTACCGTCAATAATTTTCTTCGTTGTTTAATATGTTATTCATGCAGCCATCTGGTCGTCAACTTATTTCATATGCTCAAAAGGAGCTAATACGGTGGACATTTTTAAGTGGTTTATGCACACTTATATTAATATATTATTTTCTATAGCAAATGTTAAAGTGTGCTTTAATCGACTCAAAACAAAAGGTCAAGTGTTACTTTAACAGCAAGGGTAGATAAAGTAGCGCTTTAACATCAAGGGTAGATAAAGTAATTTAATTTTTTAACTTTTATTTAAATTAAATATTACAGCTTCGTATTATCGTAGCAACCCAATCTAGCTAGTGAGATTTTAAAATGTGATTGACTTTCCTTATTTTGTTTTGAAATTGTTAAAGTTCTTGCTATAGAAAAAAAATTGTATTATACAGGGGGATAAAGTTATTAGTATCTACTCTTGAATCATTAACGTCTCGACTTGGTCTCAACGTTAAACGATGCACTCGTGGATAAAATTTAACTTTATCATCTTGTAAGTAAAATATAAGTAATAAATTGCACTTTAACAATACTAGTATCGAACAGTTGGTAGTAGTACTACTCTTACTAACTTGAGCAGTTTATATTGAGTTATATAATTTTTATAACACCTACTTGTTATTTGTCAATAACAGAACTGCCAACCTGATTGAAAAGTTCCCCATAACAGCCTAGGCTGTTAAACACTTAACAGCCTAGGCCGTTAAGAAATAACAGAACAGTAACATTTTAACATTGGCAATACTAAAATGTATAGTTAGTGACGCTGTAAGTCTATGTCAAATTCGAGGTTAGCAGGTTAGGTCTTGCGTCAGTCTGTGTCAAAACTGACGCAAAACCTAACCTACTAACACCCGTTATTAATACTATTTAACTTTTTCATTTAAATTGTTCTAAAATTTCAATTTTTGTACGTGTTATGAAAAATATTCAACGACATACGGTCGTTATCGCATCTAACGAACTCGGATAAATTCATTAGCCTCGGCCTGACGGCCTCGGCCACAAATTTATCCTGGTTTGTTATATGCTTACTAACGGCCTTATGTCGTTAATAACTATTTCGAATGGATCTTTAATTACACTAATTAGTTCTTACTAAAATTAGTCCTTGTTTTCTAATCTATAAAATTTCAAATTTGAGTTAAAATAGTGGTGTCTGGCAGGTCTTGTTAAATAAATATTTCGGTATAAGATTTAGTCAGTATATAGATTTTAATATAATGGAAATGACCGGTTGCTGCTGAGGTCTGGAGGTCTAGTATATATGTAGCCGTGTGTCCTCTTTTTCGATCCATATATTTATAGTAGTTTGAAGCACTCAATCGAAATAATGTTGAACCTGGAATCCGCAATGGAGCACAATGAACTACAGCAGGGTTGCAGAAATATCGTGATATTTATATAAAAAATATCGGATATTTGTAGAATTCATCAAAATTGTATATATAAAAGAGCTGCCACGTCCACGATCGAACTTACTTTGTCAGTGCCATTTAACAGCAAGTGCAGAAACTTTACTGCTACACTGCTACAGGATGCTCTGCCATTGTAAAATAAGTATACATTTTAATTAATGAAGTGATCCAAATAAGCAGTAAAGACAGACTGAAGAAAGTGTCTCGAGTGTTTGATGCAGACGAGACACTGGAGAAGGCCTTGGAAAGTAGATGCACCACCCAGCCTACAAGAAAGGGTTAAAGTAGTAGAAGATAAAAGACTGTCTTATGGCGGGCGCGCTAAGCTAGTGTCGAATATTTTTGATATTTGTCTACTATTTATATGCCCGATCTTGAATTAGGCAATTGCCACTGCGTGATAACACCCAAAATAACAATGCATTGCAGTTCTGGATTCCTCTGGTGATATTTAGGGTACTATACTAGAGAGGGGGAAATAATTCAGGAAGCTCAGAAGTAGAGCCTCTGGTCCCATACTAGAATATGCGGGTTCGATTCCCCCGTACTTCCAACGGTAGCGCCGAGCATACTGCGATATCACAATCCGATTTTGCTTCGCTTTTTTTCGGATTTTAAATATTATTAATAAACAGTCCCGATCATGGATAGTTTATTAAATGAACACAAAATAATGTTTAACCAGTAATAACATATTGTTACATAAATAACTGTAAATAAAATAGAAAAGTAATAAGAACTAGAGATTTATTTTATTATATGTATATATTTTGTAAATAAGTAGTTAAACATCAACATACAAATGTTTGCTGACAGGACCTTACACAGAACATATAATCTTCGGAAAACATACTAAAAATAACCAAATGTAGGTAATAACCAATAAATTATACTAATGGAATGTTGTAAATTCCCATCATGTTCACAAAACCATGTTCTTCTGTTAAAATCATCCTCCGAAAGGATTGGCGATATTGCGGTTTAACGCAAGTTGGCGAGTTGGGTAGTAAGGATTATCAGCAACTGACAGCAAAACATTCAGTTCTACACCTTCGTCGTCTCTTTTGTTCTACCAACCATACGAACATCTTTGATATGTTGAATTTTACTTGCTGTTAAATTGTATAATGAGAAATGAGATTGTGTTTGGTTTTAATACAATAAACAATAATATGTTTTCTGTTTGCTGTGTTATTACGTCAATAAATCATTTTATTTAACTAAATTTTCTTTCATGTTGAAATCTATCCAGTGTCTTCGCTTATCTGATACATTTTTATTTTTTGTTTTTGCTTTTGTTTTAGAATTCTTATGAAGGCTGCTGACAGCATGCCAGCAAAACTTAAACCGATTATTTGTGTGAAGAATAACTCCTACCACAGCGTTTAAAATAAATTCAAAGTAGTTCACGAGGATTCCTACAATATTCTGAAATGTTCATCCTTTGAGGTTGTAATACTTATTTTGTAGCGCAATTTTAAACGTGCATACTATTAAATGTGGATATTTAATAAATTCAAGTGCAGCAGCGTAAACTCGAAGTAAGTCGCTTTAAATCTTCGTTCCTAAAGGATTATTTGATAAAAACTTTCCGCGTATAGTACTTAATGCATCTGTAGCAAATAATTTATTCTCCAACTGAAGGCGAAACTAAGACGGAATCTCAAGCAACTTGCTCCCTAGCTGACGTGCTTCCTCCCTTCAATGTGAAGCGGATAACAGTATTAGTGTGTGAATGTGGGTTTTGCTGGTTAGCCAAAGTCTGCATGTAAGTTCCTTAAAGGGGCAGGAACGCTGACCTCGTAAAGGTACCTCAAGATTGATCCAACGCCATGCCGGATAAAGTTACCACCCCATTAACCGTCCCAATTTCAGTCTGTTTGTATAATAGATTGTGTTTGTGTTTACAGGCAACTGATCATTTATCAACTAATGACGGGCCACCTGAAGTAAAATGAATGGCAAATAAATTTATCGTGCCCGCGATCATGCCAGCTGACCCAATTGGCGACAAATGGGTAGAAGTTTTTTCTATTGAAAAATTTTGTAGTACAAGGTTCATTAGTATAACAAGGAACTTGAAAGTTCTGTTAGCATAAATTTGCATTCTGAGCCTTTCGAAGTGGCCAAGTAAACAAGTGGCTCTTTAAAAGTTGAAATGTAATTTACTAATTTACTTCCATTAGTCAAACCTACCTACTAATGCAATAGCTTATACTTTATAATTATTATTAACAATTATTACTTTAGAGAATTATTATCGAAGATATTAGATTAGATTAATTTAAAGAAAATTTTCAGTTGGAAATGTAACGCTATCATTTTATCGTGTCCGATAGAAACATCGCCCCCCTGCGTTTACTCCACTTTACGATTTAAATCTATAATGATATATGGCTTTTATTATGTACATATGAGTATTTTATTAAGATTTTATTACAGTAAAAAACATGACACATACATACAGTGATGGGCAAAAGTATGGAATCACCGATACCGAGTGTTTCACTTAAGGTACGAACATGATATACATTATCTAAGTGATAACATTCTTAATTGCTGGATTGGTCGTGGTGGCACTATCGACTGGCCACCAAGATCTCCTGATTTGGCACCATGCGACTTATTTTTATGGGGTCATCTGAAAAACAAAATTAACAGAAAACGCCACCCAAATATTGACTCTTTGCGGAAAATAATAGTTGCGGAGTGTAGGCTAAGCAGAGATAGACAGTTGGCTAATGTAAGGTAGGCATTTTATAACAGATTGGGTTATTGTTTATAGCAGAATGGAAAACTTGATTTAAATGTGCTTGTAGTTTCAAAATTTTTGACAAACTTGTAAATTGTTGATACAGATGGGATAGGTCGATTATGCAATTTAATCGAGAAGAAATCACGAACTGTGCGTAAACTGACCACACTGTAAAATGTTTTGATAATAAATACCCTCTCTTTATTAGAATATTCAACATTATTATTCATAGTAATTAGTTAAATACGTGAATTGATAACTGACAGAAATTGACGCACTCTAGACAGGTTTCAACAGTTGACATGAGTGTCTCTACGTGTTTATGTACGCTGGTAGTATCCTGAGAGGTCGAATGTAATTTAAAGTTGTTGCTTGTGGTATTTTAGGAAAGACCATTACTATGCTAGACTTCCAATTATTCAGTAATGTAATCTATACATACATAAAGGAAAGTCACAACCCTGACTAATCAACGCAGAGCCGAAACCACTGGCACTAAAAACTTGAAATTTGGGTAAAAGGTTCACTTTATTCTGTAAGGTAGTGCTAAGAAGGGACTTTTTGAAATTCGACCCCTAAGGGGGTGAAAAGGGGTAAAATGTGTTTTCACGAATTCTTCAATATTCCTTACACCCGATAAGATATTATCAATTTGGTGTTTGCTTGCAAAGATTATCAATGCAAATACCTAGAAACGTATTTTAGGATTTTGCCCTAATCAACCCCTAAAGGTGCAAATCTGGATTGGGGGTGAATTAAAGAACCCTTCGTATCTCCTATGTTTATTGAGTTAGAACATTTTTTTTTGGCATATAGATGTATTATTAAAATATTTAGAAAGCCGTTTAAGGGAATTTGAAAATTTTAACCCTAAGGGGGTGAAAAGGGCTAAACTGTGTTTTCACGAATTCCTGAATATCTCTTACACCCGATAAGATAGCGACTTGGTGTTTACTTGCATAGGTGTCCAATAGAAGTATCTAAAACATATTTCAGGATTTTGCCCTAATCGACCTCTAAAGTGCAAATCTAGATTGGGTGTGAATTAAAGAATCCTTTGTAACTCCTAGGTTTATTGAGCTAGAAAATTCCTTTTTTGGCATATAGATACATTCTTAAAATATTTAGAAAGTGATCTAAGGGATTTTAAAATTGTACCCGTAAAGGGGTGAAAAGGGGTAAACTGTATTTTCACGAATTCCTCAATATCTCTTAGACCCGATAAGATATCGACTTGGTGTTTGCTCGCATAGGTATCCAATACAAGTGTCTAAAAACGTATTTCAGGATTTTGCCATAATCAACCCCTAAAAGTGCAAATCTGGATTCGGGGTGAATTAAAGAACCCTTCATATCTCCTATGTTTATGGAGCTAGAGCATTCTTTTTTGGCATATAAATGTATTCTTAAAACATTTAGAAAGTGGTTTAAGGGATTTTAAAATGTTACCCCTAAGGGGTGAAAAGCGGTAAACTGTGTTTTCACGAATTCCTCAATATCTCTTAACCCCATAAGATATCGACTTGGTTTTTTGCATGCATAGGTATCCAATACACACGTCTAAAAACACGTTTCAGGATTTTCCCAAATCAACCCCTAAAGGTGCAAATCTGGATTCGGGGTGAATTAAAGAACCATTTGTATCTCCTATGTTTATTGAGTTAGAACATTGTTTTTTTGGCATACAGATGTATTCTTAAAATATTTAGAAAGGGGTTTAAGGGATTTTAATGTTATCCCTAAAGCGGTAAAAAGGGAAAACTGAAAAGGGGTAAGGTGTTAAGTTTATCTTGCTAAAATCTATGAATACAACATTTAGTTTGTACGTATATATTTTAATTTTATCTCATTGTTATACTAAAACTATAGTGTTATCAATATATACAAGGAGAACGACAATTACGTACACATTTCCAGGGGGTACGTGAAGCTTAAAAAAAGTGTTTAAGGGATTTTAATGTTATCCCTAAAGCGGTAAAAAGAGAAAACTGAAAAGGGGTAAGATGTTAAGTTTATCTTGCTAAAATTTATGAATACAACATTTAGTTTGTACGTATATATTTTAATTTTATCTCATTGTTATACTAAAACTATAGTGTTATCAATATATACAAGGAGAACGACAATTACGTACACATTTCCAGGGGGTACGTGAAGCTTAGAAAAAGTGTTGTGGAGAAATTTTTTCGGAAGAATTTTGTTTTCTTTTTTCCAACAATATTGTTTTGCGGCGTTTGTTAGTTTAGCGTATTGTGTGAGGGGGTGGGGACGCCCTAGAATTCATTTGAAATTTAGAAGAAAAAGCATTTGTTGCCCGTACGAAGAATGGGCATCTTGCTAGTATAATATATTTATAATATTTAAAAAATTTGTAAAAGGCTTTACCCAGAACTTTCCTCGTCGACATTGTGACACTAAATAATATAAAACTGAAATTAAGTTAGGAGTAAAAATATCTTCAAGTTTCTAATAAATTAAATACATTTATTTTCAAATACAAAAAATGTATTCCGCTGGGGTTTGAACCTGCCGCATCTGCAGAGCGATCGTAGCCGCACCCCTACATAGAAATCGTATCTGCACCGATAAAGCCAACTACTCTACCGAGCCTCTTTCAAATAAGTCTGGCGCGCGTCTCTCTTGAACAGAACGCTGTTGTTGAAATGTTTTTACTCTTTTGTGACATTATCCTCTATCGGTTGAGTCTTATTTTCGGCAAATGTAAAGCCTGACCTATGTGAAAGTTATTACTTCCTTCTATTTCAAAATTAACTCAAAAATATTTATTTTTTATTTTTAAGGTGCTCACCGTGTATATTGTAGTGATAGCTCCACGTGTTGCTAGTCATTAATTATTATGCAACGGCGTGAGATGCATATCTTATTTAGTATTAGCCCTACTATTTCTTTTCAAATCGATTATTTTCAATTTTACTTTCAACTAAGTATTACAATTGAGACTCTCAGGGTGGTTCGCCAATCTAGTTATCTATTATTTGAAATTCAAATTTTATTATAATTTTTCATTACTGAATGACATTAACTGTCAGCTTGACTTCTAAACTTAATCAAACCAAGAATTGACAAATATTCTTTCTAATAACATATCCTTTAATCAATTTATTCAAGAAAGTACTGTATTCTGTTTATTTCACTCTTTCTTGTATTGTCTGTTATTCAAAATGCTTTTATATGAATAATTAAAACAAACCTGAACACTCCTCAAGCTTTCACTGCAAGTATCCAAAACTACAGCTCCCAATGTCCACAGCACCCGATGTTCACAGCCCTTAAAACAGTATCCAACCTGTCAAAAACCCTGGCTGTCCGCAGGGTCCTGTTCCCTTTATCAATGTTACTGTCACCCCAACAGATTCCTGGTAAGTTTCAGTATTATAGATGATCCCAAGCTCGTACTCTGTATCCAGCAACACCTACAGAACTGTCAAAATCATGCAGTTACTTCAACAACTTCCTTCTAAATGATTGACTTGTCTTCCATGTAATCACCAACCTCAGCAACGAACACTAATTATATCTTGCATGTACCAATAAATCCAAATCTATTTAAATATTGTAGTCTTCTTATTATTTGTATCTAATTAACTGTATTCCACAATCTCTTCACCGATTGTATGCTTGTATTACTTCAAAATTACCTTTCCATATATTTGCACCACGTAGATTTGTTAAAAGCCCTGCCATTTGCATATCACCAAATATTTATACAAATAAAGGCATAATTTCAAATTTTTATTGTATCAAAAAGGAGTTTTTCAAAAATCTGTATACATTTTATGAGTTTGTTATTTTTACTGTATAAACAAATTTTTATATCTCTGGTAGTTACAATTATTCCTGCCCTTTTAAAAAATATTAAATGTCCTAATTACTACATGCCACAATTCCTTATTATTATAGCAAGCACATTTCTCAAATGTAACTTGAACTTTATTAATTAACCATCAAAATTGAATACTCAATTGCTATATAAAATGTTCAAATTACATTCCTAATTGTCTCAATTTTAATTTTCATCATTCACTTTGAAATTAACACCCAATCTTATTTAAACCCCTCAAAATTTGATTGTATCAATCTTCCAAATTAATCATTTTTATATTTTTATTTTAAAACTACCCTTAGTGTATCATAACAATATATTTATATGAAATTGTACCGATTTCATGCGAGGTAGATCTATAATATGTGTGCAAAATATCGTCTTTCTCCGACAAATAGTTTTTGAGCTATATTGCCAACAGACAGACAGACGGAATTAAGAAAACCTCGTTTTCGTCATCTAGGGACCTTGAAACGTGAAGATCTGAAGAAATCTCGGAAGCTGATTTTTTCATGATTACAATACTCCCTTCGTCTTTCAGACGAGGGAAGTAAAAATTAAGAAAAGCCGCGTGGCGCAGTTGGGTAAGCGCCAGGCTTGCATTAAGCAAGCCCTCGGTTCGAATCCCGCGCGGGTCGGAATTTTTCCGTAGCCTTGGCTATTGGAATCGGTCTCGGTGAGACCATTCACAGTTGGGCACCAAATTAACTGTGCTCTACTCAGAACCACATACTTAAGAGATAGAGTAACACATCACCAAGACACACACCTCACACAATGGTTGCTGCGCAAGTACTAAATGCGCGCTACAACTCTGTATCCTGTATAGTTGAGCATTGTACCGCCAGATGCCAGCGCATAAAGCACCAGCCTCTATACCGCAAGGTAAATGAGGTTACAGATAAGACATACATACCAAAAAATTAAATTCATTAATAAACTTTGTACATATATTATTTGATAAATAGTGTTTATATGTTTCGGTATATTTCGGTATGTTTACATATACAAAAGTAACTAAGTCATAACTGTATCTGTACGGCAGTTGTGCTTTGCCGTACATGGCAACCATTACCATGTTGCAACCGATAAACTATTGAACAAATCACGGATGTTATGAATTATAACTGCCGCAGATGTTGTTTTGAAATCCGAGCTCGTAGAGCTAGCATTTTAAGATATCTAAGGCATAACATTCCTAGATATGTTAATAGCTATTAGCAACCATATTTCCCTATATCTAGAACATTCTTGAAGGTTGCTTTTATTTGATTATTGATATTATAATGACTTTATTCCACTCAACTTAAATTTTCTGTATATCCTATTATGCCGTAATCAGTTTGTACATGTGTATATCCTTAAACACAATTCTTCCCCTTAATTTTTCATTAACTCGATGTATACCTGATGACTTCATGGCGCCTTTATATTTTTTCTGTGCATATCAATTATATTTTTCACTCTGTCATATGTCGGGTATCGTATTGCTTCTTCATTTGGCGTATGTTCTGTACTTTGTCATCGTATTACTTCTTCCAGTCATTCATTTATTAGCTCTTGATAATATATTCTTTTCATTTCTTTTATCTAACATGTGAGCAAACGAAAATGAAATCAAGCTTGGCTTTGAAATATTTGTTGTATGAATAATATGTTGGTGGCACTGTAAAAGTCTATGTCATATTCGAGGTTAGCAGGTTAGGTTTTGCGACAGTTTGTGTCAAAATTGATGGAAAACCTAACCTAGACTTACAGTGCCACCAACATATTATTCATACAACACATATTTCAAAGCCAAGCGTCATTTCATTTTCGTTTGCTCACATGTTATATTTGTTCATTGTCTTCAACTTTTTGTTCTTAAAATGTTTTTAAATATAACCTTTTTGTGTACTTAGCCCATCCACCACGTGAGTTTTCTACAAACAATAACTAAAAATCAAGAACAAGATTACAGCAATTTTAATCTTAATCGACGCTTTACTCAAAAATTTCACGAGTGCTTTATATATTGTTGGAAGAAAGAATGCTGATCACATTTAATGGAAACGAAATACCAATTAATAACTTCTCACGGGAAACTACAGGTTCTAGGAAAGGGATTAAAAATGTAAATGCTTACCGTATTTTTTCAATCCCCTCAAAAACTCGGGCTATTGTAGTTTTAGAATTGCAGTTGAAATGCTATTTCTCAGAGTACGTGGGCACTTGCTGAATTGAAAGCCTCTTAACCAGCCTCTTTCTTTAATGTGTTTTTTGGAAAATACTGTTGTTATAGGACTGTCACTCTGCATGTCAACAAATTGATTTAAGTGTGTCAAGCTTTTCTATGAAAATCTAAAGATTTTCTTTTTTCGTTTGAAACATTCAGTATACATTTGACTAGCGGCAGTGTCTGCCGCTCACTATTAGACAAGGACTATACAGTTGCGAAAAACTTTCATCAATCTTATCAGAAGGGACTAGAAGCCCTGAAGCGATTTGTTTTCGTAGGTGGTAATCCATACACCATTCAAAGTTTTAGAGATTCTTTTTTGTTTTCTTATTCGTTTTGTACTATGAGGTAATACAGGTAATACAGTAACGATCAGCTCTTATGCTTATTGTTTGTGAGGCATTGCGAAGACTGCGTTGCCGTAGAATTTTCAATAGTAATATAACAAGGGCGAGACATACTTACCGATAATTTTGCACACGCCAAGGGTCGAGTGCTGGTTGCAATGAAAACTGTTCCGAAGGCTTGCCCGAGGGTAGTTTTCTAAGGGCAACCAGCACGATGACTCTTGGCACGGGCAAAATTATATGTAAGTGTGTCGCCCGAGTTTATATCGTGCAGATTATTACACAAAACCCGTATACGAATTATGATTTAAAATTGATCTAACAATAGCAAAAACTCAAATTGCTTGTTTCTTGCATTTCTATTTCTAATTATGACACCATCTACGGGGTCGTTTATTAGTACTAGGGAGCTTATCGGTTGATAAGTTTTCCTAGGGAGCTTATCAGGTAATCAGTTCGGGATTGGTCGATTTTCAAAAAATGCACGGTTCTCATCGGATGATATCAGGCATGTGATGTAATAATCACGAAAACTTGCGCTCATTTAGACATTTTTATTTTACAAATAGTTCAAGTAGTTTTCCAATCTGGTTGTATCGAAACTTTTCGGTTTGCATACTATAAATGACTAAATAATTTCCTAATGACCTTTAACACATTTCACACATTACATCAATAAACAAATTTGTTTTCGGATAATCTTATCTCCTTATAAAACATTGTATTGCATGCTTGAAAATTCCAGAATCTAAGCTAGAAAATGTGTTTCTGCAGGCGAAGTGTATGCATATTAAGTAGGTTAGGTAGAATGAAAATTGCCAGTGAGGACAGCGTACTCAGGGGGATAGTTAACATACAGGCTATAAGTTGAAATTACCAGTATTATATCGTAATAGCTAAATTACCCATTAACATTTATGCTCAAAAAAGGTCGCTGACCCATGTTATTCTGTTATTTAATAACACGATATCATTCCCTGTTGGATACCAATTATTGCAATTGCTTTTCCTTAGTATTCCCAAAATAAAGATATTTTTGCCAGAAATAGCACACGCACACACTGCAAGATAATGCAAGCTCTGAAGAATTAATTAACAAAATGTCTGCACGAGAGCATGTAGTGTATTTAATGCTTGCTATATATATTGGAATAAATTTATTCCAGATGTCAGCGTAGACAATTAAATGAATGATGTAAAATCGTTCATTTTGACGTAGTTATGATATACACCAATGTTCCGGTAGACAAGATACCCAACATCATAAAACGAAGATGGCAGAACGTAACACTTTGCAAACAGTACCAACGTTAAACATTTACGCTATTATGGAACACTTAACACTGTGATGTAAATCGAGACACTTTCATCTTTGATTATAAAGATAATCAAAGCTTTCATTTACCAATATTTTCTCATTGTATCTTCTTTTATTAGTAATACTTTTATAGCAGACTGCCGTATGTAACCTACATAAACTATTAGTGTGATGTATGCAGGTATAAGCTATTTACATTTATTGAAGATAGAAATTCACCATGATTTATTTTTTGTTAGGTTGTTGTTTGAATTTTGTAATTTATGGATTGTTGATAAAACTGTTTCAGTTTTTCCAAATTGAAAATTTTGGTCAGTTGCTTCGTTGTGATTAATAATGTTCTCAAAGTTTTAATAAAATTGTCCAGTGAGTGTCAGGTAAATCAGTTGCAGGTTTACTATACAGCTAAAAGTTTCTTCTATAAATTACAAAAATTATAAATGCCAAAAAGCAAAGTGCAAGATATTAAAAATGTGCGTCGGTTTACAAATTAATGTTAAATTTGCTGGCAATCATAAAGCCTCTGCTTCACTTAATCTACGTAGCGAGTAGTTGATCCTTACACATGATGGTCACATTTCGGATTAAATGCTCGAGATTATGTAAATGCATAATTTGGAAATTGATGGATTGGAAGACATTATTCCTAGGCCTGATACGATTCCAATGGATTTTGTATTTGAGGTCATATTAAACAATCGCCTATAGGAAACTAGTCGACGCAGAAGAGCTCGTTAGTGGCTCGAATTATTCTTTCCTTTGATGGGATTCCTAATCATCCTCACATGTTTCGTTATACCTTATATGTCGAAAATGGCGGCCGTAATATTGAATAACCAACAATAATATGTAATAATAATAGTTAATTGTGTATATAATTTTTGCCTCCCCCCCCCCCCCCTAACTGGAACCCTGGCTACGCCCGTGATTCATACCGACTGAGTAATGCAAACGGCATGGGGTGCGATTTCCATTAAGTGAAGTTGATTTGGTTTTGTTTTTCAAAAGTACCATATATAGAATTATGCAATTCCAGTTAGCTGTATGCTATGCCTTTTACTAATTCAAGTTATATATTGTAGTTTGCAAACCATCCATGAAAAAGAGTTTAGCCATTTAAAGATGGTAGAGAAATTGTAATAGTTTTCGTATTAAGTGGATCCATCACATTTGCTTATGTGATAGTGATATTTGATTACCATATTGAGAATAGTTAGATATATGGCGGAACGTTCTTCACGTGCAACTGGATATTAATGAAATGTTTGCATTGTTCGTTAAAAAATTGCTGCTATTTTAACAACTTTTAAGTATCGAGAGATCCAAAAAAAACTGTTCCTCAGCGGGCTGTGGAAATTCAACGTACGAATAATATGTTGGTGACACTGTACGTCAATGTAAAATTCGAGGTTAGCAGGTTAGGATTTGCGTCATTTTGTGTCATAACTGACGGAAAACCTAACCTGATAACATCGAATTTGACATTGACGTACAGTGTCACCAACATATTATTCGTACGTTGAATTTCCACAGCCCGCTGAGGAACAGGTTTTTTTGGATCTCTCGATACTACTCATGGCAAAACAGTAGTAAATACACTTTGTTTAAAAATACACCCACGATAATACGTAATTGTGTAAATAACACACGACGTTTGTTGAAAACAATGTTTACACGTAAAATATACATGGTTATGTAAATTACTATTATTTAAGTATGAGTGTATGGATGCTGTACTTTTCGAGAGCTGATTTACGGTTGAATTGCGGGGATTGTAGGTTGATATGCAGAAATAAAACACCCCCGTAGAAAAACATGTCTTTACTGTACCAGTGGTGAACCAACTCTGCCGTTCGTAAGCGGTCGGATGGTCGGATCGTAAAATATTTGAAAGACCCAACAATGAAATTAAAAGTTTGTGATTAGCAAAATGTTTTATACCATCTAGTTTATAATACTGCCCCTTTCGTAGATTAAAATGGGGTTTATAAATCCTGTCGATTACGTAGAGTAATTTTAAGTGATTAAATGGTTCATATTTTGTCCATGCCCCTAGTTCATCCTTCTCTCCAAAGCCAGTTGGTATATCAAGTATTGACACCGATTGCGTTTAATAGAAGTCATAAACCTCTCCGAGAGATGCTGCGCTGCTATCGTTCACATTGCTAACTGTTACTTTGATGTGAATTTCAAAATTTGAATTACCCGTTGAAGCATTACCATTTGCTGTTCTAAATTTAATTTCTTTTCCCACGCCCACAGTACAGTCAAGTAATCACGAAAATTGACAATATCATTCACCCGGTCGTTATCATAACGAACGTGTTTGTTATGAAAATATAGTGCACAATTCACAGTTATACAGTGGGTTAAATATGTCATTTTAACCGGAACACTAATAACAATATGTTATATTAACTTAAAAATTATTGAAAATCTACTGACATTGTTGTCACAATAAATCTGTCAGTTATTAAATTGCAAAAATGTATTTTATTTTGGGCCGTGTAAAATATGGAGTACTACATAACTCGCTCAAAAGTGTATTGTACGGTAGTGTTTTAAGTCACTTAGCTTCACCATGCTTCGCCTCTTTTCTTAGATATACTCGCACGATATATGTCGTTTTCGCGACTTGTTATGTAATATACTATCTTTTTATATACGATAGCGGCACCTAAAACGAACACATACTCGTTTCTGGTGTTTTATGGATTTGTGTTGGCATGTACAGTTGCGGCCAAAAGAAATTGGGACAGTTACATCTATTTTCGCGATTATTTCACTTTTCGTCATTGCATTTATATGTAGCATAATTACTTTGTCGTATTATTTCTAATTTGGAATTGTTCGGCAGATGTCAATATTCCATGTTGAAATATGACAAAAATCTGTTATAAGAATTGTCCCATTTTCTATTGACCGCGACTGTACTTGACAGAGAAACTGGCTGTGCCTCTCTCAGAATTCACATTTGACAACAGCAAACTTGAACTTTAATTAATTAATACAACTAATTAGGGAAACACATTAGTTGCCACACATTTCTTAGTGATAGATCCAAACATTTTGCTGTAATAAGCAATATTGCAGAAAACTTGAAATGTATAACATTACATATATTTTATTGGGGAATTCTCGTTTTACCAGCCCACCTCTATTTTCTATTCTGTGTTGGTAAGGGTAATATTATACAGGGCGATCAAAAATATAATTGATCGCCGGAGCTCATGAAGAATATGACTACATACTGTCTACACTGCACTTTATAATGCTATAATGCTGTATTATTAGTTCATATGACTTTAACGCAGTGTAATAACTAATAAGCTACACAAATATGGAAAATACACATTTAATAGTATATTACACAAGTTTATAAAAGTAAAGTTTTACTAAACGAATATTGCTTGGTTGAGTACGAGTCAATGAAGCGAACAAGTAACTTAAAAATCTGGTGTGATACACGCACACAACTTCCTTTTACAGTGATCTTATAATTGGGCAAAAATTTTATTTTTAATTTTTAGCATTTGTCAAAAATTTTCAAAAATTACAAATTCTGCAAAAACGGTACAAAATAGAGTGTTAGTTCAAGAGACAAATTTTCTCTAGAATTTTAAGCTGAATTCAAAAATGTAATAATATACTGGGTGTTCTATTTAAAATAGGAGTTAATAAAAAAAATTGAAAAAAAACAAAAGAAACCCATTTTAGAAGTATTCAGCTCGAAAATTACCTATCTCACATTAATACACATTAAAAATGTAATAAAAATGTAAAGTTTAAAAAAAATCGTTATAGTCGTTTTTGAAAAAATCGAAAAAAACTGAAAAATCACAAGAGTAAACACCTACTTCCGGTTATGCGATTTTCTTCAAAAGTGTGCTGTCGCATCTACATAGTACACAAAACTTATATATGAAGTTTCAACTCCATACCTCTTTCCGTTTTTGAGATATTCTGTTCACAGACAGACAGACAGACACACAGACAGACAGACCAATGAAAAAAAAATGTTTTTTTAGGATCAGGGGACTCTAAAACGTGAAGATCTGTTGAAAACTCAATTTCGAATTTTTGGGGTGAATCCAATACGTCCTTTATTGTAAATGGAAGTAAAAAGCTATATAAGTTTAGTAAAATTACTTTTTTTCTTACGAAGTGTATATATTATTTTTTCCAATTTTTGTATTAGTATTTATAAACAAACATTTATATAAAAGCGTATGAATAGTATGTTGGTTGCATTGTAAGTCTATGTCAAATTCGAGGTTAGCAGGTTAGGTTTTATGTCAGTCTTGACACAAACTGACACAAAACCTAACCAGCTAACCTCAAATTTGACACAAACTGACACAAAACCTAACCTGCTAACTTGGAATTTGACAGTGACATTACCATATACTAAAGTGACATTTCTATGCACCAAAGTGCCACTTTATTAATCGATTTTGAATTTAGTTAAATAGTATGTACGTACATTATTATACAAAATGCGAAAAATATAATTTATAGATTAAATTGATGGGTAACATTAAAATAATAATGGGACAAGTTAAACATGATGTCGAAAATACATTTTAACTTTAAAAATATTTGACAGTCATGTCAACAAAAATCATGCTACAGATTAGGCAAGTTTTAATATCTTGTTTGAGATTAATATTTGGTATCCGAAAATATGAACACATATCTCATAAATTGCAAGAAATTAAATGGTTGAACATGGTTAATCGAAGAAAATTTTATTCGGCATGTTTATATCATAAAATAATCTTCTTATTTAACAAAATTATTTTCAGATCTCATCTACACAATGTAAATATACTTTATCTACTCCAGTGGGATAAGTACCGCATTACGTCACTCATTTGACACTATTTCAGTTAGGTAATGAAGCTCATTACACCACTCAGTTATGTAATGGTTTCATTACGCAACTGAGTTGTGTAATGACTCCATTACGTAACTGAAATAGTGTCAAATGAATGACATAATGACATTTGCCTACTAAAATATTTTTGAAAATGACAGATCTGACATTTCTCTTAATGCACTTTTCTCAATTTTAGGCAGTCGTAGATAAAATTTTGTACAATACATGTGTGATAATACATCATTAATATGCTTGTGTGCTTACACACACGTATATTAATGATACTGTTATCCCATTTGTATAGTAAATAACTATTATCTACAAATTCTTGGATAAGGACTTATTATGTTATGCATTTGGCACTATTTCAGTTAGGTAATGAAGCTAATTACATCACTAGTAGTGTAATGATCTTCCATTACACCTAACGGAAATAATGTCAAATGAATGACGCAATGACATTTGCCTACTAAAATATTTTTGAAAATGACAGATCTGAAATTTTTTAAAGCACTTCTCAATTTTGTACAGTTGTAGATAAATTTTTGTACAATACATGTGTGATAATGCAGCATTAATTTAGTACTTGGATAATGCAGCATTAATGTACATGTGTGCTTATATTAACTCGTGCTACGCACTCGTTTGTAACTTGCACGTATGTATATTAATGATGCACTTATCCCACTTGTATAGTAAATAACTACTATAAAGATGTTTGAAAGATGTTTCTTTGATAATGTAGGCAATATATATAATCTTATACCACATTATCTTAAATCTCTTAACAATACATTAATTTTAAAAACAACTCCAGCAGATATTGTTAGACCTCCAAAACAATTCAGGCTAAATTACACAGAAATTTTTTTTTTAGCTGTAACTACTTAGTTTTTGTACACTCTGCACTGGTAACGTAGAAATATTATGTAATAAATAAATAGGTATAAGTGGTTAAGTGGAAGAGCAGAGGTTTAAATCTTCAGAAATAAATCTGATCTTCGTCTTATTGGCATATTTTTAATTCTCTTTTAATTTTATCACACTCAAATAATTTGTGACAATCTAAATGTAAATATTTTTGTTGTGTACGTTTCCATTATTTGATTATCTTTTCTGTGCCAATAAAAGACATTACTATTAGTATTGTTGTTGTTGTTGTTTTCAAAGGCTCCAGCGATCTTTTTTTATCTGTATTAGAATTTCTACTGTAGAAATTACCTTTTACTACAATTTTACTACCTCATCTGGTATCTTGTCGAAACACTTGTTATAGAAGTGCGAGGTGGGCGACATTGCTTTAAAAAATTGACAACACAATAATTTTTGTTTGGAACATTACAGCAAACCACTGCTAAGTATACTATCATATTTAGGAGCATTTTAATAGTATATTAAGTATTAAGAACGGTAATGACATTTTACCGATCGAAAAGAATTGTTTGGAGGAGGAGCGAAGCGACGACTCCAATTATTGTCTGAAATCGGTAATACTTTAACGTTCGTGATGCTTATGACGTTTTTTGCAAGATAGAAATATATTTTTTCAAACGTCAGTAGAATGTGACATTATACCACAGAATAATATGTTGGTGGCATTGTAAGTATATGTCAAACTCGAGGTTAGCAGTAGCACGTTAGGTTTTGCATCAGTCTGTGTCAAAACTGACGCAAAACGTAACCCTCTAACCTCGAATTTTTACTTACCGTTCTAGAACGGTAAACATAACTTACTGATTGGGCGACAAACGCGGTAACCAATTAAAATCGTTTTATCGTGCAAAAAAGTATTTATTTAGTGTACGAGTTCAATAATAGAATTTATTAATTCAAAAAACTATACCCACGGAATTGTTTTATATCTCGAAAATTGACTGAAACATCTTTATTTTAAGGTAATGACGTGCTAAGTATTACGCAGCTACCTAATGTATTCGGATACAGCAACAGTTGAAGATTCGCAATGAAGCAAGGACGCCCTAGATGCCGTTGACCTTGAACAAACCCCTCTTCACCGCAAGGGATCAGCGTGGTTTGAAGGGTAGAAGTAGAACTTGTCCCACCGACGGACCCTCTGCCGACATTCAGTATTTCAAACGTGTACAGCCTATCCAGATGTGCTATTTTCCAGTTTTTAGAGCCCAGTTAATGCCTGTTTTAAGTTATTCCGTAGCTGGTTTTTAGCAGTGAAATTCTGTTCAAATTTAGTGCTTCAAAGTGCTTCTTTTCCTTTATATGTTTTGGTAGCGACAGCAAAGGATAATCATGTGCCTGGAAAAACATCTTATTATGCATCTTTTGCTGGAAATTCGTAAGGAGACTTCTATTTATGAACTTTACTTTTAAAGCATATTTGTGTCCGGAATAATCTAAATAATAAATCTGCTTGATTTATGAAATGGCAGAATTAGCTTGTCGGCTTTCTTTTGACTCGCTTTTTATTGATTTTGAAATCGGCGATGATTCATAGTTTTTAATATAAAATGTCTTGATGCCCAACTATTTCAAACCAAACCTGTTTTTTTCATTCCAGGATTCATATTAAAACCTACTCTCATTATATTCTCACCAGCTGTGACTGTTCCCATTTTTGATAGATGGCTACATTTTGTATTTCAGATGTCTCTTGAAATTGCTTGCGTATCGTTAGTGCCTCATAAATCTAAGGTAGAAGAACTGGAAAGTTCTCGTTTGTACTTCGTAATTGCGCTTTGCATAGTTTTTGTAGGTTTATAACGAGTGTTTGTAAGTTGATGGCTACATCCGCTGTAAAGTGAGATTATTTATTGTCACTGGCGTTAAGGGCGTGCCATTCTGATTAAATGTGATGATGGACATACGGCACGCAGTTCATAGTTTTATTTTTTATTGCCTAATAAAGTGCCTCGCCTACTTTGATATTGATGTTATGAAGTAAACCCTCAAAGCTTTTTAAGATTATTTATCTATTTTGCTTGTAGTAATTTGCCGCATAGCACAAATTTAACTAGAAGATATGGATACCAATAATATTTAAACGAATTACTTGAAATTCATAGCAAATAAACAAAATTACTAACTTTCAGTAAACTTGATGCTTGTCAAAATCATTATTGCTAATAACAATTATAAGTTAGGGTGAGAAAGATGAATTTTATTTCGGCCAATTCAATTAGTTAAATGTCTAACTCAAATAAATGAAAATATACTAATCCATGTTTTCAACCAAATTTTAATTTGAATTTTAGCGGATTGTATTTTTTTGAAATGCCTTGTGTTCACTAATAAAAACTGACAAGTTGGAGTAATTTTTGTTAATTACAAATTTTCGCTGAGCGAACGTTTTCAGCATTTTTCCGCTCGCCGACCGTTGTTATGGTTACCGCGTGAGCGAAATAGTTGGCCATATCAGGATGTTTCGTTGACGACGCTTGTCATTTGTTAAATAATCGCGTCACATGTCATAGACTACGCGAGTAATTTAAAATTCATTGATATTTTTAATAAAATGAGAATATAATTTTTCACCGTAATAATATGCTCAGTCGTCGAAAAAATAGTGCGTAGGTACCTATATTTCGAGCTAAAAGTGTTTTTGCCGCTTTTGCATGATTGCTGGTTTCGGTTGCGCCTCAACCAGCAATATTCATGCGCAAGCGGCAAGATTGCACTTTCAGCTATTAACATACATAACATACTATTTTCACATGTATTTTATAACTGTAGCTGAATTTATTAATATGTTAAAAATAATCTACTACTTTTAATCTTTTAACATTGTACCTCTTTTTACTTTTATCTGACTCAGGCACAATGCTAATATTAATTTAATATAGTGTAGTACATACCACAGTCGGATGTGATTGTACAGAAAATTCCACACATCTGTCAAATAATTCAAATAGACCAATGACAATGTAGCGTTATATACTGTTTGAGGCTTTCGCGGTTACTCGAATTATTCTTCTTAACATGGAATTTCGGCTTAGCAAAAACCCGCGCGATGGTCATGCTCTTTGGTGGCTCGTGTTGTTTGAGTATCTTGCGCGCACAGTGCGACTTTCACTCTGATGATGCAAGCTGCAAAGTCTTGCGAAACGTTAGTGAATATGGATGCACAAACAGCTAAACGGCCAAATCTGCCTAAGTATCTTCGTTCTCAACATACTCAAACAACATGATCCACCAAAGAGCATGGCCATCGCGCGGGTTTTTGCTCGACGTCACAAGGTGCAAGGCACATTAAGCCAGAAAATGCTGGGTGTTCATATACAAATACATACTACGCGTTCTAAGCCGAAATTCCATGTTAAGAAGAATAATGTAGCGTTGTTCTGTTGTCAGCCAATAAAAAAGAATTAAATATATCGACATAACCACTAGCGGTTCCAAGCGGCATAATTTTTCGACATAACCGTTAGTGATCTTGGCGACATAATTTTTTGACATTTTCAATGTGATGACAGTTATTATAATTTTTTGTTTTGGTTGCTCCTATGGAAACGAACTCACAGCAGTCAACATTTCACGTAAAAATTTTCTCTCAAAATGAATTTTTACAGTTATATTCGTTGAATTTTCCCTCGAATGCCATTCTCAGTCAAAGTTAAGTAGAATATTTTTGCGGTGGTATCACTACTCATGTCCATTGCGCTTAGGATTAGGAGGCGTGCTAGCGCAATCGTTCTAATCCAACCTAAGCGCAATGGACATTCGTGATACCACAGCAAAAAAAAATCGACATAACTTCGACTACTCATGGTATTATAAGTGAGAATTTCAGCTTTGTTTCAGAAAAATGCTTGAATTCTCTTTCATACAGCTGAAAAATGACGTAAAAAGTAATACACTTTGGAATTATATACAGTGTGGTCCATTAAGTGTGCAACAAATGGGACATTTTTTTATTAGTTGTACAACCAAAATTTAAATACCGCCAAAAGTTAGTGCAAACAGAATACAGGGCCGGACAAAAAATATGAAATCCGTTCAAGTATAAAGTTACCTTTTTTCAAAAAATATGGCAAAATAATATTGAGAAAAGTTGTTTAGGATCAAAAGTTAAATAAAAAGTCACGGCCTCCTATTCGAATTTTTATTCTTTTTTGGAAAATTTTGTATTACCCCCGTATGATACATATTTTTATTATTCTGATTTTGTATGTATTTAAAGTAACTGGCAACCAAACTGTCACACTACAGATTCTTTTAGCGCTTATTAAATTTGTTTTTCCATAGCTATCCGCGATAGTTTGTGTATGTTTTGTTTTCTGTTCTACATGAAACAATGTCATAAGAATTTTCAAATAAAACTGTAGGCTGTAATTGTGAGTTTTTTCATATGTAAATTATTATTAGTAAAGCATTTGCCTTGTTAAAAAGGATATTTGCGAAATTCTAAAGTTCTGTTAAATATCGTTGCAACAAATATGAAGTGGGCAGTTACCTAAAAAAATATAAATCCAAGTAAACTTTACAAATACGCTTCAAGTTGATAAAAGTTATTTAAAAGTGATGTGGTTGTGGCTACTTTGAATACATATAAAATTAAAATAATAAAAATATGTATCATATGGGGCTAATACAAAATTTTCCAAAAAAATAATAAAAATTCGAATAGGAAGCCGTGACTTTGCATTTGAGCATAGCTTTTGATTCTAAACAACTTTTCTCAATAAAATTTTGCCATATTTTTTGAAAAAATTTAACTTCATACTTGAGCGAATTTCATATTTTTTGTCCTGTCCTGTATGCTGTTTAACTTGGAGACACTCTAAACGCATCTGATATGGTTATCGAACATGCACTAACTTTTGGCTGTATTTAAATGTTGGTTGTACAACTAGTAAAAAAAATGTCCCATTTGTTGCACACTTAATGGAACTTTAAATCAAATGGATGTATACTGACCTCAGTAGAAGTAAATGGCACTAAAAATTAATCGCTTATGGAAAAAAATCGCATTAGGGCCTGGTTCAAATTCTGAGAACTCCTATATAACACCAAAACCTTTCTTAGCTAAATCAGATAAGAGTACATTAACCGCTTTCCTCTCACAATGACTAAGACGTAATGCACCAAATGTAATTGAAAGACTTCCTCATCACAGATGTGGTAGCAGTAATAATAATCCTAATTTATTTCCTTTTGACAGTAATTAGCTTGCAGTGAAGCAGTCTGATTCGAACGAGTTGGCTCTTGCATCCCTCAGGTGCTTACCGAACGGCATGCAGTTGAACATCTCTCCAATTATCCGAGAAGTCGATGACATCCAAGAGCCTTTGCCTTTGTCAGGTACAGCTAGACGATATCCGTGTAGGTTCTAACCTGTACCATTATGACAACTTTCGTGTGGTTTTAGTATTTATAGTTGCTGCTGAGGTTAAGGAGGATCATTTTTACTTTTATCAAAGGAAATTTTCGCTTGGCTTGGAGGTGTTGAGTTCCCAGGACACGAATTTATTTAGAAAGTTCTGCTGGGTGTACAAACGTTTGCTAATTCAAATTATTTCCCAATTAAATTTCCATTGTGTGGCTTAATTGCATACGTGCTACAATTTGTTTCGTGACAGATTTAATTTTAATTGCAGCTACAAAGTGCACCAGCTGAAGGAAACTCTGTGTATGCAGGTATAGAACCGGCACTGGAATTTATTCACAACTTCAAGCCCTTTCCGCCGCTTGCTTATTAAAGATCGGGATTTATGAGAGTTAGTAAAATTTAGTTAAATTAGCTTGCAGAAAACAGCTTTCCGCTAATTTCTCTTGAATTTACAGCTTTCGCTTTCTTTTTTCATAAGTGTAAACAGCATAAACCGTAACTTCTAAAAATGGTTCATCGTGGTTGCAAATTATTGGTTCATTCGTTCAATGTATTTAGGCTATCCAAGGGTTTGTAAAGTAGCTAATGCTAAAACTTCGGACCGAGTTTTAGTTATGCAGCGCATTTAGCTTCCGAAAAGCTGGTTGTTTAGGTTGCCTAAATAAAGCACGATAAAGCTGTTGATTGCATGCCTAAGTTTCGATTGTTTCGAATTTCAGCCCAGTTTCACACGAACTTCAGTAGAATTCCCTTTGACGTTATTTCCTTCAAACCCATGTGCTAGTATTTCTCTAGCATCAGCTAATATCCAATTATTGATTTTCTGATTTTTGTGTATTAAGTGTATTATACAGCATAATCAAAATTGGCGAGAGAGGGTGAATGTGTCGCAGTATGTATATTAGGTATGGCTTCTAAAAGACGGCCATTGTTACCGCTGCTAGATAGTATTGGTAAAGTTATTGTCATTGCACCTGCATATTCTTATTAATACTCTCTTTCACTCGTATTTCATAATACGTAGATATGGGTGTATTAAAACAAGGTGACGGTCTAGCTCTAACGCAATTTAGCCTGGTCCATGAAACATGAACAACTTATCATATAGGGTAGGCCTTGGAAAGAAAGATAGCAAATCTAGTCATGTCTTACCTTAAGTCTGTAGGTGAATGTCAGATTGCATTTTGTTTATGAACACATCTGTCACTGTGGCAGGTAAAAGTTTACACTGAATTATGTGTATTTATATCAAGCAAAAAGGAAAATACGATGGCGTGTACGCAACAACAACGAGTGTAATAATCATAACGGTCAATAAAAATTGTTTTTGTTCAGTGTTTTGTATATTTTTAGGGAAATAGTTCAAGGTCAAGATGTAATTTACTTCTAACTGACTTATGGTAGTTCATTTGCATCAATGGGAATATCTCAAGTTACGGCAAACTTCAATTTGATCATGGCTGCGAATCATTTTTTTTTAACACGCGATGCATAATAATTAGATCAATTATTACAGCCAAAGAAGTATACATAGAATTAGAAATACATGCAAAAGATGCGGGTGTAATTATAAAAGCAGAAAAAGTAAAACAGACATCTGCAAAATTGAACAGTTGAGAAGACAACATCTAAAAATGATTCTCATATCAAGGATGCAATATCACACGAAATGGAAGTGAGGAATCAGAGATCAAAAGAAAAATCAGCCTGTCATATCAAGCCTACTTGCGCTACTACCAATTTTCAAACGACAGAAATATACACGAAAATCACAATATTAGTGTTATTGAATTTCAATTCTCACCATTGAGATTTCGAAAACTGTAAGAGATACAAAGTTGGTTAAATTAGGACAAAGCTGCAAATTTCATGATTAATAATACCATTTAAAGAAGTTATGTATGTCAAAAAAAATTTGTTTTGAGTTTTTTTATTATACGCCGATAATTATGTTCCTTAGAACAAAACTGACTTGATATTGTTAGGACCTCAAATCTGATTTTAGATCTTGATTTGTTGTAATACTAATTTTCAAAATATTGATGCTAGCTTTGCTATTTTAAATGCACATCAAGGATGGCTTTCACAACATTAAGAGGAGATTAATTTTCTCTTTTCATTTATGTAAAGTTTGCTATACTTAAAAAGTAAAGTTCAGGGCGCTTCATGCCACACGTAGGAATATGGCCTGAGACGCGGCGGATCAGGGCCGCCGATATATCTCTTTCTGAAACCCAGTCAATCTGGCACACTGTTAACGGCGTACTGGGTGATGTGGTCAATATCACGCCTTCGATTACTGCCTTACTTGCCCTACTTCCACAACGGCGGTTTTGGTACCTAATTTTTAAAGCGACTGGTTGGGCCTCCCGCCAGTTGCCAGATGTGGGGATTGAACCCCGTACCTTGGCACCGCAGTCGAGCTCCTTAATCGCTCGGCCACGCTTGTTACACTTTGAGCTTTGAGCTTTTCTTTAAATACTTTCATAATAACGTCAAAAATAACATAATAAACGTACAAGATAAAACTAAAAATTAAAGTTTTTGATTTTTGGACTTATCTCAAAAACTAAGGCGGCTATAATAGACAACCCCGGTGGCAGACTTGCAATAGACCAGTCCTCGGTTCGAATTTATGGATAGGTGGAATTTTCGCCGGAGTCCGCTGATTCGGTGCTGAGTGGGGTGACCATTTGACGTTGGGATATAATTAACGTCGCTCTCCTCTCAAGACTGGCCTATGAGGTAGAGTAACAAAACTTACACACACATAACTTGGAGGTAGCATAACATGCCCATTAAAGCCTAAGTGCTCGTTAAACTGGCCCACTTTCCACAAAAAAGGACACCATCTTCTATTTCTCTTTGAATATTACTTAGTTAGAATCTGCAACTTTGCCCCAATTTAACCAACCTTGTATTTCTTACCGTTTTCGATATTTCAGTGGTGAGAATCAAAATTGAATAACCCTGTATCAGACCCTCGTACGTTCTATATGGAAGTGAAGCGTGGATATTTAATCAGAAAGCAGTGGATGCAGTCAACACATTTGAAAGAAATCTACCAACATCTCAAAAATCTAACGGCCAAATTTGACTTGCATCGGAATTAATAAACTAAGATGGGCTGGACATGTGATGCGCATTTAAAACGGACAAAATCCCAAAAGAGCTCTCCTAGAACAAACGAAAGGACGAAGATCAAAGGGAAGACCCAGGAGAAGATGTGAAATCACTGTAGACGTGGATGCAAGGAATATCCTTAACGTATGTAACAGGAAGGCATACTTCGCTGATAGAAGCAGATGGAAGACAAAAATAGAGGAGAACAAAACCCGAATTGGGATGTAACGCCAGAAGAGGGGAGTAGATATGGATGTTTAATCGTATTAAGAACTACATTCAGTTTTCTTCATATAAAGGGTGTTCGTCAGCTTTAAAATGCAAACAGCCTCTGCTAAAGTCAGTCAGGAGACAGTGCAGTTTATTGACTTGTTATTTCTACCATAATTTATTGTCACATACCGGGTGACCACGAGTAACTTGAAATTTGCGATTGGACCATACTCTTCATTTGTCAATAGTTTACCGCTTCCAGTTTCACCGCAAGTAACATAATTTTTCCCAAAATGTGATCAATGTATGTCTAATGTTCAGAATGAGAATTGACATTGAAATAATTGCACATCTCTCGAGTTTGAATGATGCAAAAGTTACCCCTTAATACATAGGAACTAGAAGTAATTGTTTCTTGTTGCTATCTTGTTCCTCATTTTGTAAAACTTCTTCCGTATGAACGTCGTATTCGGTTTTCAGAACGGATTGTGAAGGCCTCCACATTTTCAAATTAAACACCACAATATTCAAGTCTAAATAAAATTGAAAACGGAAAACAGAAACAGATTAATTACAAAAAGGCATTAACGGGAGGATATTGCAAAGGTTAATAATTTCGATGTTCTTTCAACGTCACTTTTTGCGTATTTTAATCAATACGTACCCGATAATTAACATGGGGTTGTTTGATGCTCGATATTCATTTACACGAAGAGTGCATAAAAATTTGACATATAACCTTCAAAATAAAAAACGAGATTTCAGCGTGAAACTATACCAACAAGAATAATAGATTCAATTTGCATTTCTCCTGATAAAACTACCGTGAGATAAAAAAAAATATTCTGAGCAGGCCTTGATATGTGTTATACATTTGGCAGTACTGAAGTGTATTGTCAGTCTATGTCAATTCGAGATTAAAAGGTTAGGTTTTGTTTGTTGTTTGACACAGACTGACGTAAAACTTAACCTGCAAATCTCGAATTTGACATAGACTGACAATACACTTCAGTACTGCCAAACGTATAACACATATCAAGGCCTGCTCAGAATCATTTTTTTATCTCACGGTATAATACAGACAGATCAATAAAAACCAATCAGGGCAGGCTGTGATATGTGTTATACGTTTGGGCAGTACTGAAGTGTATTGTCAGTCTATGTCAAATTCGAGATTAGTAGGTTAGGTTTTGTTTGTTGTTTGACACAGACCGACGTAAAACTTAACCTGCAAATCTTGTATTTGACATATACTGACAATACACTTCAGTACTGCCAAACGTATAACACATATCACAGCCTGCCCTAATTGGTTTTTTTTATTAATCACTCACAACTATAGTAATCGTGATTTTTTAGAATTCGAGATTTTTGGGGAAATATCCGTTTTCGCGTCTCCTGATTCAGAAAACGTGGTTTTCGAAGTGATGTCTGTCTGTAAGTCTGAGTCTGCTTGTGTTCTCTCTACAGCCGAGACGGTTTAATCGGTTAGCCTATTTTTTTTAATATGGCAACCGCGAGCGGTAGTTAGTCGTGTGTTTATTTTTCGTTTTCTGATTCTTTTTATAATTATTTGATAAAAATTAAATTTCCAAGAAAGAGATCATATACTATGCAATTATCTACTTTTGTTTAAAATGTGTTTTTGTAAGAAGTATACTTTTTTAGGAAATCGTAAAATTAGATTTTTATAGGTATTTTCACAACGACCAGAAATTCATAATGGGAATATGTTTTTAAAACCCCTTTTACATATTGTGTACTTTTCTATAGCTTTGTAATAGTAATTTGTATAACTAGTTTTGAAAGTCATACTTTTTCATGAATTGGCAGATGAATGAAAAAAGGGACTTTCAAAACGCGTTGTACACTTAGTTTTTTTGCATAGTGATCTCTTTTAACTTGAAATTTAGTCGAAAAGGACTTCGGAATTTACTGTCAGATGGACATTTCAGTAAACTAGTTTAACAAGTGTACTTTTTTCACGATTTTGCGTTAAAAAAGTGTGACTTTCAATACGATTTTTCGTTAAAAAAAGACGACTTTCATGATCACTATGTAAAAATAAAGTTTTTTGAAGAAGTACAGTTTTGAGAAAATCGCAAACTAGATGTTTACAAAAATGTTCTGTCCACACCATTTTTTGAAATTACTTGAAATTATAAAAATAACGAAATTGGGAATGCTGCTACAAGTGTTCTAAACCAGAGCTGATATTTCGAAGGGGGAAGAACAAATGTTCAAATTGTTGATCATTGGCTTGAACGTTTAGTTGAAATCTGCTTTAATGCTGACAACCATTAAGACCATTGAAGTTCCACAGCTTTTACTTGTAACAGTTTTTTAACGTTTTTCTAAAAATATGATGTAAGGATATAATGTAATTAAAAAAATTCTCCACAAAATATTAAAATAAAATACATATATAGCAAGCTATTTTAAAAATAAAGGTTGGTGTCATTCTTTTGAAGCTGAAAGTCAAAATGTAATATTAATAGCAGGTGTGGATAACACATTCTCATTCTCATTAATATTGATAATAACCATTGTTTTCTGCCTCCGTAAATAATGAAGATATAACCTTAAGTGTAATATCCTGTTGTTCGCATATGCTGCATTTTATAGAAATGTTTCTCAAACTATTGTTTAAAATTGCTTCACTTCCTATGTTTTTCATATACAAAAATTAAATTTTAACATTAAAAAAAAACTTATGTGAGTAATAGTATCATAAAATAAATAGAGGTAGGGAGAAGGTTGTGCTATTAAGCTCCCAAAATGAGATATGTGGAAATTAATATTTAATTGCTGATGGGACCAATGTGGCGGATGATACAATGGCACCATAAACGTGTAAACGCCAAGTATAGTAAAACGTAAAACATAAAAGTTTAAGCTTCATTAACAATTTGGGGTTGTTATCCAGTGCCGTTTCTTTAATGTAGAGTGAAGAGGAACGCAATGATTGGAACACATAAACTAACTACATCTACATACTGATCCATCTTCGCTTTAGGGTAACTTCTGAAATGGTTTAGTCAAATTACGTAGGTGCTAAATGCTGGAGCGGTAAAACTGGTGCCTTCCACGTAAATTTTATCCCAGCATCAGTAAATGATACAAAGTATTCTAAGGCTCACAGTAGAAAATGCAAATGTCTTCTGCAGAATCCGATTTGGAGCAGAGATTACGTCTGCTTTTCTGCCTAGGAAAACAGGCTAGCATAACTAAAACCGGTTAATACGGGGTTATACAGATATATTAACTGAGTGTAACATAAGTTGACAAGAAAATCCGCATGCAAGGAGATGGCGGGCGGCTGATACAGTCCAATCCAGTTTGCGTTGTCTTAGATAAAATGTATCCCCACTGATGTACAAAAAGTAGAGTGTTTTCCTGTGCTATCAAGTTGCTTCGTTTTGTCGCTTCTGAGGAACGAAAAATTGAAGCAACCGCCAATCAAATTTAACAGACTTGATCGCGTGCTGTAGAGTAGATAGAGACGAAGTTTGCGACGCCATAAACTATTTTTGTCGTAAAACTAGAAATTCGTGTTCTAATTGAAACCAACAGTGTGTTCTTAATTGCTGAAACCACATTCGTTTACATAGGGCCGTCAAAACACCCCGGCCCTTGAATTAAAGCAGTCAGTTTCACGAGCGTTTAATTCAGTCTTCCATAAGCGCTTGCGAGATGCTCAGAACACCTCTCGAAATAGCATTTACTCGTACATCAAAGTCTACTTCTGCGACAGTCTAGCGCTATTCAGTTCTACACGAGAATGAGAAGGAAATGATCCGCGAATTATTGTTTTACATCCTCACTTTAACTGTAATTCAGCCCCCTTCCGATAAACCGCAAGTTTGAAAGATTAAACATTTGTTGTAATATTAACTCGGTTCACAAGTTTACTCTGCTTGGTTACATATTACGTTCGGCGAGAGGAAATTTTAGAGAAGCGTTGTAATTGTGGTTATGTTGGAAAACGTTATCAATACTTTATGTGCTTTAAGTGTGAAATAGTAATACCAGGAATATATAAACATTCTGACCTTTTCGAGAATCATTATCAAATTACATTTAAATTGCTATTAGTAGAGTTCATGAAAATATAATACTATAGCGATTGTTATCAGTCTGTAAATTAATGCTGTAAACACGTCGATTTGTTATTCAGTGTTATTTCATCTACCAATTTGTTGTAAATGGAAAATTAATTATGACGATTTTCGAATACGGTTTGATTCAATAGTTGCACTTGGTACTTGACTTTAGCACTAATTCTAGTCTCACTGTTTTAATTTTAAAGCTTGAAAATTGATATCTCCCGTAAAAAACTTCATATGGAATGAAGCATATTGACAGACAAACAATCGTTCACCATCACATTAATAATTGTGGAAAACATTAAAGAGATCTCCATTAACTAAGGCATGCCTGTAGAAGTCGAGAAACTACGATTCGCTATCTTTTTATTAAAAATTGAGGATGCAAATATCCTTCTCCAAGTAATAACTTCCCCAGGTAATAATATAATTAGTATTCTTATTTTCACCAGCTGCTTATTCGCATGGGTCTGTTTTATTGAAGGTATTAACGCTTTCAAGCTTCTTACATTGTTCATACTTTAATAGAGAACACGTTTCTTGTCGATTGAAACACGCAGCACTTCTTAAAATGTATTATTATTGAAGTTATTAAACTATGTTATTTGTACGAAGTCTGGAACGTAGTAACAAAAAGTTTACCTGGCTCGAAACAGGAAAGTTCTCCGAACAATTAAGTACGGTTACAAGTTGACAATGCCAATAAATACTTTGAAGTCTAGAAATGTTGGAGTTGCTAATATTTAAATCCTGAGTGATTTATGAATAGTAATCTGGCAAGTGGTTGGCATTTACATCTTGAGGCACTGAAGATACATCTGGTAACGTATTGTAAATAAAAGCCTTGACCAGCTTATGTTATCAGTTTACAATGGGGCGATCTTCGCTTTAATAAAATTGGAATTAGAAGCTACATGTGATTATAATAACTAGTGCAAATAATTTAAGTTATTTTAATGTATTTTGCAATTGAAAACTGACAACTCTCAGTTGACTTTTCACCTTCAATTGTATTTTATAAAAAATGATAACATTTTATCGTGTGAGTATCGATTACACTCTAATGTTCTTCATCCACTCTATCGTATATACAAATTTATAAACGTTTCTTTGTAGTACAATATCGTTTGTTAATATAACAAAAGCTCGCTTTTATAAAACCATCTTTAAAAGGTATATTCTATATGTAGCTTCTTGCTAGCTTTTATTCATTTTTTCTTTGTGTTACAATTTAAGTACAAAGTAGAACATACATAGTGTTTTTCTGAGACATTTTAGAGATAGCGAATGATATGTAGATGTAGATTCCTTTGATCACCAAATCAAACATTAACGTTAGGACATTTCTTAGGTGCATAATACTACTCTATTTAATTAGTCAATGATTTGCAGTTTTATTGACCATCATGCCAATTTATGAAGTTCTCTAAATTAACATAAATCAAGAACAATGCAGAATAATGTTATTTATGGTTATTAGATTTCCTTCATCGCATGCCTTCTTGTAGGAAACACTAAAATACATTAATGCAGAGAATGGAAAACATTGGTAGAATTGATCATCTGAAGTTTTCCATACCATTACTGGGAATTGGAAAAAAGCTTGAAAACTAACGTAAATATTATTATTATTAATTATTTAAAATTAGTTAATTAGGCTGTACTCAAGGCAGTGTAGTAGAACACGTTTCTTTAAAAACTTCAATTCGAAATTACAGATTTATTACTGAAGTAAGACTGATATATCAGCATAAAAAATACTTTCCAGTTAACTGCAAACTCCTGCTTGTACCACCCATCAAACTTTTGTTATTTATTAGCAGGGCTGCATGTAATAATACATAGAACAGTACAAATTAGTCGACATATTTAAAAATTCCAGCAGTAATTCTGATTTAATATTCAAACTTATTTTAGTTGCAAGCGAGTATATATTAGTTTATATTTATAAAAGAGTATTTTTGACCATTTGAAATTTCAAATTTCGCAGACTGCGTACCATATATATTAAATTATTTGAAAAGCTCCGCTTTAAATAATGAAATAAAGGAACAGAATTTAAAGCAAATAGTCAAAGTCTGTCTTATATAAGCCGTATCTTTGATTTTTTACGGTAGATATTGCTATTTCAATATATTAAGCGAGAGGGCACAATGATTAATTTGTGTTGTGCAGTATAATCAAACATAAATCATTACATATTCAATGTAATGTCTGGTTTATTTTACTCTACCAAGACGTGTCTTGCGAAACGAATCTCATAACTAACATTGCGATTTACTGACTAAACCACGCTTGCTAATGTTTGTCTTCCAGCACTTGTTAGCTAAAAATCATATCAAAATTTTATATTAGATTTAACTGGATGTAATTCATTTTGCTGTTACTCACTGGCTAGGAAATTCCCCGGAGATATCTAGATAGTTGCTGGAGAACTAAATTTTTGACGGTTTCTAATTGAGTAGTTGAAATGTTGGGTTGTTCATACTCTAGGGATGCTATATGATGCTGTGTATGCCCGTGTACGCGCGGTTTTATTAATGTCAACTTTATCAGGAGCCATTAGAAGTTATAATTCAATTTTCGAAGTATGCTTATAGTAGACATCGTGAGATTAATTATCGTGCAGTTTCAATAATCAACGTTGCTCGATTATGGTGTCTATTTTTACAGAAAATATGATTGACAATATAAATTGCCAAAGTTTAACCTTCATTACAAAATTTTTAAATTTTATGTACAGAATTCTTGTTTGTATTTTATTTAAATTTATGGTAGTTTTGTAACTAATTTTGTAATACCCAGGTCGGACAGATTTGAAACTCACATCAAGCACCTTGAACAATAAGTTCTAAGCAAGATGATTATAATGTAAAATGAAACAACAACAAATATATAACATACCCTGGATTTTAGAGAATATAAATTCACTGACGTGAACTAAATTACGAAAGTCAGAATGTATGTGATGCTTCAGATGTTGCATTGACTATTTGATTTTTTTTTTGTTTAAAGTACATTAGACACAACATTTCTGATTAACTTTTTGTTTCACAATAGAAAGAGGTATAATCGATATAGGTAACATAATTTATTTAATTGCCCAAGGCCAAATTATTCAAACGTTGTTCAGGAAAAACTTTGAGCTAGTGAAGGTTCTTCTCATACGGATTATTGCTCTTCACATATTAGTCATGCATTTTCATTACTGCACCACTAGATTCTGGGTTAAAAAAGGAGGGTAAGTTACCTCGCACGCACTTAGGCCGCATTAAGTGGACCCATTGTGCTACCTCTCAGCAGCTCTCCAAGTTGGGTATCACTCAAGCCATCCAATCCTTTGAATGTACTTAAGGACGACCGCAACTGGAGTATTGCTAATTCTGACCATATCGGGCCAGAAGTCCCCCAACATGGATCCTCTGATTCTTGCGAGAGCTGGACAGTGGCATAGAACGTGTTCTGCTGTCTCGTCATCCTCGTTGCATCCGCGACAGTTTGGGCTGTCCACCAGTCCCATCCTGTGCATATGTTGGTTTAGAGTGCAGTGTCCAGATAGGATACCCACGACTAGTCGAAGGTTCCTTCGGGACAGTTGCAAGCAATATTTGGCTGTCTTTGGCGAGGGCGCTGTAATAGCAGCCCTTGCTTGACGACAGCTTTGCATGTTAACCCATCTTCGTATGAACCCTAATATTGTCAGGGATATGGGGAGTACGGGTTTTGGCCCCCAGAGAAGTTGTCCGAAAGCCAGTCTCGCAGTCTCATCAGCCTCCTCTGTAGTTACCGTCATGTCCTACTGCGCCACTAATCTGAAATTATTAGAAATTACAAGATATTGGATACCTACTCTTACTCCTTACCTAGGAATTTCTCAATCAAATGTCACTATTTTTTAAAAATCCCTCTTGTTATTTTGCGAACCGTTTTGAGGTGAATTGCTTTAGAGACAGTTAGTTATACAGGGTGCTCCAAGACGTTTTCAATTCCTCTGGTGGGGTAATACATTACCCCAAAAATGTATTTTTATAAAAAGATAATTAATTTACAATAATTTCAATCACGTTATTGGTGGTCTTGAAATTGACCATTTGTTCTTAATATTATTATTAAATCAGATGCTCAAAATTTCCTCCCGCTGTCTGAATACACAGTTGAGTCTTCCTGGCCAATGATTGCTAATATGGTGCAGTGGCAGGATCGAAAATCCATTGTGGAAGATGCTGAATGTTTTCGATTTCTTCTTGGTGCTCCAGTGTTTCAGTTCCCCCATCAAGGGGAATGAGTGGACCACGCCGCAGGACCATCCGACCGATCCACAGACGATTGTAGTAATTAAATCAGGGTTTCTCAAACTGCGACCCCTAGGAAGGTCACAAGGAATGTTTTAAGGGGTCGCGAAGAGCGTTGCAAATCTACTACTTAATAACAATATCAAAAATTGTATCAGAGAAAAACTAAATACAACGCACCGATTTCGCATTTCAAATAACAGATTTTAGTCTCTCAGTTACACCACTTTTTCTGAAAGCGTTAAAGCGTTTGCACTATCAGTACAAATTCTGATGCATTTTATCCAGTCTAATTCGTGTAGTGAGTGTGATAGCTTTGAAATATATTTAAGTTAAATAAACATTGGCATGTGACAGATCAGGTTTGCAAAATAAAATGTTTTCTTTGGCGGATCCCTTACATTCGTATTTAATGAACCACAAACGTTGTGCACAGTTTGTCACATCTGTAGATTTATCGGGCTGAATGGAAATACACTCACGGTTTTTTTACTTTCGTAACCAGTTGGTTGCCAAAATTTTCAGCTAAGTCACGTATACGCCTTGCAATTTTTTAATTTCTGAGCTTCTTTAGAGCTAATAATCGTAGAACCCATACCAACTGCTCAGGGAAGAATTAGTTGCATCAAAGATGAACTTCGCTAATCTTATTTATGTTCAACTGTTGATTTTTAAGGACAGAAAATTTACCTTACCCTTTACTGTTCGATCTTTGGTTTCAAGATGACAAACCATCGTAAACGGTTTCATGTTTTCAGCACTCAATGCTTTCTTAAACTGTAGTTAGGCATAGGGGTGCCCAAGTGACAGCTGATGAAATAGGGGTCGCCAACACAAAAAGGTTGAAAAACACGGAACTAAATGGTTTCTGACCTCTCGACCAAAATGGAAATTGTGAAAGTTGGTCATCCCATTGCGAGTGAAAATGGCTTCACCGACGGCCAAGATAGTAATTGAAAAATGTTCTTCGCCAGGATGATGATTTATCAATCATTCCCAAAACCTTACCGTCTCAGAATTACTGGCAGGTTGTAGGGCTTGAGCACTTTGGACATGATACGGGTGATATCCGTCGTTATTAATCATCCTCCATACCGTATTTATGGGTGTTTTCACTGTTGCTGCTATTCCCCTCATATCAATGTGGGGTTATTTTCCACGTGTTTAAAATTTGCGTGCACGTGGACTTGCAGGGCTTTCACCACCTTCATAATGAAAATTTTAAATTTTAAAATCCACGAATGGTCGCAAATAATTGATTTTTACCATATAATTAACCAAACTTCAGTAATGTTATTGTATAATTTTTCTGTTATAATGAATTTTACAACAATAGTTCGTAGTAAAACAATATAAGTGTATTTAGTAAGATAGAAACCTTAAAAATTCGAATTTCACACCTCTTCATATTTCTGTATCTAAACACCATATTACTCGTTTTCTGAGATTTCTTTTATATTTTTTTCTTAGAACCATGGTTACATCTCTTACTTTGATCATGACACAAAGCTTATCTGCCCCAGTGCTGAAATGGAAACTGAAGAAAGATATGAAGTCAATGACATAGACGCATGAAAGGAATTGTTGCAAAAACATCTTTTCAACCTGTGGTCGTATACATTGTTGAGTTCTTGATATTTTCATTAGTTCAATTACTGCCGATTTATATGCTTCGATATATTTATTAAAAAATCCATACTACCACGTTACATACGTATCATGTTACATGTATAATATAATTTCTAAAGATGTCGCAATGTTCATGTACATATGATCAATCAAACTACAGTAGGTCAGGGTTTGGTTTTACGTTTTTCCTATTAATAATCAGTTTACTCAGGGATGTTTTAATTGCCATTATATAATAGTTATTCATGCACCAAGGAGGTAAATTATAATTTTAATCCTGAGCTTAGGACATTTTAAGGAGGAAGGATTGACGAAGCTTACTCCAAAAGTTTTTCTTCCAACCGTAAATGTAAATTTCTTTATTTTCAATTAATAATTACTTAATATCTAGTAGTTAACTAATCTGTTGTCAGGGAAACAATAAAGTGCTCTGTTGATCAGGGAATAGAACGGGGGAATAAATAAATTCATGATATATCATAAGTCAGGTACATAAACCTAATTTTATTCCTGGTTGGGTGTTACATTACGTACGAGGTTTTTGTTAGTTAACGAATATCCCATGAACCCTTCAGCACGGCCAGACCCATATAAAATGGGAGGACATATTTATATGTGTGCGAGTTTATGTGTGTTATAAGTACTAAGCTCTAATTAAGACCCATAAAGTTTTAAGTAGTATGCGAGAAACTTTTATAGCGCAGGGAATAATTAGCTGCGCCATGTAGGGTTGCCTTCGAGTGAGAGATTTTTCAAAATCGTTTCCAGTAAAAATTCGGATGCCCGAAGGTCGGCAGACGGACAGCCATAAATTGTTGGGAGTTTCTTGGAGGGTAATTGTAACGGCCCCACAATTTGCATGCGAGCCCTCCAAAGCGTGTGCCGGGAAATTGTTATCGAGCAATTAATTTAAAACAAAATCCCGCGGATTTTTTTAAACACTCGAAATCCTCAAAACGGCCGTGCGCATTAAATTATGTCCTCGTTTCCTCTACGTAGTCCCAGTAACATTATTAAACAAGGCGTCGTGTAATCGTGTCCTTTTGCCGTAAAGTTGTTATTTTTGTTACACCCTTGTCTCATGTAAATTCCTTGGCGTGTAGTGCCCGAGTTGCTCGCGATGCCCGGAATTTATTGTTATTGCAGTTAACCCTTTCATGACCCCGCTGTAATTCTGCGAGCGGCCAGCTCGAGAAAGCTGCTCCTTCTTTCTCCTTACTTCGAACACGCTCTACGTGGTTCTGTTCTCTACGATCTCGACGATAGTCACGCTCGGGGTGAACCCTTCACGTCCATTGGGTGGATTTTTGCAGGAAGTTCATTTATCACGTGGAGGCTCGGTGTTACCTAAAGAAATAAGTACTCGGAGAAATTCTGATTTATTTCATTTAGACTTAAATAAATGTCCGGACAAGCCTAGAAGAACGTTGCTGAACGCCGAGCAAGGATTTTATTGTTAACCTAAAAAGCATGTAAAAACGCAAAAGCCGTAATATACTTACTTCGAAATTTATTGGCGACGTTCAAGCATATTTCTAGATTATAGCGTAAAATATGACATCCGTAAAGGTTAAGCGAATGCTTAAAATTATAACCTGCCTTCTGCTCTGGACTTTTAAAGTGTTTCCAGTTAAATGGTGGTACAGTAGTTAAAGTTATGACCGTGCGTATTACAACAATAAACTTCAAAAAAATTAGATGGAATGAAATAAAATCTATTGTCAAAAATACCGCTGCGGAAGCTCTAGTTACTAGAAAGAAAAGAAAAGCAAAAGAGGATTCGTGATAGGGAATAAAGAACTTGCAAACATAATAAAGACCAAAAGGATGGATACACAAAATATTCGAATAACCGAACATCGGAAAACAGGACGGAATATATGAAAAGAACAGCAGTTGTGGGACCAGAAGTGAAAAAACTAAAACGACAGAGTTGGAAACGTTATACAGGGTGTCCCAAAAAGAATGGGACACCGATTAGTCATAGATTCCTTACGTCATAATAAATCGATTAAACCCAATATACCTTAGTACAAAGTTCCTCCAGTAAGAAGTTATAGGGCCTTGAAGTGCAATTTTTTATTTTTTTGTTAATTTTTACAAATGTCGAGATATCGATTTGGATTTTGGTATACGTGTTTATTTTTATATACTGCACTAATACGAAAAATTTCATAAACTAGACTTGACTGTAAAGGGCACTTTACCCAACTTTCAAAACTTTTTTTAGCTCTAATTTTATTATCTGTAACTTTTTTTATTTGAAAGAGAATTAAAATACACAAAAATAATGTACTCTTAATTCATGAGTGTAAAAGCAACTGTTTGCCTTAAAATGCCCACCAAAGGTTTTTGATTGTCATTAAGACGTGCAATTATCAAGTAGCCATGATCACAAATACAATGGGTAATGATTGTAATCTAGTAAACAACAATAAGAAATAAATTAATGACGTTGGGGACATCAGTTTTTTGTCTTTGTGCTTACGAAAATCCTGTGACATAACCAACCAACCTTTCAGCATTGGAGAATTCGTTCTGTAGCGGCATTTTCTTAAACATAAAAGAACAAATTCTTATGTCACTAATGTCATTAATTGATGTATCATTGTTTTTACTAGATGACCATTGTTTTTGTGATCATGGCTACTTGATAATTGACAACCAAAAACCTTTGATGGGAATTTTAAGGTAAAATATACGGTACCCCCACCCAAGAAAAGCGCCCTTCCGTGCTTTCCAAGAATACTTCGATACTCAGCATCACTCCGTTTCGCTAATACAGTGAAATGCTATAAACCAGTTATTTATCAAAAAAAAAAAAAAAAAACCAAAAAATAACTTTTTTGCCGACGACCATAGCTCAAAAGTTGATCTTGTCTTCATTTTCGGAGGACCTATCGTATGAAAACGATCCAAGACTTCAGGAAGGTTCCTGGCGACCGGAATCGTGTACACATACGAACATACATCCCCCGCACAGCACGTTTATGCACTCCCCAATACGGGGGATTGATCTAGTGGGCTGGGATCTTCACCAAAAGATCCGCACCGCCGAGACGGAGATTTGATATAGTGGGTTCATTAGTCGCTTGGCTCGAATTTTAGAGATATTTGACTCAGAGTGGTTTTCGATATGAGGGAATTTCAATACTTCGTACACTTCGTGTCGAAGTAACAGTTGCTTTTAGGCTTAAGAACTAAGAGTACATTACTTTTGTGCGTTTTAATTCTCTTTCAGATAATAACCTAAAATTTCAGGAAAAGTTACAGATAACGAAATTAGAGCTAAAAAAAGTTTTGAAAGTTAGGTAAAGTGCCCCTTACAGTCAAGTCTAGTCTATGAAATTTTTCGTATCAGTGCATTACATAAAAGTAAGCATGTATACCAAAATTCAAATCGATATCTCTACATTTGTGGAAATTAACAAAAAAATAAAACTTCTAGGCCTTATAACTTCTTACTGAAGGGACTTTGTACTAAGGTATATTAGATTTAATCGATTTATTATAACGTAAGGAATCTATGACTAATCGGTGTCCTATTATTTTTGGGACACCCTGTATAGTAAACGTCGAATATGATATACATGGACCACAAGATAGAGCATTTAAAATTATACGAGAAGAGAGAAGAGACAATGACAAATTATACTACAAACCAATAGATGAATAGATGAAGGACAATGGATTACATATTACAAAGAACTGTGAATACGCAGCGAAAATGAAAACGAATCAATTTATGGCGGATATAAATGAAAATGTAGATCCCCAAGAAACGATATGGAGCAAACATGGAATTATTCAAATACGGCGCCACAGAACTTCTATCGATTATTAGATATAGTGACGTACCTGAGGATTGGAATGTTGCATTGGTAATACATATCTTTGAAAGGGGCGACAGAACCAACGGCGAAAATTATGAAACATATGAATTTACAACGGATAAGGGATTGAGAAAAGAGTGTAGTGTCTTATCTACGCTGTTTAACATATATCTAAGCAAGGATAGGAATAGGAGATGTGGACAAATGGGTAAGTCATCACTGCCTAAGTAACTTATTCGCTGATGACTAGGTAATCACAGCAGGAGATAGTGATGATATGCGGAATCTCGATAAAGAATGTGAACAGTGTGGCCTTCAAATTAGTATTGAAAAAACAAAATATTTGGTGATACGAGGAGAGGGGCAAGACATTCGCCTGCAGGTGTGATCAAAACATGCGAGAATTTTCAATTTTAAGGTGTGACGCTTTCCAATGTCGTTAAAAGTGCCTTAGACATAAAGACGAGAACTGGGCAAGGAAGACATGCTATAAATAAATTAAATTGGATCTGGCGAAGGGAGGAACTAACAATAAATACTAATAGAACAATCTATAAAGCAATAGTGGAAAGTATAACATCATATGGGTCTGAGGTGTGGTAGTTAAATAAAAGTAATGCTAATCGAATAGCAACAATTCAAATTGACCGCGCACGAAGAAGCTGTAGAGTGTCTAAATACAACTTGTCACCACCGAAGAAATTAAACAAAAAAATGGGCTTAAAACGAACGATTATTGGAGTTCTCCAGGAAAGAAGACTATTATGGTAGGGTCATGTAAGGCACAGGCAACCACGAGATGACCGAAAAGAATATTTGATGGGTACCTGGAGAAAGAAAAATACAGGACGACCACGGATTACTTGGATGTATGGTGTACAGAAGGGTATGCAAACTAGGCAGTTAGAGCAAGTCGCTTCGGAAAACCGTGAGGAATGAAACGAGGATGAAGGAAACAACGACAGTTGTAATAACATAACCTGGTATATACATATAATAATCCAGTCGAGCAAATCTTGAATACCACCTATCATATATACATAATACATATGTTGACAGCAAACTTCAGGGATTTCAGTGTATGTGCGGATCCATTAGACGGTAAAGTGGACGAGAAGAGAAACGATACTAACATTTTATCAAGTACTAGCAGTTCCTGCACTGCTGTATGTAAACGAATGCTGGACTTTGGCGACTCGACAGAAAAAGAAAATCGAGACTGATAAAATGCGATTTTTAAGACGTACGTAACATACGGCACGAGATAAATATATACGAGTATAACCTGATTGAAGAAATAGTAAAATACAGACGTAAATGGAAAGAACACCCCCGAAGAATGGAATGAAATCTAACAGCAAGAATACTTAACGAGTACAAATCGGCTAATAAAAGAAGAAATGTTGAACGGCCAAGAGCTAGGTAGGAGGACCACAATACATAATGACGTAACAAGCCAACAGACTTAAAACATGTCGAAGAAGAAAAAATAAATATTTTTTTATATAATAATATATTGTAGAGGGTGTCTCATTTTCGACGGGTGAAAACAGAAGCCGACTATAGCTCTTTTAGTTTCCGGAGTACAGTCGAAAATAAAAAAAAATACTCGGCATCACAACTCATTTCTTTTTAAAAATAACAAAAACCAAGTGGGAATTCTTAATGTACGTTTTGCCTATATTAACATAATATAGTTATAATTAATGTATCGTTTGTATTTTTTTAGTTAGGATGTGCAAACTACATTCTTCTAGCTGCAATAATAACGGCGATTTCTATTTAATCCAGTGTGAATATTATTGGAAAGAGCAACTCAAATAGTTTTAAAACTAGTAGGCTGACTTGTTTCTTAATAGCTATTTATGCAACAAGTGCTAAAAGTTGAGGTTTATGCACGAGACATGAAAATTATGAAACGAATCCGAAGGCTGAGTTTCATAACATGTCTCGTGCATAAACCACTTTTAGCACGAGTTGCCTACAATATTTTTTCTACGACCTTAAATTTACTGTTATTAATCCATAAATGTCGATGTAACAAAGGTTTTCATCTAAGACAGTTACAATTTATGTCATAATAAACAGTAGGCCTTGACGCGCAGGTGAATGTTTGTGGAGCCAGTACTGTCAAAGTCAGTTATCAAAGTTAATTATTAATACTACACATCTGACTGTATTCATTACATAACGCTTTAATTGTTTAAAAAACACTTTACCGCTAATGCAAGAAGTAACTAGAATAACTTTACAACTTAACTTCCAGTTCGAAATTGTGGTTTATAACCTCACTTCACTTTATACCACACATGCGCTAAAAGTAAACACCTGATCTCTTTAAACACGCGAAATTATAAAACGACACTTTTAGTGAAACAAGGTAGTGCTAAAAGGCCTACTTTTAGTGGTCGTAGAAAATAGTATATTAAAGTAAGAGTGGATAACAAGGTCTTTAAAACACGCGCGAGTTTTCGATCACGACGGAGTAGCCTCATATGTTAATTATTTGGTTTTTGCAAGTTTTGCAAGTTTAGTTTTCGTTATTATTTATGGTGGTACGGATTTTGCCGTCATAGTTACATGCAACGGAAATTTTCTTAGAAGAACTAAAGTTTGTTACTAACACGCAATCAATCATTCTGATATCAATTGTAAAAGTGAAATTTATTGTTTGGAAATTACATAATTTAGAAAATAGCGGATTTTATAGAAAGTAAATTTGAGGAAGCATGATCGTCGAGTTATAATTCCTCATATACGCTTTTTATTTTTTGTACTAGAAACATTTGGTGGTGCAATTAAATAACTTGCAGTATTAGTGCAATACTCCACGTCTGTTTTGCGAAACCATGTTGATGAGCTTATTTGTGCTACATACAAAACTTTGTTCAATGTGTGTTGGGAGTGTGCAAAACAAGTGGCAACGTAACAGTGCAAGAACACCAGATAACAGTTTGTTGTTTACGATAATAAATTAGTAGGCCATAAAAATAAACGAACAAAGCTTTATGAATCATTGAAATGAATTGACTCATCAATATCTCCAGACTATCACTATGATGTGGCCTTGTAATTTGTAATTGAAATAAACGGTTTTAGTAAGATTTGCAATGAACGCTGCACGAATGGTATTTTTTCTGTAGCTGCATTTAATAATATTGGGGAATGACAATCGTGCCTTCAAAGATATCATTATTTACTGTTTAAATGTATACGTATTTTGGGCGGTTCTACTTAAACATAAGAAAATACTAAATAATTCGAAGTGTTCTATTTTTTAAATTTATTTTTTAATATATTTGGATTTTTAGAAACATAAATAAGTTAACTTCATCAATAGTTATACGTATTGTAACCAAGTACAGACTTAATAAATCATAACGGCTCAAGATGGTGAAAATGTCAGTTTAAATGAGCGTGTATTCGGTAGAAACTAAGCTTAAAGAAAGTGAAGGGAAAAATAAAATATTATGAGGTACATTTTTATACAACATTAGGAATATTTTGAAATTTTTTACTTATATAAAACACCATACTATAATTTAATTTTTAATGTACAAGCAGTACATTGTATCTTAGCTATAAAATCTGTGTTAAAATATATTAATTTATATAGCTTTGTAATCTGTTTAGCTATTTATTTCGACAATAAATTTTGTTAATTTTGTCTGTAATTTTAAGTGAGAAAGCTATAGTACAGGAAAAGGCACTTACCGACACTGTTTATAACAAAACGGCATGTATTGTCCCAACAGTACCTGTAATTCTTTGAAAGAAGCCAGCACACACGTTTTTAGAATTTTAAGGTATTAGGTTACCATAGTTGGTTATAGTTGCTATAGTTGGTTATAATATTATATACGAATTAATTTTATAAAGTAAAAGTTCTTTGAGAAAAATCACAGAATAATACTTATTAAATAAGACTTAAGAGGAAAAATAAGACCTGTGACAAGTGGTTGATCGTTGTTTTTGCAGTGTTAGTTTCCTATAATTCGCTGGATGTGAATGGACGAAAATTTAATTTAACCAAAAAGTCAGAAACGTAAGAAAATATTTTTCCAATTTGCGTTTAGAATAACTCCATTCTAGCACCCAAATGACGTCATTTCAGTGTTAGAATAAGTCGTTATGAAATGACGTCATTTGGGTGCTAGAATGGAGTTATTCTAAACGCAAAATGGAAAACATTTTTATTTTTTAATTTATAAAATGGTATAAAGCGGCAAAATAGAAAACATAGTATATAACACTCGTTGCAGAAGGTCCTTCAAGCACTCATTTGTTTCTCAACTCGCCGCTATGCGGCTCGTTTCGGAATTTCAAATTCGTGCTTGAATAGATGCCTTCTGCAGCTTGTATTTTGGAAGAATTATTTAGGATTCCAGCACAGGGTCACGAAAATTGTCGAGGAACTATTGTTCCTTAAAGAGGAACTGAAAAAAATATAAGCATATGTATTTAATCTCAAAAACCTTATTTTAAAAATACAGAGATATAGAAGGTGTTTGAAAATGTTATAAAAGAACTCCACGAAATATTCAGTTATTACTAACAGTGACCATTTTATAACGAATGCGCCCACGAGTGATAATTCTAAATCTCATATAAATGTTTTTTACGTCGACCTCCCTATAAAATGTGATTTTATCGACACATTTACGTACGAAAAAAACCACGTTTTTGAACACCATTAATTTTTTCGTCCACAAACTCTTTTCGTCCGCAAACGCTTTACGGCTGCAAACTCTTTTCGTCTGTAAACGTTTTTCGGCCTCAACAATTCTTGTAATTCACACTCCACTTTAATTTTTTTTTCAAATTATGACGCTTTACAGAAAAATGTAATACGGACCTCGGGACGAAAACTGCTTTTTATGACCTTGTCTGATTGCTTGCCTCGGCTATCGCCTCGGCTGGCAATTGCAGGCAGCGTCCATAAAAAGCCCACTTTTCGGCCTAGACACATAAATAACTATTATTTTCAGACGTTGTAAAAGTCACATCTTATATGACTTAGTTGATAAGGTAATTGCGTTACTTTACGCCGACGGAGTAAAAGTACTTAGTTTTAAACTTGATTAGCTTTCAAATATTTTTGGCATTGGCCTTCTTGATTGCCGGGAACTACCGTAGACATCAATTCTTGAAATATACATTTATTTATATTAGTTCTAGCATTTGAAAATAAAATAGCATATGCTATGTACTAGGAATAAACTTTGTTGACCTCGTCCGGACTTGTCCGACTCCTTAGCGCTCGTCAGTCAAACGTGTCCAGTCTCACACACAAAGTAAAGTACGTTTTTTTCCTATAAAAATTTTCAAGGTCAAAGAATTTAGGGTTTATGTTGGCATAACTTGGATTCCTTTAAAAAATATATGTTGGTAAAATTTATTTTAGTAACTTTATAGAACTAAAAATTGGTGGGAAATTTAAAATCTGGCATTAAAGTTCTATGTACATCAAAAGCTCTTGCTAATCTTTCGTAAACGTCTTCTTCTGGTGTGTTATGATGCAGATCCAACAGTTCCTCTGCACACTTCAGAACTGCTTTTTTACATTTAATTTTAAAAGATTACGTTTTTTACGCGTATTCAGTTTCAGAAAAGAAAAGCTGACAATTTAATTTTAAATGTCAAAATGACACAAGTCGTTTACAGGAAAACCTGACGAAAATAAATTTCCTAATAATTTTAAAAAAAGCAGTTTTGCCAATTTTATCTTGACCTTGAAAATTTGTATAGGAAAAAAACGCACTTTATAACCAGCGTACATACATCAAACAAGTAGAGACACTCATGCCAAATGTTGAAACCTGTCTAGAGTGCCTGGGACAGTAACTCGGGGGGTATTTCTAAGCTTGACTATTGATGGCAGCACAAAATTCTACCAATCAGAGCCAGTTACTAGCTCTGCCACCAATCATAGATGATAAGGTAGTGGCGCCATCTGTTAGTACTATCGGAAAGTACCCCCCAGGAGCCGTTCAAGGTCATCCAAATCGGTATTTTGACATCAAAGGCACCGACAGTGAGTGTCTCTACTTGTTTGATTTATGTACGCTGGTAACACTTTTACTCCTAATAACATAATATACAATTATTTTCAAACGTCAGAAATTTGACAATCTATGTAACGTGCGTTACTTTTATGCCTAGGCATAAAAGTGAACTTTTACGCCAGCGGAATTTTATAAAACTGTTGTAAGTTTACATGTTTTATACTTTTAAAATCAGTTTGGTTTGCGCAACCATTGCAGTTTTGTGAATTTATTGTGTTATTATTAAATAAAAAAGATTGGGAAATCATTTTGAACTACATAGACACCCATATTTCATCAAAAGTGGAAAATGATACAAGGACCGGGATGCCTGCTGATTTAGTAGAAATGGAAAATTTTAAAGAATAAATCGCTATTTTCCATTCAGTCGACATTCTTTTATGGCTAGTGATGTTGTAATCGCAGTTCCGCTACCATTACGGAAAACAAAGAAAACAACAGAATTTACACATTATAAGAATACAGTCAACTGGTAATTGAGGCATGTCATTAACGAGTAACGACGACAATAGCATTATTAGACATTAATAAGGGTTCTAGCTACGTTTTCGTTTAAAACTGTAAAAACTCCGGTCTGGATAGAAGTGAGAAAATTGCATCCCGAATATTAATGCAGTTACAAAGCTTTAGAGAAAGTTCAAAAGCTTAGGTAATATTTATTAGTAGGTTTGTTCAATTTCTTTTGTGCTTACGTATCGTTAAGTATTTATTTTATATAAAATTATTTTATCAGTAGACATTCACTTCAGTAATTTGTCGATAAATTTAGAAATTAATTAATGTGCAGAATTGAACTGAATAGTTGCGTAAATATTCTTGAAAATTAAGTTTTGGATTTTGTACATAGGTACAAATTCTTCTAAAATGACGATGAAAAGAACATTTTATTTTTAACGAAATTAGTATAAATAGCGGGGACAGCAAGAAATTATCAATTTTGGTTTGTATCCTTTTTATGAATTTAAAAAGTATATTTCTAGTTTCTAAAGCACGAGGTCAGCAAATAACTGTGCGCATTATACACATGCTTTTTTCTACGATTTTAATTAAATATATAGAAAAATATTTAATAGAGCTTAATTTAGTACAAAAATAATCGAAAGCTTGTTTTCTGAAAAAATATTAATTGTTAGTTCGGCAGTTAGTAGGGCGAATTGCCTTGAATTAAATCGACGCGCAGAAAGTGTTTACAGCAGCATTTTCATAACAACGATCCTTACATAAATGAAATGTAATATTTTCTAAGCATCCTAATGTTATAAAAAAGCCAACTTTATAAATAGCAATGTGTACGGATATTGTATGAAAAATATACACAACATTTTAAAACCTTGGTATACAAAGATGGGACTGGAGCTATCAACATTATTTTATTTAAATAATTTCAGTTTTACATACTTCAATGAACTTGTCTTGCGCACAGCTGCATTCGTATTTTCCACCTGTAATATTTTTTAGACAAAAATTGTTTCACAGGAAGAGCTTAATTGGCTCATGTTCAGATTATCGTGGACAATTTTGCTGGCGGTCTCTATCGATATTTTCCAACGATTTGTTAATTTTATCCACGTTTACGTCTGGAAGTTGAAGGGTGACGTGGACGTTCGCCGTGGATGATTGCATAAACCTTTTGTACCAACTGAAAACACAGACACTACGCAAAAATTGTTCACCATAAACCTTGCTTAACAATTCACAATATTCTGTCGGTTTTTTTTTAATTTATTGGAATTTTCAAATTTATTCGTTGCTCACCTTTCGGGATTTTTTCAGGCTAACGATAAAAACACGTCAATTGGAAGTTATTGTATGGGAATTGGTGTTATTATTTCATTATGGCGCAAGTTGGTAATTCGGAAGCCAGTGCGTGATGGAGTCTACAGAAGAAGAGTTTTACGATAAACCACATTAAAGCGTTAACGAATGAGATAGCCGACGCTAGATTACGCTAGAAGACACAATGAAAACAAAAACTCGCATTTTGTTCGACAGTAAATGCGTTAAACGGAATCGTAGTGCTGTTTTCAGAGACCTCTTATCGTAAATAAAGGAAGGAAGGAGCTGCTTTGATGTGCACTACACCCCTGTTCCGTGCTACCCAAAATTATATTAAGCTAATTAAGTCGAACCATACATTTTCCATTAAATGAAGTAGTTGAATAAAGAAGTAGTCTTTCATATATTTTAAAATAGCTGTACATGTGAGCATTCGCAGTGCTTTAGCTATTCAATGTTGACAAGTTCACAAAACTCGAGTTGTAATGTCGGCATATTGCCAAGGGGAGAGAAACTTCCGTGTACTTGATTTTTTGTTTAGAACGAATATGACTACTCTTTGGTAATATATGATTGGATTGGCATTCACTTTTGTGCATGTTTGAACTTTATTCAACTTTTAGAATAAAATTATTAGTCAATTTGAACAAGTACATACCTATATAAAAACAATTAGGGCCGGTTGCAGAAAGCAATGTTAAGACTGGTGTTAGCTAACGTCGCGTCAAAGTGAACAAAATCGCATCAAATCTCAAATGCTTATGGTAACTAATACATTAGTAAACAAAATTTGATGCGATTTTGTTCACTTTGACGCGATGTTAGCTAACACCAGACTAGACCCCTAGTATTTAAAGTTGAAGAATTATATTATGCACTGGCTTTTACTTATTTCATTCGATTAAATAGTAGATTATGCAATGAGGGAGAGAAATTGCACTGAAGCAAAATAGCATTCTCTCCGAGTTGCATATACTATTTTTTTCACGTTTCAGGAAGATTTAAAACGAAAAACCTGTATTTTTTAAACGTCATTTATGACATTTTAGTTACAATTATTTTAAAATTAGTAGTCTATGGTATATTTTAAAGTTGGTGGCACTGTAAGTCATTATGACAAGAACTCACAATTATTTCAAATTCGAGGTTAGCAGATTAGGTTTTGCGTCAGTTTGTGTCAAAACTGACGCAAAACCTAACCTGATAACCTCGAATTTGACATAATTATTGTGTCAGTCATAATGAAAACTCCCTAGGGAAATTTTTGTCTTATTTAGTCTCTAGGGAGTAAATGTTTTACTTCTGTCACAATTGTGATGCTATAGCACATGTTAAAGTGTGCTTTTATCAACCCAAAACAAAAAGTCAAGTTATACTTTAACAGCAAGGGTAGATAAAGTAGCACTTTAACACCAAGGATAGATAAATATCATAATTGACAAATAATCGAAAAATAACAACGGTATTGTTTAATAGTTGTAAATAAAGTAATTTAATTTTCTAACTTTTGTTTAAATTAAATATGACAGCTTCGTATTATCGTAGCAACCCAATCTAGCTACTGACATTTTGAAATGTGATGGACTGTCCTTATTTTCTTTTGAAATTGTCAAAGTTCTTGCTATAGAAAAAAATATTGTATTTTACACGGCGATAAAGTTATTTCTATCCACTCTTGACTCATTAACCTCTCGACGTTAAAGGATTCACTCGTGGATAAAATTTAACTTTATCGTCTTGTATAATAAATTACTATTAAAGGGGTTACAGTAGAGATAAAAATAAAACGTACTTTCAACTCATTGAGCAAAGCGAAGTGAAAATGAATAAAGCTACAATCAATTAAATTATATAATTTAATCTACATAAATAGTAAACTAGATTTGACTATTGTTCACTAAAATATAAATACCAATAATAGCATAAAGAAAGAGAGAACAGATTTAAAATAGATCCACATTTTTTAGTCAGGTTTTTGAATTTAATACTTTATGGTATTGTGGCGTTGAACTTTGGAAAAATAACTATTCTAAAACATTCTCAAAGTTGGTTGGCACCTTCTAATTTTGACATTCTTGAAAGGCTTTTTTAGTTTATCATTAAATAAATAATATTCCATTTCGAAACTACTTCTTCCTTCTACCTGTTAGTCGTTTAATATGTATCAAAGCAAAAGTTTGGTACGGATAAAAATAAATTTTTAAATCACAGTACTTATTTTCGATCCTAATAGTTTCTACTATCTCGAGCGTAGAACTGATCTCGAATTCTCTTCACGTTTGAGTTAATCGCTCTTTAAAACAATTAAACTCTTTTTTTTTAACTCGTAATGGGAGTTTGATGAAGTAAGAAATCCAGATGATTGGGATTTAATAGAGACGGAAACTTTACACTACATTAACTGTACTAAGAATTACCTGAGTTACATTCGGAGTATTACGAAAGCCAATTTTTATTTATTGTTCTTCTATCATTTCCTTCTGGGAGTAAAGATTACTCGATAAACGCCTTAAAATAGTTTCTCCCATTTTGTACAGGTTGTATTTACGTCTTACTGTAAACGAAAGTAATGAGAAACATGCTTCCAAGACCGTAAAATTTATTGTCGTGCGGCTCCGCTAATATGCATCAGTTTGCCCTCGGTTCTCCATGCATTTGTTCCTTTACGAGTGTTTAACAATTCTTTTTGAATGCGGCTGCATTTTTCAACAGTTCGTGTAGAGAGAGCAACCCATAAAGCATGTTTATTGCGTTCCACACTTATTACTATTTGCGCTGTAATTCAATTTTAAACTTCACGGTTAGGGGAAGGCGCCTGGCGACTGTCGGAAATCGATTGATTGATTCATTTATAATTCCTTACTCCGCCGAACAGCACCGGGAGTTGCCAAGACAGGGTTGTAAAACTGTGAAGTACGCTTAGGGAAGGCGTTGCCAACATTAATATAGATTGCATATGGATTAATTAGAGATTAAAGGAAGGCGTCCTTTTGATTAAGAGACGGGATATGATTGCCTTTGGGACCTATTTATGCTTGTCAACTACCACCGTTATTCTGCGATCTATGAGCTTCCTTCTTCATGTGCTTCTCCTGCGATTAATTAAGGCTCTAATTAAAGCCTTGCATATTCTTACTGAAGACGCGCAAAAAGACTTTAATCCTAAGCATTTCTAACTGCTAGACCTATTTATAGACGTTTCGATGCTTTAGTTTAATTTGCATGGAGATTTATGAGCTGCAGAGTGAACATAACGTAAAATGTAAATTAAGCATCATATAATTCGAACATAATTGACGTACATACATGTTTGTTGTACAGAATGAAGGTTTCCATAATAAACTTCTTTGCAACTAATTTACCTAAGATAACACAGCTAGAATCTTTAATATCGGTCTCACAAGTTATTTTTCTTTTTGTTGAAGTATCATTACTTTGACGCTAAAATTGTAGTTGTAAAATGGAATACACCAGGAAAACACCAAAAGAAACGTAAACTTGTAAAAATAACGTTTTCTCACGTTTTAATTTAAGGCGATTTTGCTACTGCTGTAAGCACCAATAAGTGAATACGACAGGGTTTAATTGGGAATATTTAGTTTAGGCACACTCAGTTCTGTAAATTAGAAATCATATTTACAGAAATTTCAATATGGGTATATATACATTTTGCCAGGATGTACAGCTGATTGCAAATAAAAGTGGGACAAGTCTTGAGACTACTTTTTGCGTTTTTAATAACCTGTGAAACTTTCTCTAAGTTATATTTCCGTAGGTGAATACATAAAATATTATTAAAGATAGAAGCATAAGAAAAGGAACATAATTACGAGTATTTAATATGTTATTGTACTTCATATTACAATATTACATATTAGCTGTCCCAGTTTTATTTGCAATCAGCTGTACGTTAGGTTTTGTGTTTATTCACTGTTTCAGGGTGGTGGTAAATACACAATATTTTTCCAAAGTTAATTTTATAACTGAACATAAAAAAATATTCAATTTTTTCTGCTTGTAAGGGCATTAATCGTTAAATGTTAACTCAGTAGTGTAGCAATTTGAAAGAAACATAATTTATTATTGGTTGCCTTGCCAAGTTTTTTCTTTGCGTATAAAAACGCTTGGGTTAGGGAACTTTCACAAAGTAGAAGATCTAAGATGACTTGGCTATTACATACTACCTATAAAAACATTATACAGGAATTCAAGGGATTTTAAACGTTTTTTATTTGAGAGAAATATAACGCAAACAATTTTTGACATACAAAATAATTATTGAAATACACAATATAATGACTAAGACTGGAATACTAGTTTAATTTTCACAGTATATTGTATTTATGTTTGTATTGTATTTCAAATCTGAAGAATATCTGCTGTAAACATCGATGTAATACAGAATTACAGCCTAAGCATGTGAGTCAAGTCGAGAATTATCAATATTTAAATATGGGCAGATTTCTAAAACGTGTGCTCTTATTAAAATGCAATTTCAACCACTGTAAATTATTAAAGAATTATTTATGCACGATGGGATTCAATTCAATTATTGGCTATTACTTTGTTAGTGTGCAACGGAGGCAATGGGTCGCATGCAACTTGCATTGTTTCTCCTCTCATCCATACACACGTCACGATCGCAGTCCTAAATGTAACTTAAAACTACCATAAAAATCTATTGTTGTCGCTGGTTACGGCCAGATTTGAACGCACGTTTCTCCGGTTGATAAGCAGGCGCTTACTCATTCAACCGGCCAGGCGGACTAATAGATGAATTAGGAAATGTAAATAATAACGGCAACAATATAATACTTGCTTAAATGTAGTTATTGTAGTAGATAAGATCATCCTACCCTATACTCGTATTAATATGCTGTTTTTATTTTCAGGTATTCAAGCCCGTTTATGTCATATTTAACATTTAAGGCACCTCAATTAGGTATGTATAGTACTTATACTAGTATCATTAATGTTTGATTTAGTAAAATTATTATTTTTGTGAAGAGCTGCCAAGTTTTGAAAATGTCAGTTGGAGAACTATTCAAATAGGGATTTTAAAGTAATGAATTAAATTGCGATTCTCTTAAATCCGGTAAGCCAATGACCACAGTTACCTTGAAACCGAAAATACAATCAGTGGGCCAGTGTTGTTATATTTAGAATGGCAGTATTGACGTTCCAGCGGAAAGGAATTTGATTAACATATGTTTTTCATATTTTAGCATTCCATTATTCTATATCGGCATACATTTGTGAAATAACTGAACAAAAATCCGGTTCGAGCTAACATATTTCCAAATTATATATTATATATGTACCTATATACAGCATTTCCTAGAGTGGCAGAACCATATTAAATTAGAGTTACACAGCAGTTTAAACTGCTGTATATTACCAGTGTGTCCCTCCCTCAAAGAGAAATAAACATTTTAAAATATGTCTATTTGAATATTGTACATTTATACTGGGAAGTAAATTAATAAATGGGATCCCTTCAAAACGTGATCAACTCGAGACTCATATATTGTATTAACAGTGTTTGAGGCAATTGAAAACCATTCTTATAGACACAGATTGCGACATTGTAACTAGTAGCAAAATAGTGAAAAATAACTAACACGCGTATTAAGTTTAGGTTGAGTGGTGGGGGAAGTTCGAGAAGCTTCTGAATGCTCATACAGGGCGCTACATTTGACATAATAGACATCAACCCTTAGCCCAAACTTTATTCTGTCACTGGTCATTTTATGTATAGTTGATGCTTGTTACTTTTAAATCAAAACGTAAACTTGGAGCAGGGTGAAATGAATGATTTTCGAGAAATCTGCAAAACTTTCAACATCAGGGTCTATACTATACAGTGTGTCCAAGATAAGGAGGGCCAGTATGGGGATCTCGGTAATGGTAAGAGATACAAATTTGGTTAAATGGGAAGAAAGTTGCGCAATTACAGGATTAAAAAAATGACGTCTAGAAATCCTTGATATGATTTTTCGTTTTTGAGATATCTCAAAAAAACCGAATTTTTGGATTTTCTTTTTAATTTTTTTCTGGCGTTAATATTAAAGTTAGAGAGAAACTTCTTTATAGCAACTTTTAGTGGACTTAATGATTACGTTATCAATTTTTTTATCCGACGTTTCGTCTTCGAGAAACCATCATCAACTTCATTTTTTTAAATACGGTCCTGGTTTTTTTATGCCAAATTTGCAAAGCCCTTGTTACTCTAAATTCAACAATGTACCACATATTATGGTTTAATTACGTTTCGAGCTTTTTTCTGATCATCATCAGAAATTTTTTTAGATACGGACCTGCATTTCTCATAATTTTGTAAAAATAAGTTCATACAGTAAGTTATGCCTTTTTACATGCCGTTAAAATATTAAAATGCACATCATAATGTCATAATTCTGATACATTAATTTAATAAGCAACCAATAACTATTAACAATAAACAACAAATAAATAAACAAAAGATAGGCAGAAAGAATGAGAAAACGAGCCTTGAAACAATGTAATAGGTATTTAACGTTTTGAAATAGAAGAAGAACTTAGAAGATTGGTTCTTGAAGACTTTCAAAGTATAACGCCAGTATTGCTGAATAATGTTTTAGATTCTACAGTTAGATGTTATTTATGCATAGAGAATGATGGCAACCTTTTTGAATACCTTCTGTAAATTTAATACCTATTAAATGGTTTCGATGTTCGTTTTGTTATTCTTTCTGTCTGTCTTTTGTTCAGTTCTTTTTTGTTTATTGTTAATAGTTATTGGTTGGTTATTAAATTAATGTATCAGAATTATGACGTTATGATGTGCATTTTAATATTTTAACGGCATGTAAAAAGGCCTAACTTACTGTATGAACTTATTTTTACAAAATTATGAGAAATGCAGGTCCGTATCTAAAAAATTTTCTGATGATGATCAGAAAAAAGCTCGAAACGTAATTAAACCATAATATGTGGTACATTGTTGAATTTAGAGTAACAAGGGCTTTGCAAATTTGGCTTCAAAAACCAGGACCGTATTTAAAAAAATGAAGTTGATGATGGTTTCTCGAAGACGAAACGTCGGATAAAAAAATTGATAACGTAATCATTAAGTCCACTAAAAGTTGCTATAAAGAAGTTTAATCATTTTCCCTCAAACTTTAATATTAACGCCAGAAAAAAATAAAAAAGAAAATCCAAAAATTCGGTTTTTTTGAGATATCTCAAAAACGAAAAATCATATCAAGGATTTCTAGACGTCATTTTTTTAGTCCTTTAATTGCGCAACTTTCTTCCCATTTAACCAAATTTGTATCTCTTACCATTACCGAGATCCCCATACTGGCCCTCCTTATCTTGGACACACTGTATACGTGTAATAAATTAAAAATACATTTTATTGCAAGGAGCATTAAAACTGATTATAACTGTTACACCTTGGATCTCAGGAACCAACATTCTACTAGAGTATATTTAGTTTAAATATTTATATTTTGATCTCTAGATACTTTTACAGGGTGTCCATTTAGTACGCCGGTTTCCGATTACGCCTTTACTTTTCTTCCGATAGAAAGTTTGATTGAGGCGATCTCAGTGGGGTTGAAGGGAGCACATTTTAAATTTTGACATATTATACAGGGTGTCCCAAAAAAGTTTGGTTTGAAAAGTATTACTTGTTTAAACTGAACTCCCTGTATTTTTCTACTGCTGTTCAACCCCTATAGGTTCTACCTTCAACTCTTAACTTTTCTTTTTAATTGCAATCAATGTTTCCAACTTAAGAACGTTTTCAATTTTTTTTCAGTATGAACTTTCATTTAAAACGTCATACTTTTCCCACTTTTGAATATTTCTTCCCTCTAAATTGAGGGGGCCGTCACCTAGGATACAAAAATACTAAAGATTAATAAAAACCGGGTATTTTAGTACAGGGTGTTCAAAATACAGGTTTAAATTTCAATATCTTCAATCTTTATTTTTATTTTATTTTTAATGGAACGTCCTCTATTTTATTACAGGAATAAATTGAGCCTTAAATTTTCTTTAGTTTGGCCCCAAAGAGTGTTTGAGAAGTTAAGCGTTTAATAAAAAAATCACGACAAATGTGTACTTGTACTATTTGTAGATCTTAGATGCTTAACTAGCTATAAATATCGAGAGATCCAAAAAAAAACTGTTCCTCAGCGGACTGTGGAAATTCAACGTATGAATAATATGTTGGTGACACTGTACGTCAATGTCAAATTCGAGGTTATCAGGTTAGGTTTTCCGTCAGTTATGACACAAAATGACGCAAATCCTAACCTGCTAACCTCGAATTTGACATTGACGTACAGTGTCACCAACATATTATTAATACGTTGAATTTCCAAAACCCGCTGAGGAACAGTTTTTTTGGATCTCTCGATAGATACATGGTGTTTCATTAAAAAAATTGCTACTTTTTGGAGCCAAACTTTTTAGGAACAGTTTGTATATGTCAAAATAATTTTAAAACGTGCTTCTTTCAGTAATCAAAGACTGGCTCACTAAATGGACACACTGTATATGAAATGCCCTGTACGGTAGTTTGAGTGTGACTATTTGACTAAAACAATTTAGTTAGACCAAGGAAAAATTTTACACTCATATGGTCCTCGGCACCGAAAGGTAAAAGAGGCTATAGATTATGAATGAATGAATGTTCAATTTCCAGTAGAATAGTTTTGCTTTAAGTTAATATTATTCATACATTTCTGGTACATAATTATTGATAGTCAACTAATTTTAATTTTGCCACAAATCTATTTTAATAACAATTAAATAGAAAATTTGAATACAAAAACTTATATACTTCATCGAAAATTATTTTATTTTATTTATTTATTTAGTTCGCACTCAGCCAACAGCCGTTAGGCCAATTATAGGCGTCGCTGTGCATTATGACAATAATGATGACTAAATTATTAAATGAAATTGGAGTTCCATAAATGTCTATTTAAAATATTACATTTCGCATAGGTACGTGCTTACCTAGCAGTTTTAATTAACGCCGGTGTTGGCACAAACAAAGCAAAGCCTGGTACAAGGCGTTTATCAGGAGGGTTGAGTGTATCGTTACCAATTTGGAGATCTCGTAAAGGGTTCTAGCGAGCAATAAATTAAAATATTAGGCGCAGTACGCAGCCTATTCCCCCACGTTGTAATAGAGCCGTCAAGAAAGCGGATTAAAGGGAAAGTACGTAGCGAAAGAGCTAGGCCATTTGGTAGTTTATCTAATCGTTATAGTGGCAATCAGCGACCTTCGGGATTGTACTAGAAAAGGTAATTTTATTTAACGAAATGTAATTAGGATTGTACGAATTTACAGGCATTTGGAAATCTGTTCACATGTGTGCATAACAGAAGCCAAACTTTATATTTACCAAAAATTTAATTTTTATTTCAAATGTCAGCCGCAGAAAAAAATAATACTTCAACATAAAAGTTTAATTTAAACAACAGCCTAAGGGAACAAGTACAATCTGAAGAGAAAATCAGGCTATGCAGAAGAAACAAAAACTGATTTCCACTACAAATTAGAAAAATGATGTATTTTTCAGGTTAGCGGTGTAAGAGCAACCGCGCCTCTATACAATTTCCTGCGAAGTGGAATGCGAATTGCACAGGGTGATGTGTTTCGTAACAGAAATGTAGCAGAAAATAAATAGCACAGGCAAAGACCACGAGGTCGAAAGGCGACTGTGGAAATACGCCCGAGAGGAGTTTTCAACTTGCTAAGTTCGAAAGAAAGAGACAGATGTTAGGGCATGAATGAACAACAGCTATACAAACGAAAGACAAAGAAATCACCACAAAATCCCCTAAAGACTGTAGCACTACACGAACACGAAAAGTTTGTTGTGCGTTGTGCACATTTATAATGCTGCCATGAGCAGAAAAAAGTTTGGAGTGCCAGTAATTACCTGCATTCATATAATTAGCTACAACTGTGACCTTTTAAACTACAAATTATAATTGTCTTGGACAAATTACTTCTACAAAACCATCTAAAGTGTTGCTTAGTAAATCATATTTATTGCAAATATGCAATGCTACAGTAAAATAGCGATTTTTTATAATGGAGAAATGAAACTTTAAGCAAGAATACTTCCGCGTTAGGCATTTCTGTATTTACTTTCGGTAGTGATATAACTTTGTGAAAATTTTAGATTTTAATTTAGTGCTGAAGGCTAAAATATTGAGAAACCTGCACGTCAAAACTTGTACATGTAAGTGAAAAATAGTTGCATTGTTATAGTATTCCAACCAGAAATTGGAAAGCTATTTAAAATCAGGCCAGCATTGAAAACAGTAAGTCACTTCGTAATTTAATTCATAAAATTACTGTTTGATTGTCATTCAGTGACACTTCGATAATAACCTTCAAATTTGACGGATGCATTGGGAAGTTTGGAAGATATATACGGTTTTCAAAATGTTCTATGCTACTATACGATTTTAAAAACTCAACTAGTACCTACTTAAATCATGCACAATGTTACAATGCCTTAATAAAACAGTTACATGTACAATTTACAGATGAACTGTCATTACTTGAAAGCTGATTGACATTAGAATATTATTTACTGATTATATGAAACCAACTTAGACATGACTTACACTTTTCATGGTGTACTGGATTTTAAATAACTTTCCAATTTTTGGTTGGAGTACTATACTAGTTTATATTTTAGTAAATTAATTAGATGTATATATTAGTCCAGGCTCAATTAAGATGTTGTTTCAAGTACTTAATAGTTATTACAATGTAATTGAGGAGACAAAACAAAGTTTTATTGAATTTTATTTACCGAGTTGTCGCTTCCAAATAGTATGCAAAATATAAGTTAATGTAAGTACAATTAAATTATACTTAAATTACAAAGTGGGGCTTCGAGATAGAATTGTGGAACGGCATGCAAAGCAAGCTCTGGAGAGCTTTAACATTAATGGCTCTCGTTGACTTGATTATTATTGTAGGGTCAAAATTGTGTTAAAATAAGTATTGAAGGTGACATAATTAGCGCAGTTGAATTTAATTCACCATTTCAAAGCAGTCCGTACTTTGTTGCCTGTATAATGAAAAGCACTCGAAACAGTTATACGTATTGAAACTGGTATAATATTAACAAATTAACTGCAGAAAACTAATAACAGGCTTTGCAAATATTTTAAAAATTAAAAATTGTTGGTTAATTATTATTTGACATACAGCAAACTAGGGTTTGAATTATTTGTCGTTTGTAATCCTATTTTAATTCAACAGTTTGCCATAGCTTCTAGAAGAGCGAGTGTACATACAAAATAGCAAAATTCGTCTAAGACACACCTATTTATATAATTTCGTTCTTCCCCTTCTGGGGTACTAATTTTGTCAAACTTCCTAAACTAATGTAACTGTTATTGCAAAATATTAGGTTTTAATAAATTTTAAAAGGACAAAACTGGCGATAGATTGTCTGTTGTATACTGGGTGGAAATATTGGGAGTAAACACTACTAATGTTATCAATATACTTTTGATTATGATATTTAAGTAAAATAATACATTTAAAATGTTATAGTCAAAGGTGTATACTGATATTAAGAGGGTCACCCCCAAGGTTTTCATTCGGTATATGTATACTACATACAGGGTCTTTCACTTCTCACCTTCAAATTCCTGTATCTTTACTTTTTATTTCTGAATCATGAATTCCGGTTTGAGTTTTTCAAAAATAAAAAATGCGAATGAAAACCTCTACAGAATGCCATAATTCGGAAGTGATATAAAGCCGTTGGTCCCACGTTACTACCATGTGTAGCATGTAAATGGTCGGACCATATGACCATGCATGCCTAGACCTTGTCCATAACAAACAATTTTTAAATAACTTCGCTGAAAACCTGCTGCAATTAAAAATAAATGCTAACATTTGAAAAATCATAGTAGGGCTAATTATGCCGAAAAAAATATTAACAAAAGTTACTTTTTCTATATCGGTTACATTTATTATTTAATTGAGAACACTCTTAATTGATAGCTTGGAAACTTAATGGACAGTTCATAATTTTTATTGCCATGGAATTTTTTATGAAGGCAATAATGAAATAGTAATATTCATTTATATTAAATATTATAAATTATAAAAATATAAAAGAATTTTGTGACTCTGAGTAATTTTTGTTGATAACTTTTTTGACACAATTAGTTCCACTATGATTTCACAATTTTTATCATTTATGTTTATAATCGGCTGCTGGTTTGCCTTATAATTATTGAAAATTGTTAAATATATTTTAAATGGTAGTATAATTGATCAAAATTTAAAATTCATCAAAAAATAAATAAGGAAGATACAGCAGTGTGGCAGTGTGAACGTGAGAAGTGAAACACGCTGTATATACAGGGTGTCGGAAATATATGAAAAGCTATATATCTCAGTAAATATGCATGTTATCAAAAAATATGACAAATAGAAACTGTTTAGTATTGAGTTTATCCTCACAGGCCAATCTTTAGTTATTTGTATGTACGATCGAACAGTGATATGCATTGGTTAGACGTCATTTTCAAGGGAAAAACAAGTTTTTTCCTCGCGAGATAGTGATTATTTATAAACACGTATTAATGAAAACCATAATTGCAAAGGTAATATTCTGTAATTATTGTAAAATTGGCAATAATTTCTATCCCCTGGATCTCCCTTTTTAAATTGAGTTTCCATCGCACATAAAGTTTGTATGCAACTCAGGCGTAACCAGCATGTTTGGCCCTTGTGTTTTATAGCAATTCGTGCCATAACTTTTATAGCGCGGCCCAAAAACGCCTGGTTTATGCTTTTGATAATACATACCTAAATAACTATTGTTGAAAAACAAAGTTCAACGAACAACAAAACTTTTGTGTAATGGAAAGGGGCATATGCTGCTAATTTGGGAGAGATTTAAAGTCTTATTATACTAAATTAATCTAAATTAAACACTGTTTGCTTTAAGGTCAGTTATTTATGTTGACATTTCTAAGGCACGGCAGTTTTTTGGCTATTAAAATAAACTTGCGATGACTTTTGTACGTTTTTCTAAAAAAAGCATTAAATTATTCAAAAAGTAAAAGATTTTATCAAATGAGCAGAATAGAAGAGGATACCTTGTTAGTTAAACAAAATAAAAGTGTTATATCATTTTGATTTTGTTTTTCAAAAAACTAATAATTAACTATTATCTTGCAACGAAACACGAAATTCGTAACAACTTTTATCTGAAATATTTTTCAATAGAATGGACAGTTACTGAGACATATGTAACACTTTCGACACACCTGTATATGTTTTAATTCTCATTGAGATTTTAATTAATGTGTAATAGCCAAACTCATTGATTTTCGCGAGAATTTGATGGACACTTATTCCCCTCGCGTTTAGGTGGTCTTGCTAATGCCGCCATTCTGATTCGGCTTGGCTTTTAGTGTTATTCGAGGTATTCGGGTATTATCCCTCCTATTTAGGTGTTCATCTTCGTTGTCTACCCCATTTAGCTACTTATATCCTTCGGAGCTTCACCTGATCTTAATCTAACCGTTTTGGTTTTTGTAGTTCTAAAATTTGCTGTTTCTGTGCAATGGAACATTGCAGATCTTTGCATCTCTTCTACATTTCGACTCCTAATTGTCATCCATCAGCTACTTTAAATTACACGATCGTGCCGGAGACAACCTGAGATAGCATTACCCGTCTCTTTTTACGCCAATTACTAATACTACATAAATTGGAAATGTAGCCACCCACAATTATGTTTGGATAGGTGATGATCATTTGCATAAATTTGCTTTATGCCTACGATATATATATTTAAATTTATATGTATCAGCTGATAGTAAAATTATAGTAAATTTCTTATTTACTGTTTTTCGATTGATATAAATGTCATTACGTTTACCCCTTGTTTTAACCGTACTTTTTGTGTTTGACAAGTGCGATAAGCTTAGTGTTATTGGATGTGTCCGTATGATGGTGTTTTTGCTATTTTTTGTTTTTTCCCTCAATTCAACGACTTGAGCTAGCCACCTGCCTAGGCCGCAGCCGAAGATGGCTTGTAAAACCACATCTTGTATGTGGTTAATAATAGGCGTATATGTATTAAGAGGAAGAAGATAGCACAATTATTTGTTATGATTTTTTTTAAATTTACTCAGTTGTGTAGTGAGTTGTCTCTACTACTCGTATCATTTAAATCAGTGTGAAGTAGGTATGTGCAAACTAATTGTTTGATGCCATCTTCGCGGTTATGACGGGCATTGCCTGATCTTATATCTTTAGTACACCATTATTTTCTAAATGTAAAGAAGCACACTATGTTATACTTGATGAAAAAGATAAGGCTCGATGCAAATCGGCGATTACGTACCCACAGTATGTGCTATTCTTGGAAATAAATAATATTTACATACAATTTCAGCAATAATAATGCAGCACGATATCATTATGATTATGGTATTAATATGAAACATTTGAAATTGTTCACTCGAACGAATTATAGGTACTGACAAAGTCCGCAAAAGCCATTGGGTATAGTCTTCTGTATATTAAATGAAGTTTAGATGAATGATAATCTCTTTTCCAGCGAGTTTCACATTATCGGGTACAGTTTAATAATCGAGAGAATTCGGGGCTGAATTCAAGCACCCGAGAGGCCGCTGTCAAAAATCTGTTCCGGATAAACTTCGCCCTTTTGTTTTGTTTGTTATAACGTTATAAGGCTGCATTTAATCTGTATGTAGAGATTATCCCCTTGCTGGATTTATATGCTGTGTTCGTGTTTTTACTGTTTCAAGCGTTTCCGTTCACCGTTGTCCCAATTTGTGCTGTAATACGGGGATGTTTCCGTAAGCCAGACGTGTGATGTGGTGGAGGTTTTATTTCTAAGCCAGGCAGTTACAGTTCGACGAAACGATTTGCGGAATTTGTCTTCTGTCTCAGCAATAGAATAGCCCTGAAGTCAACATTTATGCTTTTTATGCAAGCCATCTAATCATTTGTTTACTCGCCATAGCTGTCGGAAGATCTTCGATCCCGAATACAGCTTAGTAGGATTTTTGGCAGAAGGTCTAAATCCGATCGATTACGCTCGGCGTGTTGGCTGATTAAATTTCCAAAAGCGTTCCTTTGACGGGACAAAGCTCTTAGAATTGTATCTCGGGTTATGTCGAACCATTGTGAGGTGTAAAATTTGGACAGAAATGTAATAAATTTAATCGCGTGGATATTTTTTCTTGCCTCAGTGAAGATTTAAAAAAGGGCAGAGGCCCAGACGCCAACTTAATTCACGGGGTTTTAGCAAAGGATATCCTGGGCTTTTAACGGTGATATCTAAAGTTATTTTATATAACGTTACGCTCTCTTGAAAGGCCTGGATTTAATAGATTATAAAACCTCTTAATTTCCTTAATTTATTGGAAGCTTCAATATCAAATAGATCCTCCGAGTAATTATATAGTCTGTAGTTTAGAATAATCTTTAGAATTTCATGTGATGGTTTTAACGCATGTAGGAACAAGTTTCATTAACCAGTACAAGAAGAAAATCGTCTTAAGCTAATAAACGTATTGTTTCTCTTTCATTTTTATTATTAGCATTATGGTGTCCCGTTTTGTAGATCATTATATATTTTTTGTTTCTGCCAACGGTTATTAAGAAATTCAAGTTCTTAATAATTATTTTCGTATCAAGGGTGAAAACAGGTGTTTTTGGACCGCGGCGTGAATGTTATAGCAAGAGGTGCGGAGCACCGAGGGCTATAATACGTCAAGGGCAAAAGACGCTGGTTACGCCTGAGGTGCATACAAGACTTTATGTACGATCGATAAATTAAAAAGGGAAATCCAGATTATATAAACTGTTACCAATAGAAACAGGGCAATTTATTACAGTTATTTTAGCTGAATAGTACCTTTTAACTATGGTTTTCATTAGACCCCTTTATAATACAAGTAGACGCATGTCGCACAAGTTGCATAAAACCCTGCTGCACAGTACTTTCTCGTTTACATATTGGTGGCCATCAAAACATAACCCTACCACGTCAAACAGTTCACTCGCTGTTCTAGCTTCTAACCTCGTGTTTAAGTTGCCACCTGTGTTTGTTTTACTGTCTTTTTGACAGTGAGTAACTCACTGATGAATTTAAAAGATGTTAGAAAAGAATTATTATCACCAGGTACAAGCAATTTAGATTAGGAAGGGCTGGAAGCTGAGATTGAAAATGATGAGTTTTCAGACAGTGACTACAATAACAACTTGTATTATCTTGCAGGGGTTTGTGTTAAACGTACGTTAGATGGGCAAATCTGTAACACTTGTAGGGAATTTTTTAGCGAATACAAATAGTTCAAATCAAGTCGAAACAGAATATCAATATGTTCTCTGAATAATGCCATTTTTGACAGTGGTCTATTATAAGGTGTCTTATCGGATTTTTTCCACTGTCTCGGGTTTTTACCACACGACGTTTCGGGAGTTTCGTTGTGTTGTAAACACCCGAGACAGTGGAAAAAGTCCGATAAAACACCTCAGAATATCAATTTTTAACTTCATATGCTGACTGGGGAAGTTACAATATGTTAACAGAAATCTCTTCACAATTATCGAAATGGAAACAGAAATTTTGAAGTCTAAATTAAAACGGATGGAAGGTAAAACAAATATGGAAGTGCTCATCGATAAAGTTGTATTAATGCACATTGAAAATGCACCAACCTGTTTTAAAAATAATATTAACCCATTTGTATGTATTCAATAAAAAACTTAATTCAACTACTTTCTTGCACTTTTTCTTAAAATTTCAATTGGGGGCTAGATTATCTACTGTAGACACTCCTTACAAAAAATGATTTATTTAGTATTATTAAATGTAAAGACATTAACGTATTTTCATTTTCTGAAAAGTAACTAATTTTTTTAATTTACCGCTTTTGTGATGTGATTCAATGTGGCTGACAAGCAGGCTCGTATTATAGAGGTACTTCAGTTTTCATTAATGCGTGTGAAATAGATATTTATGCATTAAGGGAGATATGAATATGTTTTTTCCCTGAGGTTGACATGTGTTACAGACCGAGGGCCTCTGGCCCGAGGTCTGTAAGTCAACCGAAGGTAAAGAACATGAATATCTCCCGTGGTGCATACAATATTTTATCTACTAGAATATTCGTAAAAATAGTATGAAATTTCAAAATGTCATAATGACATTTATAATTAGAATATGTAAGTAGCATCAAGGATTGCCTCATTGTATGGTTGCTAAGACGTTAATTGTAGTTGCATTGTTACCATGAGTTTGAGGGAGAAATAATTTGACAAGTTCCTTGGGAGTTATGAGTAGCTTTTCATATTTTGTTTCTATGACGAAAATGTACAATATCATGTTGCTAGTAGATAAAAGGATTTGATCGCCGAGGGCGAAAAAGACATTAATTGATAGTAGATAAAAAGTACATACATGAAATACTTTATTAATTATTATCGTAAAGTTTAAAATATCTTTAATAATAATAATCTTTATTTAGTTTAAACCCATAGATATTTTTAGTTTCTTTAACTTCAATTGGAAGGTTATTATAAATTTTGAAGCCTTTATAAAAGAAACAATTTTGGGATCTGCTTTTTGTAAGTTTGGGTAATCTAACATTCTGCTGATTTCTAGTACTATAATTATGAATATCACAACCATAAACTAAGGTTTGGGTCATTTATTTAGGTAACAGGTTATTGACTGCTTTAAAAACTATCAACAAAGAATTGAAATAAATACGTTGCTTCATACTTAACCATTGTAAACAATCTAGCATCGCAGAAATTCTTGTATATTTCGAACAACGTAATATAATACGCATTACTCTGTTCTGCTGTTTTTGCATTTTAGCCAATTCTTGTTCATGACATAAAAATAATATACTAGAGCAGTAATGGAAATGTGGTGCGATGATTGTTTTGTAAATCATAAGTTTAGACTGTGTACTAAGCTTATTAGAAATTCTACCTTTGTAATTACATATAATCTACGTGTGCTTTGAAGTTTAATTTATCATCTATAATTACTCCTAAATATTTAACTTGAGATACCTTTTCTATTTCTAAGTTTTCAATTTTAATTTTATTAACCGATTCTGCATTAGTACTTGATAAAATTATTGCTTTCGTTTTTGCGATATTTAGTTCCAGTTTATTACATTTTAACCACTTAGAAATAATTTCAAAATCTATATTCATTTTATTAATGGAATTTCTAACATGTTCGTCAGTAACTGTCACTAATGTATCATCTGCAAACAGATTTATCGTGCAATGTTTTAGATTCAATTCCAAATCGTTTATATACAAAATAAACAATAATGGACCCAAAACAGAGCCTTGGGGTACACCCAAGTTGTTTTCCATGTAGCTTGACTGGCACTGATCGAAGTGTGTAGTTTGTAGTCGATAAGTGAGATAATTTAGAAACCACATATTTTCGTTACCACGTATTTCATATTTATAGGTGGTTTATTCACTAACCGCTGTCTGTCGATAGTCTCAAATGCACGTTTATAATCTAGAAAAACAGTAACTACACTTTTATTTAATTCTAAGTCACTTTTCCAATGCATGAGAACCAAGTTTAACGCCGTTTCACACGAATGAAAAGGGCATCTGTAATTACAGTAACTGTAATATGGTCGAAAGAACCCATTCGTTTAATTTTAGCTATTGATTTTTAATATCATTGCATTGCTAATTACTTCTCCGTCAAATAAAATGTTTGAAAAAGTAATACATGAAATGCTTTATTAATTATCGTAAAGTTTAAAATATCTTTAAATAGAAGTTGTTTCATAGTTCATCGATAGGTGCACTGGCACACATTGCCCAAAACCTTTCCAGCAACATACGTAATTTATGTTTGTCATTATTAACTTTTAATAATATAAAATTGTACAAAATTATAGACAAATGCAACTATTGGCACATTGCTAGAACTAGCATTGCCTCTTTCCTGTTGTGGCACTGTATCTATACTAAAAGCATAGAAGGTATCGTGTGTTCCAAAAAAAAAACTCATTCGCAGCATGCCATGATCACATTAAAGTTTTCCCTAACTTGATATATACCCATTGGAGCAGGTGAACTACCATAAGTCAGAAGGAACTAAATTACATCTTGACCTTGAACTATTTTTTCTAAAATTATACAAAACACTTAACAATTTTTATTGACCGTTATGATTTTATTACACTCGTCGTTGTTGTGTACATGCCGTCTTATTTTCATTTTTGCTTCATACAATTAAACAGTGTAAACTTTTACCAGTCACAAACAGATGTTTTCAAAAACAAAATGCAATCTGACATTCACCTACAGTGTTAAGACACGACTAGATTTTTTATGTTTCAAAGGCTTACCTTAAATGAGTTTTTTTGGAACACACGATAATACGAGTTGCGGGTTTTTTTACATACAGTATGCGTACATACTTCTTCCATTCAGTCACTTACTAACTATTTAGTATTGAATGAAATTCAAAGAAATACGTAATTGGTAGCAGGTTTAACTAAACAAACATCCGCAATAGACAGACACTGAAATATACTTCTACACTGAAACTATAGTGGCCAAATGGTTAGGTATATAAATACAGTTGGAATTTTACTCATGGGGTTACAAGTCTACAAAATATTTAACAAAAAATGGCAGTAATCAATGTAATTTCTTGCGAGTCATAGGCCATTTCGACCATAAAATTAGAAAAGGGAAAATGCCATTGAATATTTTCGTAATTTCGACCAAATTTCGGAAAATTTTGCAAAATCTAGGAGATCAAGCTTCTAGTTGAAAATTCCACAACGTATAGCATTATATGTCTTTTACATCTAGAAACCACCGGTTCAAACTTATGAGAACTTATTTTCCAAAAACGGCCCAGCAAAAACCTTCTAGGATATAAAATTCAAGGAAGGGAAAAATGTGAAATTGGGAGATCTGTGAACTAGTTATATGCAAGATACCTAAACTATTTATTGAAGAAAAATGTCAATCAAGCAGACGCTGGTGCTTTGTTTTTAGACTGATTGCTGCATTTTTCATTTTCTAATAAATACACTGCGCCAATATATTAGAGAACACTAAAAAAATAGTTGAAAAATGCAATTTTTAAAGACGGCAAAAGGCAAAAATAATTAAATTTAATTATTCCTATCTTTTGAACTCAAAGAACAACCAAACAAAGCAAACCTGTGGAAAACTAGACATAGCAACTTCATAATAAATCCACAAAATTAAACACTAAAGGAAATCTAGTGGCGCGTCTGCCCTTTATGGGCTTGCATAATGGCCTAGCAGCTTCGAGGAATAGTTGCAAAAGAGCTACTGTGAGCTGATGAAGACTTTCTGGAGCTTCAGGTCAGTTCCTGATTTTCCGATTCCACTTTCCGATAAGTGCTCGATTGAGTTAAGGTCTTGGCTAAGAGCGTGCCAGTCCATCACAAGGATTCAGTGTTCTTCCAGGACGCTTCTTGCCTTAGGTGCTACGTGTGATGCATCGGGCAACAATTATTCGTTCAGGTACAACAACGAGATCTGTACGAGTGATAAAAATGATGCCAACCCACTTCATATCAGGTCATCCTCCAAACATACTTACCTCCTGAACTAGTCCTTCACGATAGCGCTCATCTGCACTTGCCCAAACTCAAATACGACTATCACAACATGTCACCCTAAATCTAGGCTCATCTCTGAAAAGTACGGTGACCAGTGCTCAATTCCCTAATCAGCATGTTGTTGTGCAAACGCCAGTCGATCTTCTCTGTGGTTTCGAGTCGATCGTGGTTTCCGGAGTGGCCTTCTTGACCTCAAATTGTTCTTCTAAAACCTTTTCAGTATTGTTTCTCTACTATCCTGGGTACCACTGGCTAGTCTGAGGTCACTCTGTAGATCTCAGTCAGTGGATGTGCGTTGTTTAAAGACACAATTGTGCACAAATCTGTATTGCTTTCTGGTTATTGCGCTCTTTCGATCATGACCAGGTCTTCTACCACAAGTTTCTGTTTCCAAGCATCGATTCTAAACGCTAGATACAGCAGAACGGCTTACGTTAAGTTTTATTCCAACTCGGTTGGAGTGGCCTTCTTCAATTATTATTGTTCGGATCTTATCACTTAAGCTTGAATACGATGTCTCACTTTAGAAGCAAACGGTGTAGAGGAATATAAATGATATCCACACTCAATTGTTTCCATTTTTGTAGATTTTAAATCTACTCATTATTGAAAAGATTACGTTGCATCCTGTAGTTAAGTTACTTATGTGGCACTAAATACAAAAATAAAGTGCTGCGAGATGAATTATTACTTACGAGGATTTTGTCTAACAAGTGTATGTAAAAGTTAATCCAAAATTCCATTGTTTTGAACAGTATTAATTATTTTGCTAGCGCGATTTGATTAATAACCAATTTTCACCCGTAATACAATATGATTAAAATCTTTCAAAATAATATTGAGACGTTTGGTGTAGGCACGACAAATGGGACAAATAAACATTATTATGCACGAAACCGAAACATTCGTTAACAGAGAAATCTCATATCTTATCTTCACAAAATCTCCAGTTATTAATTACTGCTACAATATTTATAATTCATTTTTATGATTTATTGTGTCAGCATCTACTTTTACCTGAACACAAAACTACGTCCTCTAATGGTTTAGCTTAATTAAAGGTCAGCAGATGGATCCCGGTTTAATGCGTGCCTTGTCAGTACCTGTGATTGGACCTTCCGTCATTAACAAATTAGTTACGAGCTCGGTAGATCTTCATATACTGTGATTTCTGCAAACTTATCTTGCCAGTTATTAAGATAAGAGGGAGGCTTTATTTATGGAGCCACTTCTGCTCCCACAGGGTGGAAACTTTTGCGAGCGTGCAGTCTGTCTCGATTTAATTGGCCAGGAATTACTTTGCGTTAGTGTTAATTTAAATATATGTGTCTCTGTCGTACTGTTTATTAGCAGAGAACTTTTTTATACTGCAAAGTTGGGCGATGAACTAGAAAACGGTGCAATTTCGCTAACTGCTTATGCCGCTCAAACTTAGTTTTGAGGTGTGTTTTATTTTGAAAATGATGGTAAAGACCTTCTTTACAGAATTATATCCAGTTTATGTGCGGATGTAGGCACATTTAGATTTTTAACGAAGGGTACTCGCATTGTTATTACGCTTTAAACGAGGTGGCGAAGCCGAGTGTGAAGAAACTCGTGTAGGCTGTAAAACTGTTGCAAACGTGATTATCAATAATTTAAGGTAGCATTTTTTATCGGCAATGTGTGATTTTGCGACTGTTGGTCGATCATCTTTTCGAGATCTATAAGGAATGGTTAATTAGCGAGCGTAATATTAGGGAAGTGTTGAAATTACCATACAATATTTTATTCCATATTCTTAATTACGCAAAGTAAATTGAAGTGACTACATGAACTCGCTTTTAAGGGAAATTATTCTAAATTGTATAACTAAAAATTGCGAGACAGTAGCGAACGACTAGTTGATAAACAGTATAATAACTAATTAGGTAGCAATTCAAAAGAAAATTCTTTTATCGAAGCCAATTTTTCGAAAAGCTTTATTCCTCTTTCTCAGGGCAAACTACAATACAGTTTACAGTTGTAGAGAACTACAGAAAAAACAAAGTGCTTTGCTTTACAGAAAGGCAGGCTAGTACTCGATAATTGGTAACAATGAACATAAACAGGCACCTCACCTTTCTTAAGTCAAGCACATTGTTCTTGCTGTACTTATTTACAATTGCAAACTCTATCCTGGGTTGTCTTGAAAAAGGAATATAGCTTTCCGAAATATAGGCTTGAATCAGAGGTTTTTTTAATTGCTGGCTTAAAGAACGAATCCCACTTATTTACTGTGTATAATTGAACTTCTACAAAAGATGTGATACAAGGTAAATTTTGTTAACACGTAAATATAGTCATAATTTTAAAAAATGTTACAAACATATGTAGACATATTTGAGCATACAGGAAAAACGGTACCACCAACAACTTCATCACATAACTACCACAAAAATATACCCGTTTCATCTCGTTTAGTAGATGTGAAAAAATGTTTGAAATATTTTATAGTACGGCGCTAATTATATTTGCATGTAGGATTAGATTTACACCTCCAGAATTAAATGTTAGTCTTACCAATGAATCATAATTTGTAATGATTTACGCATGTGCCCATGTCAATTAAATCTAAACCTCGTTTTAAAAACAGGGACGTGTTAGTAAGTAATTGGTGTAAAAACGGCTGTTTAATATTCGCCAGCGGTTATTGTGGAGTAATACGGGATTATATTTAGATATGAGTTAACGTGTTATTGATGCGCCGTACATTACCGAGTATTAATAATTTAATCGGCAAATATATTAAAATAATTGCAAATACACAATAAGGGTGTTAAACAAAGCTGCGTATCTCTGTTATCACACTCTATTAATTAGAGGGATAAATATAAACTGTACTATACATATTAGGTTTTTCAGTTCATTTAAAACCCCGAAATTGGTAATATATACAAATTTGAGGCGATTATTAATTATAGTCCTTTCAAGCTAAGTGTTCGGTTTATGCAATGTTAATTTGTTCAGGGAAACATTTCTAAGGATATTTGGTGCATACTTAATGTGTCTGCTTACACTGGAGTATTGACATGTCTACTCTTAAGTAAGTAAATAATGTAGCGTTCGTGGAACGACATAAACAGATTTGCTGAGATTGGCAGCGATCATTTTTATCCATTATAAGCTTCTACTTTCTACGGCGAATTTATTGGAAGTTGGCTATCGACAAACCGTCGATCATCTACAACTTCATGCGTGATTCCGTGCATTCGCCACCGGTAGTTCTTTTCTGTGGAGGAACTGCTGTTCGCCTGAAACTGAACAGTAATAATTAGTTTGCGCTACTTTGTTTGCCCGTAGTTTGGTATTGAATTTGCAAATGCAGTTCCTTGCTGCTGACCTGGTTTCTGTTAAACATTTAATATTATGTGCATGTACAGTCGTTGATTGTTGGAAGTCAGGGTTCCACGTTATATAGAACTGCACGATACGATGCAGAGTTAACTTCCATTCAGGAAACTGGTAAAGGAGCCTTGTATTCAGCTTATACGTATCGTCTTAATTACGCTAGATGGCACTTCGATAATATAAGGAAAAGTTCCTATTCCATCAAGAATTTAATATTAGTTATATTCGTGTATGGAATATTGAACGAGGTACATATGTTATTTAAAAAGTAATTTAAGAGAATAATAATCAAAATTATTTAATATGTATGAAACATACTTTAATTTAAAGTTGAAGAAAATTTAAAAATTACTAAACGTTTCGCCATTTTTGGTGTCTTCTTCAGTAATTTATGAATTCATTACAATCGAAAAGTTTATTACATTCTGAAAATAGAAAAAATAGGATAAGCGAACAAATTAGGTTTTCCTTTAACATATGTACTTACATGATTAGAGTATAAGGATTTTTGGAAAATTCCTTCACGACATTTTCAAAGTTATTTTACAAATTATTAATTAATAAAGGTAGTTATTATTCATGTATAATCCATACTTGGATGAAATTAAAAACCACAAAGCTTAGCTGTTCTGAAAGCAGAATGTAAATGAAATTTGATAAAGCGGCTTGCAAGGCCGTTCACATATTTAAGTTATCAGTCAATTGCGCAAACGTGTAGAAAGTTCGGAAATGCGATTTTTAATTTATTTTATTAAAAAACAAATTAAAAATATACCTAATAATTGCATTAAAATTAATCAATCAATAGATCTACAACCAAATTGCGTGGGCAAAGAATTTAATAATTCAAACATTTCTAACTAAAAAATATATTTGCAGGAACTAAATTTCTGAAAAAATTTAAAAAACACTTAATAAATACAAACTCATAACAACATTGAACAACCATAATACGTTAGGTAAAAAGTTTTTCACGTATTTAAAAGACAAGACTGAAAATAATATGCAATCAAAACTTGTTTATCAAATTAACTGTAATAATTGCAACTCCATCTACATAAGACAAACAAAACAGCTATTAAAGAACAGAATTAATCAACACAAATACTCAATTAAAATTAATAATTTATCTCCTTTTAATAAAAAAAACTGCATTGACTGACCACGCCAACGAATCGCTACGTAAATTCAATTTTACTACACCTACGATCTTACATAAAGAGAATAATCTAAAAACGTCTATGCTTGGAGATGATTGAAATACAAAAAAGCCCCAATGCAATTAATTATAGAACTGATATTGATAACCTCAGTTCTATTTATCATAATTTGTTTAAATAAAATTTTTATATACTTCAACTAAATATTTTACTCTTATATTCATGCTATTATCTCTTCCCATGTCAGCTGCATTTCCAACTTTCTACACTTTTGTGCATTGACTGATAAGTTAAATATGTGAACGACCTTGCGAGCCCCTTTATCAAATTTCATTTGCATTCTGCTTTCGGAACAGCTAAGCTTTTTGGTTTTTAATTACATCCAAATATGGATTATACATGAATAATAACTGCCTTTATTACTTGTTAATTTGTAAAAAAAACGAAGTTTGAAAATGTCGAGAAGGAATTTTCCAAAAATCCTTATACTCTAATCATGTCAGTACACATGTTAAAGGAAAACCTAATTTGTTCGATAATTCTATTTTTTCTATTTTCAGAATGTAATAAACTTTTAAACTGTAATGAATTCATAAATTACTGAAGAAGCCACCAAAAATGGCGAAACGTTTAATAATTTTTAAATTTCTTCAACTTTAAATTACAGTACATATGTTTCACGACTGTATGATTTTTATTTATCATCAAAAATCATACATATTAAATAATTTTGATTATTCTAAATTACTTTTCAAATTTTACCCAAGTCAAATAATTTATGAAATTTTTTAACTATGTTATTTAATCTACGATAACTAAAATATCTATGGTTTGTCAGTACTGATATAGTAATTTACGTTATAAGTCCGGTAAACGCAAGTTTACAGTAGCGAGTCCAAACGTTTCGGGACGAGGCGACGTAGGAGCCGAGTCTGGAATGTTGAGACGAGCTACTGTAAAAGTTTACCGGACGTATGTCGTAATGCGTTTTATTTCATACTGCAATTATTAGATTTTTACTTAAAACTACAAAAAAAAATTTTTTTCAATTGAAAATAATAAATAGTTTGATTATTGATTTATTTCATTTGAGTCCGGTAAAATGTTTTACCGGACCTGTTTATTTCATTTGAGTCCGGTAAAATGTTTTACCGGACCTGTTTATTTCATTCGAGTCCGGTAAAATGTTTTACTGGACCTGATATCGTAAAGCCTCATTTTCCGGACTAAAATCATTAACTTAAACATGGGTTTTACGATGCAGTATGAAATAAAATGTTTTATGACATAGTGTTTAGAAAGCAGTGTTAACTATGTGCTAACGTATTTTATGTGTTTATCTGATCTTTTTTGTACCACACCGACCATATACATAATAATTGTTTAACAGTAACGGGGTTGTTGTATACATACATTTGTGGACAGACACTGTGCTTAGTAGTAAATTTGTTGTGTGTTGATTTTCGTTCATTTACCTTTACCTTCAATTTGTTGAGCCATTCTTGTAAGATGTGTAGGTATTGTTGTACGTTGCCTGACGCTTCATGGGGAACTTCGCTTGTGGATAGAACGTGAATATATGTAGTTGTGTGTTCTATGGTTGGGATGTCGTGCCGTGTATAAGTAGCAGATAGAAGAACGGTCCCCAGCACACTTCCTTGAGATACCTACCCCAGATGTAATCTCAAAGTAGCTGAATGTAGCATTATTGCATTTTACCAATCTGTCGTACATGTAGGATTTTAGGAGTAGGTAGTATGGACTAGGAAGGTTTAATTTGATTTTGTATAACTACCCTGTGTACCAGAGCCAGATACTGACGAATGCCCGAGGCACATCACTGAAAACTGGTGAGCACATTTTCTGTTCTTCACGGCATTTTCATTATCTTCACAATTTCGAGACTGATGGATTGTTGTGTCGCTCGAAATCCGAACTGGTGGGTTGGTATAATACCGTTGGCATCGATTCCGTTCTTCAATCTTCTAGACATAGTTTTTCGAAGAGTTTAAACGCCACAGGCAGCAGACTTATAGGTCGGTATGAAGTCTGATTAGATTAGGTTGTTTCGGTAGTTTGAGGATAATTATAATTCTCGAAAATGTCTATGGCAAGGGATAAAATGACAAACGTAGCATTTCATTGAATATGGTGACGGCACCAACGTTTTTTAGTATTTTAAATGATAGATGTATAATCGTATAATCTGTAACCTCATTTACCTTACGGTATAGAGTCTGGTGCTCTATGCGCTGGCATCTGGCGGTACAATGCTCAACTTGACCCGGATTCGGGATACAGACTTGGAGCGCGCCTTTGGTGCTTGCGCAGCAACCATTGTGTGAGTTGTGTGTCTTGGTGATGTGTTGACCTTGTTACTCTATCTCTTAGGTCTGTGGTTCTAAGTAGCGCACAGTTAATTTGGTGCCCAACTGTGAATGGTCTCACCGAGCCCGATTCTAATCACCAAGGATACGGAAAAATTTCGACCCCAGCGGGATTCGAACCGAGTACTTGCTTAATGCAAGCCTGGCGCTTACCCATCTGCGCCACGCAGCTTCTATTTAAATGATAGAAATGGTGACAAAATAATGTCATGTACATAATGAACTCATGAAAATTTGTAACAGGTATCTTGGCATGATTCAGTGGCCGTTTTGTCAAAGGTGCTTTTGCCGTGGATATAAATGAGACATTTAAAAAAATGTGATTCAATAAAGAACGTAACCTGCAACCTCGACAATTTTTTTAATTTTAGAAAGATCTAGTAAATGGTGTTTCAGAAACATGTTTCTAAACTCAAGGAGATTATAGGGAACGTTCAAACATAAAAATATTGCATACAAGCTTTTTCTTGTAAATCCCTCCCCGCCAGGTTACACGTTCATAAAGAGAGGGGTTAAAATTAGGTTTTTATCATTTTACTGAAAACTGAAAAAGGGTATTGAATTTGGTTATAAAAAATGTATTGATTTACTTTCGCATCTCTTTTAGTTTTCGGGTCAATATATGGTTAAAATTCTTGCCCGTTCAAATTTCTATTATAACCACTCTCTTTAGGCAGGTATAACTCGACCTCGACAATTTAAAAAAACATACAACTTTTATCTCAAACTTTGCAAGTAATCACGACCAACCCAAAGTTATATGAAATGCTTCATGAAACTACATAGCATCAGCAGCATTTGCGTTAAAGGAAAATAAAAAGTGGAGTATGCCACGCCGTATGGATCTAACTCGGCTAACCGACATAATCTATCGGAATGATTTCTTCACCAATTTAGTGTAGAATATTAATGTATAGAACTAAAAAGCTTCTGAGCAAGAATAGACGTCCGCCGTCGCGCAACTACCCCGTCAGGGTGGTGTAGCGACACAATGGTCGGGTTGTTGAGCTAAAATCACGGGCACGAATTTCAGAGCCGGCAAAGGTTTTTCTAGGTTATTGAAATATACAAATTGTATCCCTTGCCACCTGTAAATTTGAAATTGCACATTATCGACATTAGGGAGTTTTTGCACAACGTCACGTTAAAATAGCGTTAGGATAGCGTTACGCTAAAATCGAAAAATTTGATTTTGATTGGCTGCATCGTTAACGTCGCTATACCGTCGCTTTACCGGGCCTCTATTTGTGCGTAACGCAATTACAAAAACTGCCTATTATTATTGTTGCTCCATCTGCCCTAACCTTAACGCTATTGGTAAATCGCCAACTGCATTTTAAACGATTTCCTGTATCTAGGAGTCGCAATTAGATATTTTCGCTGAGGTTGACATGGTCGACATGTAAATGAACTGAAGGTAAAAAACATGCCATTTATGGTATATGTTTCCATGACGCTAAGCAATCTTTTAAACACACCTTCACAAGCCGTGGGTTCGTGCGTTTTAGTCACGGACTGAACTTTTTAATGGCAAAAATCAAGTTAGTTTTCAACTTTCAATAGTCAACGTTGACGTTTGTCAAGCATAATTTAACCTAACATAATTTTCAAAATCTTAATGAAATAATGTTATATTGTCTAAATTTGTGGTCGTAGAAAAAGTATAGTATGGAACTCGTTTTATAAACTTATTAGTCACTCATTTTATTAAACACTCGCTCCGCTGCGCTTCGCTCGTGATTAATAAAACTCCTGACTAAAATGACGTTTATAAAACTTGATACATAATATACTATTATTTACTAGCATTCAAATTGTCACAAGTACATTTAAAATAAGAATATGTGAGTAACATCAAGGATTGCCTCATTGTGTGGTTGCTAAGACGTTGTTTGTAGTTGTATGGTTACCACGAGATTGAAGGAGAAATAATTTGAAAAATCCCTTGGGAGTTATGAGTAGCTTTTCATATTTTGTATCTATGACGAAAATGAACAATATCATGCAGCTAGTAAATAAAATTAGTTTTCATCTTTGTTTTTTGTATGATTAACTTGAAAAGAGGCTTCCACGAATGGGGCCCCCAGTTAATCCGCTGCGAATTCCGGTTCAATGGGATTTCCGGGAACTGCCACTTAATAACCCTTGACTTGGGTTCAGTTATTTGTTGGAGTGAAACAAGACTTAACAAACACGAGTATATTGAGTAACAACGATTACAAACGTCACTGATGGACCGATGGTTTTTTACAATAGCTTCAACTGTTGTGACACGCTTGGATTGGCCACGCGAAAATAGCGAATTGCGCGTAACCGTCACACAAAACAACCTGGAAACGTCTTTACCAGGGAGCTAGACCGACCGCAAACCAGCACAAAGCATAGCTGAACTTGCTTACTCGAAATTCTGAATCTAACTAAAGCTGAATTGACAATGATCTGAACACGCAAATTCAACAAGGAGGGGAAGGCTCAAACACTATTGGCTGAGGCGATCCTGCGTAGCCAATCGGAGCGTCGCACGTTGTTTAGGAATGAATGCTTATTTTAAGAAATCGTAATGCTAAGCTCTCTCAATGAGGCATTGTATTGAACGAAATCCATAAGCACATGAGTCCCAAATACGCTAAGTCGGCTTAAGTCCTATTAGAAAGTGTATCCATCCGCTTAAAAGCCATTAAGGGAAGCTTACAAATTCCTTTCCAATATTAACAGAGGCAAACAAATACGGCAAGATGCAAATTTGACTTTACCACGACCTTTGAATGAGATAGAACAGTTATGACTTGAATTACATGAATAATTATAAGCAAAAAGGTTTTGATGCACGCATCTGTGTGAATCAAACAATCTTCTTTACGAATTCTCTTTAAACGAAGTTGTTGCACGAGTGCTCGTGTAAATATACATTTAGTATTTTGAAGTTACAGCTTTAAATTTCAGTCATTGCAATTAGGTGACATGTAATCTGTTTTCAAAAGTTGTTTTTCGTGTTCTCTTAATAATTAGAATTTAGTATTTTATATTTTATCTGATACTTTAGGTTTAAATGCAAGCATTATATTATAATATACATAGAAAAAAATACTGGAACACAAATTTAGCTCGGCAGTTTATTTGTTGATTGAAATCTGTGGAGGCAGTTAAAAAAGGAATTCTCACTTCTTTTGTAAGTTTTGCTGGATATTGTTGTATATGTAAGCAATCTTCCAAGGTAAAGAAATAGCTTCATAAGTTAAAAGTTGATAGTAAAATGTAAACTATTCTATGATTTTTTTAAATATATTTAATATGCACTAGAATGGGACGTGATTGCTATTGTATGTAAGATAAACCTTTCATCTTGTATAAGTAAAATATCAACTTGAAATAATGCAATAAAATTTTCAACTAAATTTGCAGAACTAGATCACACGTCAACACCGTTTTGTGTTCATATACCTCAAACTGCTTCTCCATCGCATCGCGTGCGCATTCCCTAGGATCCGTGAATTTATTTTTTGGCTGCCGCATCAGTGCGTGCGGCTTCATAAATCTTGTATGCCAGTAGCTCTCCTTTTGTATATTTTAGACTGTATAAAACCCCGTGCAAACAAATCTTGGGGATATTAAACCCGAACATCATCCATCCAAAGTTTGTTTCCACCACTACCTCATTCTGTGGTATTATAAACAATGTCTTTCAACAGAATGGAGCTCTCCAACATTACATAAACATTATTTAAGAGGGATACATCCGCGCTACGCTATTATTTAAAAATCGGATTTATATTTTTTCTTCGGTATTTTCTAAGTGATGGTTTAAATTGGATAAACGTATCGTAAACAATCTATTGCATCAATAATAATACAAAACTTCAATTTTGTACTGTATATTTCACATATGTGTAAAACGTTTATAGCTGTTGTAAATGAGTATCGTGTGACCACCTTGCGTTATACAGGTGCAAAATCGAGCATGGACGTAATTATAACATGTGAGCAAACGAAAATGAAATCAAGCTTGGTTTTGATGTATTTGTTGTATGAATATATGTATATATTGGTGGCATTGTAAGTCTATGTCAAATTCGAGGTTAACAGGTTAGGTTTTGCGTCAGTTTTGACACAGACTGACGGAAAACCTAACCTGCGAACCTCGAATTTGACGTAGACTTACAGTGCTACCAACATATTATTCATACAACAAATATTTCAAAGCCAAGCTTCATTTCATTTTCGTTTGCTCACATGTTATCAAATATGGACGAAATGTCTGCAGTCGTCCAATTGTTCTTCTAAATCTTACTATGGCATGCCCATGTTTACTTTCTCCTTGGCTCATTTTTGTTACGATATTTTTGTTGAATTTACGTTAATTTACTGTTATGCGACGTTAAACTAGTTAACGAGGCTCCACATTTACTGTTAATTAAATATTATGAAAAATAATATTTTGAAAATTTTAATTATTGATATTTATGTACTCACGTAAGCAACACACACCACGTATAACATTTAAACATAAATATTGTTGGAAGCCTATAGATTCAGCTGCTGAATCAAAATTATAATGTTAAAATTGGTTATTGTCTACCGGGATTAATTTACTTGACACTTTTAAAGCTCTTAAATCAATTAATGGAATTTGGAGCACCATAAAAGCTTCAAAAGAAATAATTGTAATCCAGTGAATGTTTTAGGCAAATAAGATACGGTTTCTCGTGACCATTTAAAAATGTAAGCTGAATTAAATCTAAGAAATTTATTCCAGTTGTTAATTAAAAAATTATAAATTCAAATCGCGTGCTCATGGATTTACTTCTGCTTTATAAATAAAATACGAAACTAGCTGTAAAAGCTTTAATGATTATTATTAGTCGTTTAAAACCGTCCAGAGGATTGTGGGAATTTCTTTTATTTGCCTTTTTCAGTTCTTGACTGTCTACAGCAGCATTCTATTTTATGAAGGTAAACATAAAAGTAATATCTTTTTTCTTGCACTATACCGTTACGCCGTTTCTCTTAATTCACCTCTGAAACTGATGGTAGATACGAAATTGTTACCTATATTAAAATCCGACTCCTTTTGCTTGTTTATTCGTAGACAGATTCAATGCCGAATTTCTCTCACAAGAAATCAATAAATTATGATCAAGCAGGTAATTCCAGGAACGGCAGCAAAATTAACGGCCTTGCCAGTGAAGGACAGTTTAATTAAACATTATGCACATAAACGGAAAACAAAACAGAATTGGGGTATTGAGAGGGCAAATTTTAGAATTGTAAATGAATTCTAATCTGCCTTCCCGCCGGGTTGCTGCTTTTTCGGTTACCGGTGTATTAAAGGGATTTTGGAGATTGTCTTCGGTTTTTCCTCTGTAAGCCGGGCTGATAATATAATTCTTATAATATCGTTCTTAAATAAGCAGGAGGGAGAGGTAGCCATAATTAGGTATTCAAATATAAAAAGAGGAGGAACTATGCCTGATTATATTATTAAGCAGAGCCAACATTATATCATTTCCGGAAAGTCAATTTAATACTTGAAAAATTAATATCACAAAATTACAAAAATGCAATAAATAATTACATAATGAGTAGGGATGTCGTACCCGGTCTAAAACGAAACCCGGGTACCCGAAAGCAATACCCGGGTAAACCCGGGTACCCGAAATATATAACACAAAAGTTAGTGTACATCTGAACATCTGAAGTAACTACAATTTCTTTCTTTTACGCCGCGAGTTTTAAACTGAACTAAATTAAAATAGTACTTACTCACCAATTCAAACGGCAAGTCGTCTGTTATTTGTAAATATTTTCACACTTCCAAGTGCTATCAACTTCAACTACGTGACTTTTTGTCCGAAATTGGTAGCAGCATCAACATCACACAGAGGAAGTTTATTTTACTTCACCCACACTGACGCGATTTAATGGTACTATTGACGGGATTCTTGTTATTACTGCATGGTTATGTTGTTCCACAACTTATTCCTATTGTTTTTAAGTTCTTATAATTTTCTCCGATAAAGGCTGACTTTCTGGAAGTTATATAATTTATTAGTCGGGTACCCGGGTCTTAAAAATATACCCGGGTCGACTATTACCCGGGTCGACCCGGGTACCCGGGTACCCGCCGACATCCCTAATAATGAGTTATGAAGAAGTTATTTTGGCCATTAGTCAAAAACGGTGATATATGACATTTTTCCTGTAGACTGGAATTGTTTATAAATTAGTAGTATAAAGTAGATCTTTGAGTAATAGTATATTATGTTATTAGGAGCAAAAGTTATATTTTATGTGGCGAGGCTGGACGGGTTATCTGCCGAGCTTGCGAGACAGATAAGTACAGCCGAGCCACATAAAGATACTTTTGCTCCCAATAACATATAGTATTTTTTCTTCAAACGTTTTTATAACAAATTATTTACAACTTTGTGAACAAAATTCGAAGAAAATTACTTGATCTCGTCAGCGGCAGATAATATTATCTGCCGCTTGGCAATAAAGTGACAGTTTAGCATCATCAATCCAGCAGTATAATGCCATATTTTACTGCCGTTTGTAGAAAAACTGTTTTACACACTCGCAGCTGAGTGCATGCACGAGTATTTATGTAAACGCAGATCTGTTAGTCCGCATTTTTTTTAATTCATGAAAGTATGAAACCTGTTAAAGTTTTTCACACACAGCTCTGCTTCGAATATTTGTTTTCATTCCTTAAGTCTCATAATTTGCAAATCCTTCTGAACAATGTGTGTATGGATGTTCGTGTCTCATGTGAAACTTCTCATCACATTTGGCATGGCTGAGTGCCTTGAATGTAGGTGTACTTGTGATGCGTAACAAAATATTGTAGAATAAATCTGACACTAATTAGAGTCCCAGTTTCTTCAAGCTTGATATTTGGAAATAAAAATTCAAAATCTGTTTACTTTTAACCATCATATACAATCCCCTACAAGGACATTGTCCGTATAATATGTTGGCGTGCTAAGTTGTTTTTACCATTATTATTTAAGCTTGTAATAGGATGTATTTAAATAAGATACAGTTAACATTGACGGAAGTTGTGTGGACGATACTAATATGCGTACATGTAGCTCCTCAATATCACAAGCACTTTCAGTTATTAAGAATGTTTTGGTTTCTAAGAGAAAACATCATAACTTGCGTAGTTAACATTCGTTTACTAAAAAATCATCAAAAGGAATTGCAGCTCATAAAACTAATTTAGCTTGCCAGTTCCAGTATACTATCCACGATATTTTTCGAACTCATAAAAAAAATTGAAGGATGTTAAAAAGATCAGATGAACATAATTACTTGAAACTGAAAACGATGTTTGTATAATATACCCCATTCATTCCATTTGTGATGCTGAACAGGAGAATTGACTGTGTAAAGCACAGCTGATGAGAAAAAATTCCAATGTCAAAGCAAAATATGAAAGTTCATCATTGTTTATCTTGAAGTTAATTAATATAACATAAGTGATCCCTTCAATGCAGCAAGGTATCACGAATGGGTTTTTCCAATTTTTAATACCTATGTCAATAACATTTTGAAATTAGTAACTTTTTTAAATGAATATTTGGTACACTGGTAAAAATATGCATATTCATGGTCTGCTCAGAATCGCAATTGGAGTTGATGGGGTATATGTATACTAATAATACAACAACGTGTCGTTATAATATGAAAATGTGCATCACTTTTATATAAATATATGTATAACGGGTGGTCCTGAAATTATTGGTCAAAATCAGGAACCCCTCCTAAGGATGGAAAAAATTAAATAAAAAACGTTGGTTTAATTCTCAACCCCTACGGAAATACGGGGAGGGGGTTTAAATTAGATTTTTAATATTTTACTAAAAAAATAGAATAATTGCTCCGTGGGAGTTGAAAATTGGAAAATGTTCACAGGATTTTTTCATTCTTATGTCGAACCCAATGCAATCCTTAATTTGGCCAAATTGCAGTAAAATCCCCCTAGAGCGGACAGCAACGTTTAATAGAGGTACATGCGTATTTCATTCAAACTATATACGTATTTTACTCAGGATTGTACTTTATTTACATATTTAGATTAACATTGGCAAATTGTTCACTAATAGTAAACGTAGTCTTTGCAGGAAATTTTTCAGCCATCCATTTGATGCTTTAAACTGGGTCAAATCGTATAAGTTTTCTTTTTCTCTAGTTCTCTCTTTAATAATAAGCCCAGAAATAGGTCATTTTTGCTCGCACTTTCCAGAACCAGTCAAAAACATATATATCTACTGTAGAACCTTGAGTTTTATAAAATCCCAATAACACATTTATTTTTTTTAGTTTATTGAACTGCTAATTTACAATCTACTTTACATTGAAGTAATAAGTAAATAGTTTTAAAGTAATCGGGTTTCAGGATGCTCTTGAATAGCAGAACCTTATTGGATAAGGAAAGCTGGGAGCGCCGTCCTAGTAGCCAATCCATTTGTAGAATTTGAGATTTAATTGATCTCCTTTGGTCTTTCTATGTTTGCGCCATGTTAATTTTTGATCCAGATGTAAACCGAGGAATGTCACTTCGGATTTAATTGGTATTGAGGTGTTATTGATTGCTAATTGTGGACACTGAGTACGTTTATTGGTGAAGGTTATTTGAGCCGACTTAATCACTATTAACTGTAACTTTTCAACGCTCGAACCAATCTTCTATGAAGTTGAGGTGGCTTTGTAAATGTATTGCAGCGGTTTCTGCTGTGTCACTGATGGATAAAATCGCTGTATCGTCGACAAACGTTGCTATTACGGTGTGTTGGGTGGTGGGTATGTAGAAATTAAATAGAGAAGTGGCCCCAGTACGCTGCCTTGCGGCACACCTACAGAGATGTATTGGTGGCTTGAGACTGCATGATTAATTTTTACTTGGAATGTTCTCTCGCTTAGATATGACTTTATTACAAGGTATAGCTGACTCGGAAAATGTTACTTAATTTTATAGAGTAGTCCCTTATGCCATAACTTGTCAAATGCTTGCTGGATATCTAAGAATAAGCCTGGTTTAGGCTCTCCATTTAATATAACTGTGCTTTTTGTTTTAAAATGTGAGTAGGTAATGTTACCTCCAGCCCAAATGTATAAATATAAACATAAATATTATGCTTAAAATTTGTACATGATCAATTCAGTCACAATGTACATTTGTATCTCCCGAGCGTGCGGATTCCAGATAAGGCGAACCTAGCCGCGATGCGCAACGTACCGTAAACTAGCCCTCCACGCAATGTTACTCCAATCCCACCTAAAATATATTCCGATACGTAGAGCCAAGAGGGCATATAACCAGACCGCTCGACGTGCTCAAGTCACTAGAGTCTCCGATTTTGCCTAACAGCTCTAACCTGAACGAGCTCTCCAGCCCAGGTGGGCCGAACTAGTTCTGTCCAAACCCTCCAACTTGAGTCCTAGGATCTCATATCTCCCTGATCCTAACCTCCAACCCTTGTATCTGAAAAAGGCCGACGAGACACTGGTCGTATCTGGAACACCGTCCTGAACCTGTTAACCCTTATAGCTGATCAAGGCCGACGAGACACCGGTCGTACCTTATCAATTTCTCTCACCTGCTAAACACGACCTCCAGCTCCTAACCTAACTAAATACAACCTAAAGCACGACGTACCTGCACCAGAAAGATTTTCCGTCCAACGGCGCGGTCTTGTTGCACCGCCAAAGGCGAGTCACTCCACCTGCAGGAGCACGGATAAGAGCGTAAATTCTTGAAAAATATGTTAAGATTAATGCACTACTACTTGGGACTTTCAAAACTGTCCGTGATATGGAGGTGCCCGCTTTGGGGTGTCTGTTAGTAGAGGTTTTACTGTAGTATTTCAGAATATTAATGGTCATATATGACATATGTTAGTTTGATTATCTGTGTGCAGGAATTATGCACCCATATCGTAATGTCTGACTTCCACACTGTTTTACTTACCTAATTAAGAATATGGCTATTATCACACCTTGTATTGAATGCTTTTAGTTCTTTTTTCGAGGTAAAGGAATTCGATACATGCTCATTTAATTAGGGTTTCGTTTGAGGATAATGTTTTTGTCGGTGTTGTGCTATCATTTACTAGATAAATTGCTGCTATCATATTTTATTGGCATCTGGAAACTATATAGTTAAATGTCGATTTAACTAGATTTCAAAGGTTGTTTAAAATGACTAAAATAATAGGTAGTCGTTATTTCCAAATGAAATTTTAAGCAAGTAGCAATAAGTATAATGACAAAATACTGTATAAATTTGTATTTTATAATTTGGAATGAAAACTGAGAGCTTTAAAATTATTGCCCCTGGTTCGCTTTTTTTAATAATAAAAATTATTACATATATATTTGAGTGAGAAGTGGTAAATATTATAGATCGTTCTTAAGGTAATTCTGTTACATTGTTACTCGAAAAGTTATTGCATCCTGTTCACAATGTAACGTAGAAGTATACCTGTTAACTAATTCATTCCAATAAAACCGTGGATAAAGTTGTTGTAGCTTAAGTACACAAGAAAGGCTATGACACAGTGCGCTGAAATGCTGGAAGTTAGTGCAAGCAAACAACCTGAGGTTCAGAGTGTGTTGCATATTTGCATAACTTAGTAACTCAATTTTTGTTTTGTTTTAGTTTACTGTAAAGTTTCTTTGTTTATGTGTGGCTTAGTGTTAAATAATAATAATCAGCGTTGCTTGTACATATTGTAGTAACTGCCGTGAACATTAAATGAGTGTTCATACTCGATAAAGTCATAGTATTTACAGCATAATTCGAAATGTCTCATAGATTGAAGGGTACTATTATTACATGATGAGAATAGTCCAAAATCTAATATTTTATTCATACATTTGAGAAATTCGCTTAATATGTGGTGATGTTCCATATACCATTTTTTTAAATTCCTAAATACATGTTTATAATATACAAATATTGCGTGCTTGTAAATGTAAACTAATAGCAACTGCATAATCTTGCCTAAAATTTATCTAGATTCTAGAAGATGGCTATTGATTAATATTCAGTTAGCAATTTATTATTTAGTTTGGTTATTGGTACACCTTCTAAAAGTAAATAATACCCAAAATGTTCACAATAGTTCCACGAGAATTTGTCGTTTGATTAATTAATGATATTTAATTCGAAGAAAAGTTTTGAATAAGGAAGGTGGCTATGAATGTGATCTATATAAATTGAGGAATTAGCTTTAGCTCCTTTCTAATTTGTTCTGATAATTTACTAAACTCGAACAAATTTGTTTTTGTATGTTTTAAAAACTAGTTACTTATTAATCTTTGTATTAGTTATTGTAACCCGTAATAATTCGTAGAGTGCAAACATGTTTCTACTACTTTCCCCAATATTCACCTCTTAAACGCTCTTTTTTAGACGACGCGACGGACCTTTAAATTGTTTAAATGTACAGCGACGCCTACAATCGGCCTAAAGGCTGTTGGCTGAGTACGAAATAAATAAAATAAAATAAATAAATTATGAATGACTAATTTTATGTTGTATTGTAAGACCTGTCATTTCAACAGCCGACACAGTTTTCTTTGTTAAACTAAATTCTAATTGTATTTACAGAGCGCCAGGCATGAATAATTACGTAACATAAAATTTAAAGCACATGCATGTGACGCATGGACGTTACAATGTATTGTGTGTGGGCGTTGTCATTCATTCATGTAGACCTCGTAATTTGTATGCGTTTTGAGCAGCGCTAAGCAGACAGACAAACGTGTATTCCAGTTTTTGCAAGCAAAATCCGCACAGTATTGCTACTTGAAGTTTAAATTGAATTTCCTTGTGGGCTTGTTTTAGCAGTAGTTCCTAGTTTCTAGAAAACGTATAAATTATATTTCATCTTTATTGCACCCAATAAGTTGCAGCTGTTGCCAAGACAAGTGACATTTATTAAAGTAGCCATACAGCATTTCAGTGGTTTCTTATTACGTGCCGTTTTTATTTATGTATCGCTTTTACTACGAATTACCTTTCATTTATCATCATTATTAAGCCGTCGCTAATTACTAAAAGCGTTCTCTTAAGCGTTCTTGGTTTTTATTTACGCCACACCATTAACTGTTCTATATTGCACTTTTTCTTCCCTCTAAAAATAGTGCCATAATCCGTTGCTCTAATTTTGGAAAATCCTCATTTTAATGAGAGCTGTTATGCATTTTTACCATCCATGCAGCTTTTTCGTCGCACTACAACACTTAGTTTTAACGGCAAAACCGCTTTTCTAAATGTATATTCACATTAATCGTAGCATATGCCTTAAAAGTGTATTTTGTTAAATTCTTATCGTATAATATTATTCCTCACCATTCACGTTGATAGCCTTAAACTTAACGTTTATACCGGGTTTAACTCGGTAACTGACGGTTTGACTTAATTTTATTAGGCATTCTGCTTTATTCCGTAAAGCTTCTATTTACTTTTTGTGTCCACGTTTGGCACAGGACGAAAATCAAATTGTACATAACGTAATTGGGGTACTGCAATTTTTGCAAGGCATGTCTACGGATAAATTTGGCAAGCTATGCGATTGACACATTCCTTTATTTCAAGATCGATTAAATACTAATTTTGTGGAAATGAAAATTTAGCAATGTAGATACTAGTGATGGGCATAACCGGACAATTTTCATAACCGAATTATTTGCATTCGAATGATATTAATAACCGAATGATTATTTGAATAATCATTCAAATACATTTTGGCTCTCGATTCGTTTGGATTTCGCCGGTTACGCGGTTCAGCGTCATCTGCATCTGCATCGTAACTTGCAGATAGATGAACTCAGTTAATCGTTGATTATAATAATTGTATAAATGATTTTTATTTGATTTCTAAGGAGTTTGTGCAATAAGTAATTGTGGATATGAATTAAATATATCTGGATACACCTTTATTGTTTTCGATTGCTGGCGATTTATAATAATATAATAATAATTAATAATATATTGTTGTATTTGTATGAGTTTTACGACTCGCTTTTCTGCATTAGCTCGATTACTCCTACATTCTTCCGATCTATGACCAAAACATAATATGTACATTATGTGTTATGTATTGGAAATTAAGAGGTATTTATATTTCTTAATAAATAAAGTGTAGAAAGAAAGAAATATGCGGGACTGCTTGCTAATCGCAATAAAAAACAGTGGTAAAACGTTTATGTTTATCGATCGGCCGGATTAAAGGCGGCAAAAAATAGATTTATGTTCATATCATATGACAACGGATCGACCGCGAGCGCTCTGCCTTGCTTATGGTTATGAGTTATGAATGACGTATTATTTACAGAATTTCGCTCACTCACAGGTCGCTGAGATGCGGCACGTAGTACGTATTAGGATGAGGTTATTTTTCATTCGAATACTTTGAACGAAAACCGAGTTAAATAGGTTATTTTAATAACCGGATAACGGTTATTTTTCATTCGAATAAGCCCATCACTAGTAGATACCCTTTCTCATACTAAAAAGACTATTAAAACCCTAACTTAAATGAAAATGCAGTAGTTGCGTACCATTTTGAATCTTAAAGGTAAATATTTATTGCTTTGAATAAAAATCAATCAGGCATTTTTGTAAGCAAAAATATTTTCAAATTGTGTATTTCTAAAAAAAAAGATTATAAATACTTATAGTTATTTTTCAAGCATTTCTACAGTCGAAAGGTCGTGAAAGGACCAAAATATTGACGTAACGACTTGTCAGTTCAAAACCCTGAGCTGGAAAACCGTAACAGATGGGTTAAACTTTCCCGATATACGCACGTTTTACTCACTCGATAGATAGAATAGAATATATTTTTTTAGAATATACATAATTACATATTATTATTGTATATGTGTATTTACATACGTCGATAAAAGTAATATATAATACCAGTGACAATATACGTACATTTAACAACTTTAACACTTCATTTTTAAACAGTTGTCATTAAAAATTCATCTATACCAGGTGACCGTTTCAAAACCGAACATAGCAAGTTTTTAATTTCTAGTAAACAAATGATATGTCTAACGTAATTGACGTCTAGGGACTTTCAGCCCCCCTCCTTCAATTTAGATTTCTGACGTAGGCAACCTTGTTTTTTAAATTAAATTATATTGTAAGCTACGAGATTTACACGGAACCGCAATAGACAGATTTTTTTTGGCAATGGATCTATCGTAATTCCGTACCATAGTGTTTTAAGTACTTTACGGTTTATATTTATAAAATGTCGAAGTATTTTAGGAAATTAAGTATCTTCAAAATGGACATCTAATGACAGAACTCTTATATTTTTATACGTATATGCTTGCTTTGCTTTGCTTATATTTTGGTCATGTAACCTATACTCAAAAATCAGCTTAGCGTAAGTAAAAAAATGCGTTCTTTCAAATTCCGTAATAAAAAAATGGGTTGCCATTTAAAAAACATCGATGACGCCATACCTCCTACGCGGGTCATCCTGTATGCATGCATTTCATTTGAAAAAAAAATGCGCAAATACAAATAAAAATCGACGGGTTCAAGCGTTTTTTCCAAAAGTTATTCCTTGAATTTTTATCGAATTTATCTACAACTTTACGAACGCACTGTATATATAATGCCTTTCTTGCATATTCTCTCATATGCTGCGATATTATGCTCCAACCAATTTTTCAATATTATTTATTGTTGGTAAATTGTAGTATGGTTTGTGAATGGTTATAAGGTTGTATTTAAAGGCGAGTTTATGATTGGATTGAATTGGTTTTTTGGGTGGAAGGTGAACCAAGCTCACGAGCACTTACTTCCAAGTCACGTGTAGGTGTATGTGTTGTATGCAGTCTTGTTACTCTACATCATAGATCAGCCAGGACTGCAGATCAAGTTCCATCTAACCATGAACTTGAACCAAGGTCTGATGAATGATAGATGTCATTTGGCCGTGCTGTGTTAGTAATCGGCTTGGACTTTTTCATGTTCGCGTTATGAGTTTCATCGGTTTTGATGCACTGCTATAGAGTCTACATTATATCGGTTGGTAAGATCGTAAGATGGGTATTTTATTATTTGTTTTTGATAGTTTGACGTTTCTATGATCTGGTCTTGATTGGGTCCATTCTCTTGTTTTCGGTTTCTTAGCAGTGATTGTCTCGTTATTTTGTGTAGGCCGCGTGCTTTGTGGTAAGTTGGTTATATCCATCAATCCTCTTACTTCTTTTTATGTTTGTAAGCATAATATATTTATATATACATTTTTAATGTTTATGTATATATGTATATTAGTAGCTATGATATATGTAATTTGGGTTGCATAAATTAACTACAGCAGCGGACAAGTTACGTGCACAACCCTGTATATTTAGTGAATGTTATGTTTATTTTAAGTTGTAAGTATTTTAATTATTCAAAATTGGTATATTAGTAACGGAATTGCGTATGTGTGATTATTATTATTATTAGTAACCATAGGCTACCCCCTTCCTTCTTAAATACATAATTATTATGAGTCACATAAATTTACTATTCTAAGAGCAGTATAAATGTGTAGTTTATATATTTAGAGCAAAAAAAACTAATATTGTAAACTGAATAAATGACTTGATATAAATATACAGTATGTCCCCGGATTGGGTTACAAAGAGTGAAAAGAAATTTATTTTTGACTTCTCAAAAATATCACTCTTTGTAAAAAAACCCTGCTTATTCTCAAACTAAAAATGCACATGCCAAAATTTAAATATCCCCTTTCGTATACGGGGGAGGTTTGAAAACATGAAAATGGCTCAAAAATATAGTACCCTTATTTTTTTAAATATACAATAATGTTAATTGGAAATATTTGTTATAACATTTCTATTAAAAATTATAATTGCTATTGATGTTTGGATCGATGATTATTAATTTTTTAAGATACCTGTGTTTTTGTTGACACAAATATGAGATTTTTAGCATTCACTTCGGGTCACATAAATTTCAGGTTAAGTGAACGAAACTGAAATTTGACAATACACTCTTATCGTATCCGTCCATAAATTAACTTTGAAGTATCGCGTTTGGTAATTCGCAGGGTAGTGGAAGAATAAGAAAAACCAGTGAAAAATATTTTTTAGAGCAGTTGGCTGTGACTGTATATTTTACACCTACTTTTAATTCTAAGCAACTTTTTCAAATAACATTTTAGTCTATTTTGAAAAATAAGGGTGTTTTATTCTTGAGCCATTTTCTTATTTTCGAACCTGCCCCGTATACCAAAGGCGATATTTAAATTTTGGCAAATGCATTTTTAGTTTCAGAGCAGGCAGGGTTTTTCACAAGGTTATTTGTTGTTGAGAAGTCAAAAATAAACTTTTTTCCCCTCCTTGTAGCCCAATCTGGGGACATACTAGTGGATATAATTTTATGGTACTGTCTGCTATCTGTACTACAATAAGGATATTGTTGAGGCGCCTTAGTGTAAAAGTGTGTGGGAGTATTATACCGAACAATTACTTCTTAAAGCAATATTCAATTACGTTTCAATGATAACCATTTATTGAAAATTAGAAAAGTAGTTTCAAATCTATACATTTGAAAATGAATATCCCAAGTTGAAAATAATGTGAATTGCATTTAATCAGCTTCCGTTCTCGCAGTTATTAAGTGCAATTGAACAAATCTTCGTATATCCAATTACAACAGCTACTAATTGGTCTGCTTTGAAAAACTTTCACTACAATCCAATGCAAGAAAGCATTCGTATGTTTCTTCAGTTAATTGATTTTATGAGCTGTAAAGTGGGAATAGTTTTCACATCACTTAGCCGCGCAGGCAGAATTCTCCTTTAAATTTGCCTTGCGCGTCTGAGGATGCCTATCTCCTGACAAATCGAGCTGTTTTATAAAAGCATATTTTAATTGAAATTAAAGCCGACCCCACCGACGTTGAATCCACTTGACGTTGCTTGGTTAGAGCAGAGATGCCAACGACATATAATCAGTATACAGTCATTATGACAGGATTACCCGAGTTAAAGTTCTTTGGAACATTTCCAAGCATCAGAGCCAGGAGGCCGATTATGCTCACAAAGCTTTGATAAATTTAGCCGTATTCAAGAGCAAGTGCCTTCTATTTTAAGATATTTGCTACAATTTTAGCTTTGGCGATTAGCGACTTCATTTCAAGGTGTTAACTTTTGTCTCGAACGGGAGCGCGCAGTTTACAAATGGACTTTATTGTACGTGCATGCCCTGTAAAGGCTTGGAAATTGCACTACAGTTTTGTAAAACGGGTCGAGAAAATAAAACGAGGCATGGCAGATTAATTCAAAGCAATTTATAGCGTGAAGTTTAGCTGCGTTCGATATGCAGATAGAGATTTTACTGGTAGGAACTTGTATTCCCAAACATGTATTAGCAAATTGATTGTGGAAGTTTTAAAAAGTGATTTATAGATAACATCTTTCAGTGTTCTCATTTATTTATCAAGACGAATTGAATTAATAATAAAAATAGCCGACTGAAAACAGTTTTGTTTCATTTTACAGAGCTATATATCACCAACACGATTTCTCTACTAGAAAACTTTTAATTAACTTTCAAAGAAGTCAATGGTACTTTCTTAATTTCAGTTTTAATTGTTAGGAAACGTGTGTTGCATAATAAAAAATGATTTTTTATTCTTCGGAAAACGAAAGAGCAAAAGAGGAACAGAAGCCAATAAAGAATATTTCTGGAAATTCTATAGGGCTGGTAATTTTAGCACAGCATAAAATTTTTAATTGTTTTTTAATGAATGCGTCCTTTCTTAATTGATAAACTAGGTACTTCTCCTTTAAGCAACTTTTAAATTGCTGGAAATTTTCAGATAAGTAAATTTAGAAACCGAATCGTATTACAAAGTTCCCGAGATTCTCGAAAGGGAGTATATTTAGCCTCCGGGGTTCGATAACTTTAAAAAACTGGGGATGACAGGAAAGTAATTTTTTACCATAAATTCGTTTTTGTAGCTGCTGCAATAAAAAGCAATAACTTCAGGTATTATATTAATTTATCAAAAGATAACTGGAGAGGTAAATATTATCAATAAGATACCAATGAAGTCATTATAAAATATAAAATTTAGCCATTAGGGGAGTAAATATTGTTTTCTTTCAGTATAAATTGTGGGGATGATTGCCGTTATTTAAAAGTATTATCGGATTTGTGTGTACTATATTAAAAAGTTAACGATGAATCAGAAAAGCTGTAGCAGTAGGGGCAGAGGAAAGGTAATTAAATAATATTGCTGAACATGAAGGGTTTACGAATTTTTAATGGTTCGTAAAGCTGTTATTTCAGCTGTATTGTGGTATTTCTACTACCAAGTTCAAACCTGAAAGATAAAATGGGGAGTTGTGAAGGATTTGACATAAGAGGTACACAAATGACTATTCAACACTATAACATATAAGCCAATCATATTGCAGACATTTGCTTTTTTCAACCAATAACAGCAGTATATCACTGAATATTGGGCACCATGCAAAATATTCACAAAACAATGTACATACTCAAAAACTAAATAGCCTTGTTGCGAAATATCGCTTAGCAACGATGTTCTGTCCTTAGTGATATCGCTAGGTTACGTAAAACTAAACACCAACAAACTGTGTGAACAAAGTTTGGTTTGCGTTAAAAATTTTAAAATGTTGCTGAATTTAATTGAGGATGAATATTCATTGTTGGATTATTTTTCAATAAAGGAAATCGTTATGTATTAATATTGTAAAATAGTCGTCCCAAATACCACTCGAAGTGGATATATTTTTTTAAATATTTTGCCATTTCCATAGAAATTATTGCAAATTTCACTCAACAAAATCACATTTAAATGTCACTCGCCTTCGGCTCGTGACATTTTTGATGTGATTTTGAATCGTGAAATTTAAACGCAATAATTTACATGGAAACTGCAAAATATTTGTCAAAAATATATCCACTACTTGTGGTATTACCCTTGAATATGCCATAATGAACATGAACAATTCCACGAAAGATTGGTAGCAGAGCGAACCGTAGTATTTAAAAAAAAATCTGGAAATTAAAAAAAAGTTGAACTGTTTTCTGTTAGACATGTGATATATAGTTAGGTTAATTCTATTAAATTGTACAAATAATGCAGGGAACAAACAGATGTATACACCACGCACCAGTAAATTAACTGATAAACTAGCCAAGCTGTTACAAAAGTAACAATAGACTTTTCCTCATAAATGTTTAATGTTTTAATTTTTGAACATCCTTATTGTCCTATTGAAAAATACCCGAATTAATTTGAACTGATTTGCTCCAGCATTATATAAAGGAGGTTTCAAGTATGTTGGATGATGATACTACTGCAATATAGATATGCAATAATAGATGGCGATATTACTTGTTATAATTATTAATATAGTTTAGAACCTTCGTTGAAGTTGCTTTGATACATGATTCTTTTAATTTTAGATACTACTTCTGTATAGAACTCTGCCGAAAAAGTTCTAGTGACCGTTTTTCTGTTACTTCATGTATATGTGAATTATATATAACTAAATTAGTTGTGTAAGTGGAAGCCATAACTTTGAAGAACATCGCAATCACGAAGTGCTCAATTTTTAATGCAAATTTGTGTGTTGTACTTCATCCATCAAACTGTGATTACGGTTCTCATTAATTTTCGTGTTAAATTCGTTAGGTGTGTTCGAGCGTGAAGTGAAACTGCTGCTCCAAATTCGGATCAAGTAATTTTTCATTCTCGGATAATAATTTTTTAACTACTGTACTGATAACGAGTTCTGTCACGAACAATAGTGCTAAGTGCAAACCAGGCTAACACACTTTTTTCCTTCTCTTAGCTCAGATTGAAACGCCTCCACGTCCACTTTTTCTTCGGCTTGACTGCTTTCCATGTAAGACTAATTTCTTCGTCCCCCGTAATTTCAATTTAAATTCGCAAAGTAGTTTTTTTCTCCGGGCTAAATTCTACGAATGTTTTCTGGTTCCCAATAAATGCAGTTTATCTCGCAGGTTCGCGTTGTTTTGGTGTCGGAATACATTAAATAAATCCCTCGGCTGCAGTGCGTAGGTAGGCGTAGGATCTTCTTAACAACGTTGTTTATGAATGGATTTGTGGGCGATATTTCTTTCTCGAGTGTTCTATCACAGGTGTTGTTTTCCACGTTTTTGATTTTTATTATTGGGAAATATTTATAAATTCTAAGGTAGATGGTATCAATTTTAGTAATAGCATAAACCACTAAATGAACAAGTTTTTTTACGACCGTATTAAGTTTATAATTACGGATCAATCGATACAATTATTTTTTTAATTATTTTTTATTCTTAACATGATTCGCATTAAAACGGAGGCGCCAAATTGTGTGCACACGATCATAAATTAAAAAATTTGGTTAACAAAAGGTTATTATATTTTGTGGTGTTATATTACACATGGCTTTAAATTAGTCTCCTTCGATGAATGAAATGTTTGCTCATACTATAGTAGAATGAAAACATTTGGTATGAGAATAGTAATTATTTAAGAAACGCAGTCCTTTTTTTAATGGTAATTTCAATCGACAAAATAACTACGGATATTCTAAGCGGTTTCGTATGATGTGTATGTATACTAAGAAAAACTAAAATATACAAATTCATCCGATGAGTTACTCTATAATAATTGTATACAGATAATTTGGAAAATATTTACATACATTTTCAACCAATCCCGTACATTTGCATGAAATAGTGGGTTCCTCTTATTCTTGCACCAAAATGAATTGACGTCATTAGCTTCCATCCTTGGCTGAAGACTAAGTCTTGAGTTCAAATTTTAAATAAGTATTGTACGTAGTATTGATTTGTTCGATAGCTGTTTAGTAACGTATTCTATTGTTAAATAATATTGCTTAAAAAAGCACATCTTAAATGCGACGGCAGAAATTAATACATTAAAATTAAGAATATATCTGATTCTATTCTTTATTTTTCTCCATAGCTGAAATACCTGAAATATCTGGGAAGTAACGACATATTTAACGTCGTAATTTACTACTACATGCAGGAATTCTATGTATTTCCAGTTAATATTCGTTTGAAACTGAAATCCTTGTTATACAATTTACCGAACAGAAATTCTGTGATCGAATTTAAACCTGCAGTCTGTTTACCAACGCTAGACACACTTTAATTTGCTCTCTAGTTAATCTACAGCTTTACAACATTTCGCACGGTTTGTTTTTCTTGTCTAAGCCACAAACTTCCAGTAAACGGATTTCATGGGTTTGTTGTTTTTGCTAATTTAGGCATAATTGTTGTACTATAGTAATATAACGTCCTTGCATTTCTTGAACGTCGAATTATTTTCTCTGCGAATTGTTTCCTTTACTGGAAAGGGAAACACAGGAATTTGGAATTGACAAATAAGCCAATTAACGTTTTTCTTCTAATAATTAGAGCACATTTTGATTGTATAATTTTTAAATATAGCGCTAGCCCTCTAGCTTAAATTAGAGGTAACTTAATGACTTAGTGGTAACAAAAAATATTGAACTTTTCTGTTTTAAAGAATTCCCCATGCATTTTTAGTTAAAATAAAATTGTAAGAATTGCTCGCCGTTGGTTTCTTTTTTCGTTGAGTAAAATTTTAGTCTTGCTCGTTTGCATAATTTTCACATTATAAGGGATTTCTTGAACGTAAACATCGGAAAACTCGTTAGTTTTATGCAGACACAAAGAAAATTATTTGGGCAACTTTTGGGCCTATCCAGTCTAATGTGGTTGCTATTTGCAGTTCGCAGCATACAGGAGAAAACTTAACAACCCGTTTGATCTCAGGCAACATCGCAAGTTGGATTCTGCAATTAAGAGGAAGTTACAAAAGGGAAGCAGCAACTCCGGCATAAATTTATGAGCTGAAGCTGCGCTGCACTTTCTTGCTTTCGGAAAACTTAGTTGGAATGCAAAATTGCAGGTCATTCCGTGGATTTATGCTAGATTTCAGATAGTTTTCTTGCAGTTTTATTATGTGTTTGTCATACCCACCGGTGCAGATCATAATCGACTACTTTTCTATGAATAATATTGCTGTATTCATTAATTGAGCGATGTTACCATTTTACTTTAATTGAATAGCGGAAGCAGAATCAGCTTTATAAAATGTGGTTATCTGATTTCACGGCTGAATGACCACTGATAGACCACTTAGTTTTGCGGGAACCACAGACCAGCATTGTAGAAGTATTTGAGACGTAATTTATCTTATTAGGTTTACTGAAAATACATAAGCTAATTTCTTAAGTATAACCTCATAATAACAATGGAATGTAAATGTAATTTTCACTAACAAGCTCATTGTGTTTCCAACTTCATCTGTCAACGTGGCTAATAACAGGGTGTGAAGAAAGAGGCGTGGATTCATAAATTTAGTTAACTGGCGTATTTTATGCATTCCACCTAGACCTAGTCTATAAATTCCTGTGCATAAATAACCTCTTCGTTTAATTTGATTCTCATGTCATTACCTGCAATATAAGGCAAACCTTACAACGGCTTGCCGAACAAATAGGTGAACGGTAAATACTAATAATTAATAGGTTATTTTGTGCTTAGATAAATATGAATTAATACAAAGAGACTTCTGGTAAAATTTGTACTATTCGTAGGTTTTTTAAAACTGAAGCATTTTCTTTGTCGGAAATGGTTTATATGTAACTGATGAGTAGTTTACGTAATTAAATTAGAAGATGTCTACGTACCATAGGAAATTGGTGTAGATCTATATTTCATAAGGCTTCTAAGTCCTTTATTGCAGTTTCAAAAAGCCGTTCAGAACCGTACAGTAATTTGAGCAACAATTTAAAAAAAACGCAATTCTTGCAAATGTTATTGACTTTTTAGTTTTTCTGTTTCTTAAGGAAGCAGAAAATATCTTCCTTGTATATTACATACATAAATTATTGCTAACAAAAAATCTGTTGTGATACACGCACACAACTTTCTTTTACAGTGATCTTATAATTAGGCAAAAATTTTATTTTAAATTTTTAAGCATTTGTCAAAAATTTTCAAAAATTACAAATTCTACAAAAACGGCGAAAAATAGAGCGTTAGTTGAAGAGACAAATTTTCTCTAGAATTTTAAGCTGAACTCAAAAATGTAATAATATATCGGATGTTATATTTAAAATAGGAGTTAATAAAAAAAATAGAAAAAAAAACAATAGAAACCTCTTTTAGAAGTACTCAACTGGAAAATCACCTATCTCACATCAATACACATTAAAAATGTAATAAAAATGAGAAGTTTGAAAAATTCGCTAGAGCCGTTTTTGAAAAAATCGAAAAAAACTGAAAAATCACAAGAGTAAACACCTACTTACGGTTATGTGGTTTTCTTCAAAAGCTTGCTGTCGCATCTACATAGTACACAAAACTTAATGAAGTTTCAACTCCATACCTCTTTTCGCTTTTGAGATCTTCTGTTCACAGACAGTCACACAGACAGACCAATGAACAAAAATGTGTTTTTTGGGTTCAGGAGACTCTAAAACGTGAAGATCTGGTGAAAACTCAATTTCGAATTTTTGGGGTGAATCCAAAACTTCCTTTATTGTAAAAGGATGTAAAAAAACTAGGACACAGTTTTCAGCTGTATGAAACTATGATTTTCAATTTTTAATTGGCAACTAAGTTGTGCATACATTTAAAATTATTTTAAAACGTCACTACCAACCATGCCTAGAGTAAGTTTAGTTTCAAAAGCTAGAATTATTTCTTCCATCGCAAATGATATAACTTGTTACAGTATCAAACTGACTTATCGACACTCACGACTGCGTGAGTACCAAATAATAGACAAGCCCGGGAAATGTGCACGCTCACCCTGGAAACCGTAAGAAACAGGCTAAAGGCCACGGCTCAGATACGCTCAGGGAGGGAGCGGGGTCCTAAAACGAGACACCGTAGGGCAAGTGTGTTTAGTTATATATAGGGTGTTCCCAAATGACCTTGAGGGACAAACGGTGCGAAAGATACTCAAATGCTACTTCTGGAAGCCACCGCGCAGCGACAAACGCAACAACCTACCTGCAATGCTCATCCGCCACGTTCTGGTCTCACCTTACATCGATCGTAACAATAGTGACTCAGTCACCCTATAAACAAACATGCACAAGACACAAGGGAAAAGAAATCATAAAACGGTACAGTTAATACATCTATTGGGCCACTTCACGTGACCAAACAAACAACTTACAGTAGTACCGACGCGGTCGGCACGTATAACAATTTGTAATAACGACTTAACGGGAAACACCCAGCTGGGAAGCGCTCTACCTAAAAGCCACGACGCACAGCTGAGTCGAACAACAAATCCAAATCGGTTCTAGTTAAAAATCGGCTTAGGCCTGAACAAGTATAACACGCAAGCATGCAATTTGTATTTGAGTTCGAGTCACCAGAACGCACTGACTTGCAGCAAGGCAATGTAGAACACCAATTGTTAGATTCATACCAGAGTGTACTATGCATTAATTAAGCGTCAGGCGCCGACTTAAAAGGTTAATTGACATGAACGAGGCGGACTTGCAGCACTGAATTTTAGAACACAAACGTTATTGCAAGAACATGCGGGCAAAACAGTTTATTACACAAATTTACCTTGGTTATTAGCTGGGCTTCGAGACGAACGAAAGGGCGTTGATACCAGCGTCGGTATATCGCTGCGCTCTTGGTGCGTGGTATGAACGAAAGGTTGCGACGTCCGAAATAATCCCCTGTATTAAGCGTGGGCGGAATGTGTCAAAAGCCCCCTTGACAATACACATATCAGCGTGGCCGTTGGATGCCCGAAGGACCCCGCGACCGCCGGGAGCCCAGACGCTCGCAGCGTCTCTCTAGGAACACCGGCTCCGAGACTGAATCTCTCAACAACAGCGCTTCACGCTCAAAATTCTGTCTAACAGATGCGACCAATAGGAAGCCAAGGTCTCCGCGTTATGACGCCGCAGCTGCCTCGGTGCGAGAAAAATCGACAGATGTTTTATATAAAATTCGGGAAGGGTTTCTCACTCGCTCTCACGGACTAAATTTTGAAAAAGTAGAAATTGAGCGTCTCTGCATACGATGAAACAACCAGCTGCAAAAGCAACTGTATATATATTCGCGCGAAATGCCATACTGTTAGCGGAACCAAAAGCCACGTGCGGGTTAGGTTTTTTGTGTGATACGGCAAGCTGCCGTATAAAAGATCATAGATTGCCGAAACGGTACCGATATACAGGCGGACTCGCCGATTATGTACCAAAACTGTTCTAAATGGTTAATTAGCTATCCGAATTAAGGAAAAATAGAAAATGGCCTGACAAACTATTCGGCAAATTTCAGATTTATCTAGTTTTAATTGTTTCATATTGTAGCTTTTGACTTAAACTTTGATATAGTAGCATATGGCATGTTTAAATTATTCACACGACAGTTACGGTCATTTAATCAACTAATAATAAAAAATCATCGATTTAGAAATTGTTCTAGTTTATTTTGATAGCAATAGTGTAGTGTAGTTTGCAAAAATGCCATTAATGATTTTCTTATAGAAGTTTAGCTACTAGTGTACTCAATGTTAAATTTACGTACAGTACAGTTAAGCATATTTAAGGGCTACAATATTTTTTGTAAGTTGCAAATGCTTACTATGAAAATAAACACGTATATATAAAAATTTAAGAAATACTAGTATGCCCTATAGATGATTATTTGATCAAAATAACATGAACTTAGCTACCCTCGAGTTATTGTTTTTCTTTTTCCCTTACGGTATACGATTTTGTTTGATTAAAGTAATACAAATAAAACAAATTTGGTGTAATTAAGCATATCTACGCGATTTTTTATGCTGAATTAAATGCGATTGAAAAAAAATGGGTATATGTTTAGAATAGGTACTTTATGTATAAACTGGCTAGGGAGAGCGATTGTTTTATGTCCTAACTTTTTACAGTCAAAATGTTAGTTAAAATTCTAGTTAGGTATTCGAAAAGGCTAGACTTTTTACATAAAAAGGTGTTCTTATTTGAAATAGCTGAGAGCATTAGCTTTCGAGAAAAGCGAACATAAAGCTTGACATTCATTACTTCAGGAGCGTAATCTACTCATCGCAAGTATTTTCCATTTAACCTTCTCGGAGCTGTAGCTTTCATAAAACCATTTACGGACCTATATTTATATGAACAATTCTCCTTACTTCGATGTAAGCTATCCACCATTAAATTGTTCTTCGCACTTTCGATGACACTCTGTATAGTATGTGTTGTGCTGTCGTACATTAAACGAGTTGGACCTTCATTTTAAATCCCGATTCTATGATAACGCCCGCTCATCATGAGCGAGCGCAATCAGTGCTCTAGGGCATTATGGACTGATTTTTAATTTATTTACGTATTCATAATGGAAAATAAAACGTATACGTCACGGGCATTACTTGGTGTTTATACCCCTCCAACATAAATATCTTCATAATGTTTTTGGTACATAAATAACTATTAAGGAACCATACCAATATAGAGAGAATTCAAATGACAGAATACAGACAATCGATTACTGGATCAAGTTTAATTGTACGAACGTGAAGGTATGCCAAGTAGAACCATAAAAATAAAAAATACATATAACATATTGGTGACTTCTGCAATAATAGAGGGTGTTACGACCATACCTATTATAGATCGTCTCAAGGTGAGTTTGCAGTACAGGGTCTTATGGAAAACAGCGATGCCACATTTCTGCACAAAATTGTTTTGAAGTAGATATATACCTGTCAGCTATAAATTAATCCTTTTTGTTATTCAAACCACTTGTTGTTGTTAACATGCAATATTTTACCTGAGCCGTAACTTTTAATGCTAAACTGACCGGCCGCTCAGACTTGGCAACGCACGAGCAATAACTCCCATAAGATTTGCATTGCTTTAAGCTTGCTGTACTGCAAACATACCTTAATTAAGACTGTCTCTAGATTTGTTTTTCGACATTGAGTCTGAAGCAAACTTCAAATTTAAGAGTTTTAATTTAAAACAAATAGCATGCTTTGGCAGAAATAAATGTCAAAGAATAGTAGTCGTTATTTAAAGCGTTTTATTGTATTTTTGATACAATCATGTATAGTACGAAAAAGTAGAAAAGAAATTGTAATGTGGTATCAGAATAGTAACAGCCTACGGACTGTGAGAGACTTATTTTCAACAAAATATCCAGAAAAGTATGTTCCTTGCATTAGAACCATACAAAACATTATTAGAAAATTTAAATTGGATGGATAGCTGCGTAGTCAGTTCCCATAAAACAAGAATTAAAATTAATCATGTATTAACTGAAGAAATTAAATTAAATATTTTATGTTACGTTGAAGAAAACCCCGTAATATTATATAAATATAAATCGTACAAATTTTCTAATCACCAGCAACTATTTGACAAGCTTTTGTGAAACTTTATTTAGTTCATTTAATGAAGACGAAGACATTTTAATAATATAGTTTTTAGTGATGAAGCAACTTTCACAATAAATGAAGAAGTTAATTCATAAAATTTGCGGCGTGTATCTTATTCCTCATTTATCCATTTCATCTTGCTAACCTCATTCCTTCCTATTCCTCAGATATTGGTCCCGCACTAACCGCCATTTTAAAAACTTAATTCGTACTCAAATCAATGGAAAAGTTAATGTATGGCTAGGAATAGTTGAAAATAGGCTTATTAGTCCATATTTTATTGACGGGAATCTCACTACAGACAAATTTTTGGAACGACATCATTCCAGCAATAGAAAACTTAAACATCGATGGCCTGTGGTTTCAGATGGATGGAGACCCTCCGCAACTTTTTAAACGACAGGTTTTCAGGACACTAGATAGGGAGATTCGTACCGTGGCCACCGCGATCTGCAGATTTGTCATCCAACGACTTCTTTGTTTGGGGCTACCTGAAGTCAAAAATGTATACGAATGTTCCAGTACAAAGTATTGAGGAATTAAAAGATCGCATACGTACCGAATGCAATAGATTGAATCTTGACTTTCTCGCGAATGCTGTGAATGCTTTTCGATATCGCGTAGGTTACTGTTTAGAAGTGCAAGATGGTCACTTTTAACACTGGTTGTAACTCAATTCTTTAGAGAGAATGAAATTTCATCTTTTTGTAACTATTGCCGTTTTATTTTGATTTCTGTTTTGTATTATTGATATTTTGTTTTAGAATAATCTTGTAATTAAAATTATTTTAATATTCTATCAACTTTAATTTATTCACAACGTGTGGAACATGACCTACAAAAAATTTATAAACTAGGATTCGCTGTCAGTCACGTGTGTATTGTTGGTCTACGTAATAGGCGTAACTGATGCGTTCTTTTTAAAAGTATACATAGGGGATACTCGTATGTATACTAAAAAGAAAAATTCCATGTATATGTGCGTAAGGAATTGAGGTTGCAACTGCCCAAAATAATCACACATGCTCCATTTATAAAAATTCTGGGTTTCCCCTTGGGATCTTTATAGTACTGTACTTCAAAGGAGCTGAGTCAGAGGTAATTTACAGTCCTAGAGCAGAATATGTGGGTTCGATTCCCACTCTCTCCAACTGCAATAAAAAATCGAACACCGCGCCCACTGCCATTCCTCAATTCGGCTTTAGCAACCACGAGGTCTTAATGTCTAATAGCCTCCTCTAAGAGGAAAAGTCGGTTCTGCTTCGTATTGTGCGGGTTATAAAATGCTATTGAAAAATTTTCTAGAACAAGAATTTGGTTAATCTCGTCTCGAATATTTGAGATCGAAAAATGTCGATCTCTATCTGGAATTTCGAGACGAGACAAGATCGAGAATTATCTTGTCTCGGAGACATCACTATTTATTTGCACACAGAACTTTTAGAAAACATACCTTACATATGTTTTGTTGCTTAGAATACAAAAATGATATCGAAAAACTATTAAATGGAAGAAAAACCGCTAGACCTAATCCATTTCAAAATAGAGTAGGACAGGCTTTAGTAAAACGGGTCAACCAACAGAGGAAGGTCCTCAAGCACACCATGACCACACAAAAAGTCTCTAGTCTAGTCTAAAAATTTAAACGAAAAACGCCACCGATTACATTCGCAACGATTTGGTTGACCACTTGGTCAGTTATGACCAAAATAACACGAAACTGTGAAAAGGTCTTGCATATTTTACTTTAAGGATTGTCGTCGTAACAGTTTATTAAAACAATTCTATATTAATAAGGAGCCATGGCTTCTACTATAACAAACCAGTCATTCCTTTTTTTATTCTGGAAGAAGCATTTTTTGTAGCAATTTTTCACGATTCTTCTTACTTTAAAGCTTAACCCTTTAACGCGCAAAATTACTGTACGAGGGAAAAATGTAAATTTTATGTCGTATGCGTTCCTTGAGATGCCAGGAAACCGAAAAACAACTTTTTTTTTCAAAAATCCATTTTCACTTTCCCAAAATATGCTGGTAAACCGTTCTACCAGTGAGCATTCAGGACAAAAGATGCTGGTAAACCGTTCTACCAGTGAACATTCAGGACAAAATATGTTGTGAATGTTCACTGGTATAACAGGGGGTAAAATAGTTTTTGAAATTTGAACTGAATAATATAAACTCTTGCGAGTGGAACACTAACGTTCTGTTTAAAATGTATGACTACCCCATTGTAAACAATAAAAAATTTCAGCTAAAATGCCACCGCGATCGGTTTGACCGTAAATATTTGCCTAGCGCAACATAGCAGCAAAACCAATTCGATTATATCTTCAGTAGATATGTTTATAAACACTCAAAACACAAAAACAAATTGTATAAAACGTACGTTATTACTAAAAAATTGGACATAAATATAGACTATTTTTGCGACGCAAATGAAAGGTTTCCAAATATCAATTTATTTTTCAAAATCAGGACAAAATTATTTCTACTACTTATCAATATTATAATCCTTACATATTACACTAAAACACTTACCAGCTGAAAACTTGAAAGTTGCTCCCCTAAACTAATAACAAACACAAAACTTCACCAATACGCGTACACATTTCAAAGTCGTGACACGGAATGCACGCTGGTAATACTGTCATACCAGCTACACATTTATACCAAGGTTTATTGAGGTAGTTTTATAACTACAATAATTGTAGAAAATATAAAATTAGACAAAGGAACTGCAATGTCTGTAGAACGGACACAAGACGTTTCAGAGCAGTATTAAGTTTCAAAACAAATGTTATTGATTGTTATGCGTAGTGGTATAACTGTCTACCAGAGAGCGTTAAAGGGTTAAAGAAAGAACCAGTAATTTTTATTTCACGAATATAAACTTGACGATAAACGCTTGCTTTCATCACGAATGCATTGAAGCCATATCGAAGTGGCTCAGTTTCTCGACAGTTTATAGACTGCAATGGGGGAGAGCGGCAAAGGAGATAGGTTTATTTAACACGTGCTATTTACGCTTGAATTGGAACTACCTTAGCTTAGGGTCGCTCGAACAGTTTCACCGCGGCTGCGATAGCGCGCATATCGAGTTTCTGATAACTGATGCTTACAAATTTCGCACGTAGGATCACTGATGATCAAGAACCGCCGCGCCTGCGGATTATATTCGAAAACTGCATACTTATGAGACATAAACTGGCACCTTGTCAGTTTTCGCCGAGAAGATTCTCTTTTTTTATTCTAAAAATGCAGATCACCGAGCTAAATATCTAGCTCTGCAGTTTTCCAAGCGAAAAAAGCAGTGTATTGAGAAGTATTTATATGTTTACATATTATCCGCAGTTCTCGCTGAACAATGTTGAGTTTTTATATGTGTATTTTTTTATTCATTCGAGTTTGCTTTAGATATTTAATTAAGTAATATAAAAAATGTGCCAAACGATAACTAAAGGAGACCCAGACATTATTTCTAAAACGTAGGTGCAATCATATTTTTAACAACACTATTTTAAAACTAACAGTTCTACGGATACTAGCAAAAACGCTGCTTTTAGTTTTCTTTGGAGTAGATATCTGAATATTTAAATGTCTTATGTAATTCCGACAGAAGAAATGTCGTTTACCCAAAATAATTGCTGTTACTATGCTATGATATCTTTTATTATACTCATAATTGTCTGTTAATTGTCGCACATCTTGAAACAATATACGGCAATCACGCATTCATCTATGTATGTCAAACGTGGAGGTGCAATTTTTATGGCCGAAGTATATTTAGTCTGTAAAGTTTGGTATTTTTTTTCACTGACGCTAACTTTTGCCAATCCATATGCAAAATGCTATTTAAATCTTGGGATGTCGAAATCTGTTTGTTTATGAGGTGATGGAAAATGCATTTTACGTTTGGGTGGCTCCACCATCAAAATACTCCACAAGCCGTTACGGATGTGCACCATTGTGGGCATTACGTACTTTTAGAACCATAATGAAGCATTTAAAAAATCTGTCCTAGGGGTACGTTCTATAAAAAAAGATGGTTTTGTAAACTGATAGAACAGAAGGTGTTAATATTATATTTTCAATCAATATAATTGGTCAAACTTTCTTGTCAGGTACTAATAGCGATAACAAATATTGTATAATGAAAAATGGAATAAATTATCAAGTATAGTATTCCAAGTTCCAACCAAAAATTTGGAAAGTTATTTAAAATCCAGTACTCTATGAAAAGTGTAAGTCATGTCTAAGTTGGTTTCATACAATCAGTAAATAATATTCTAATGTCAGTCACCTTTCAAGTAATGACAGTTTATCTGCAAATTGTACATGTAACTGTTTTATTAAGGCATTGTAACATTGTGCATGATTTAAGTAGGTACTAGTTGAGTTTTTAAAACCGTATAGTAACATAGAAAATGTTGGAAAACGTATATGTCTTCCAAACTTCCCAATGCATCTGTCACATTTGAATGTTATTATCGAAGTGTCACTGAATGACAATCAAACAGTAATTTTATGAATTAAATTACGAAGTGACTTAGTGTTCTCAATGCAGGCCTGATTTTAAATAGCTTTCCAATTTCTGGTTGGAATACTATACAATCCGACATTTATCCTAGAACTTTTAAAAGTGGTAGTCATGCGTTCTAATATATGAATACGACTACAGGTACGCATGCGCTGAGATCTCATTAGTTTTTTTAAAAGACAGGTACCATGTATTCAAAAAGAAATTACATAAGGGTTGACCATGGAAAGCAAAAGTAATGTCAAGCAAACTTCAGAATTTCCATAGCAGCTTATAATAATAAAGTTATGTCAACAGCAACAATGTCAATTAATGAATTCTAAAGCTTGCTGTTTACATTACTTTTAGTTGCCATGGCCAACCCTTATGTAATTTCTTTTTGAGCACATGGTATACCTGTTTAACTCTAATACACTAATTAATTTAAACAATACAAACTTACGGCTGGCATATACCAATAACGTGTATTTATCCTAAGTTGCATGTTATTATTCAAATAAATTTAAGTAATGTAGCATGCCTGCGCTCATGTTCCAAAAACTTTTTTTTTGTATTCTACGTTTGTACGATCATATTTGAAGTCGACAGCTCTTGCACTTATGTATGACGTATGTCTTATGCTTTTTGTGCAACAAGTGCTAAGAGTTAATGTTTATTCACGAGACATGAAAATTATGAAACGAAGCCGAAGGCTGAGTTTCATAACATGTCTGATGCAATAACACGAGTTTGCATACAATATTTTTTCTACGACCTTAAATTTACTGTTATTAATCCATAGATGTCGATTTAACAAAGGTTTGCATTTATGACAGTTATAATATTTATGTCATAGTAAAGAGATGGTCGTGACAACGCAGGTGACTGTTTCTGCAGCCAATAGTTGTTAAAGTTAGTTATCAAAGGTAATTATAATTGTATACATTTTACTTTATTCATTACATAAAGTTTAAATTATTTAAAAAACACTTTACCTCTAACGAAAGGAATAACTAGAATAACTTTATAACCTCGCTTCCAGTTTAAAATACTAAATTCAAAACCAACTGTTTACTGTTAGCACATGTGCTAAAAGTAAACAGCTGATTTCACTTGTAGCACGCTGATGTAGAAAACGTCATTTTTAGTTCAACAAGCTAGTATTGAAAGGCCTACTTTTAATAGTGGTCGTAGAAAAGAATATTTTTCTGTACGTTATGATGCATTTATTTTCATTATATCACATTCTTATTTTAAATGCGAAAGAATTTATTATAAAGTGTATTTGAATTTGTGTTCAACTGTGCATCATACTGTGAGATGTTATTGTCGCATTTTTGCAAAAGCAATACAAAGCCCTCAGCACGTGACAGAAAAATACGTCAACGCATTGCAGAGTTTCAGCAGAAATATTCTCCACGCTGACACAAAGGACACATCTTTTCGTCCGTTACATTTCAAAATATTCAGAATACTCTGGGTGAGATATGCCTGTTTGTAAGAGCTGGGAGTATAATTAATTAAACTAATGGAACACGAATTTCCAAAAGAAATGTACATGAATAAAACTGTCCAATATACTGCTGAGAATGCTGTCAGTTCAAAAACGTATAGGCTTTGTTAAACGGTGGGTGATCCATCAAAACATTATTTCCATTCTATTCAGGAACACCTATCTCGTGATTTATACCGCAGTGACCCTGCTTTTCTTTGCAAATTGGAGGAAAATGGTATTGTTATTCTTGTTGCTCAAGGTTTCACGCCATCTTCGGAAAGCGCAGAAGCCACCGCCAACTTGTTTAAAAGTTGTTGGTGGATTATGCCCACTCACCGCACGGTAGCGTAATACAGTCTACCACATGCATGTAGAAATATTTATGTAAGTTATCTCGTTTGATGCGCGTTTGTTTGTTTCTCCTGGCTTTGTGCAGCGCTTAAACCATAAATATTTGTAATATATTACGACTCCAGACCACGTGGGTGAGGTGTTTTATACGTATCCAGTTTTGTCTGGTGTCTTGGAAGACCATTTTTCTTGAAATGGAAACGTGTGTAAGTTTTGCGGTGCCAAAGCAGATACGCGATGGTATCATCTCAATTTATTAAATTACAAGATTTTATGGTCCTTTAGTTTAGTTGTTTGACCATCTCAATTTTGCAAAAGATAATTTGAATTTTAGTTTGTAAGTCTCATAAGCAAATAGTTAGGATTTAAGGATTAGCTATATTTATTCACTTATGTTATAAGTTTATCCAAATGCGGCTGCTCATAAGTTCATTCTACACATTGGGGAGTAAATAAATAAATTACTATGAAAATAAATAAATCCGTGAAGAAACATACATATACTCAGGGGTAATATAATAAGTAGTACACATATTATCGATGTTGTTTTGATGAATATTATAAGTTATAATTCCAAAGCTGGGATTATAAAGAAATGATCTTAGTGGTATTCTCCGAGCGATACACCCAAGTGTTATACAGGGTGTCCATTTAATGCGACGGTCTCCAATTACGCCTTTGCTCTTTTCCGACAGAAAGTTTGATTGAGGCGATCCTAATGGAGTTGAAGGGGGCACATTTGAAAATTATTTTGACATATACAGGGTGTCCCAAGAAAGTTTGGCTTGAAAAAGTATTATCTTTTTAAATGGAATACCCTATATTCAAGCCCCTTTAGGTTCTACGTCCAACACGAACGTTTCTTTTAAATTGCGCGCAGCGTTCCCAACTTATGAACGTTTAAAACATCACACTTTCCCCACTTTTGAATATCTCTGCCCTGAAAATTGAGGGGGTCATCATTTAGGATACGAAGTTTAATAAAAACGGGATATTTTCTACGTGGTGTACTAAATACCGATTCAAATTTCAATATCTTCAATTGTTATTTTCTCAATTTTTTTAAATGAAAGACCCATATTTTATGACAGGAATTAATAGAGCCTTAAATTTCTTTTATTGTAACCCCAAAATGTTATACTTTATTACAATGAGTATTAGAGATATTAAGCTTTTAATAAAAAATCGGGATAAATGTGTATCTACTATTTGGCGCATGGTGCTGGTAAAAACAGATTTGACGGTTAAAAGGCTTTGGATTGTATATGTCAAAATAATTTTGAAATGTGTTCTTTTCAGCCCCATTAGGGAAAACTCAGTTAAACTTTTTATAGGAAAATAACTGAAAGCGTAATCAAAGACCGACGCACTAAATGGACAAATGTATATATTGTCTTGGAACGAGCAGTGTAACGGCATTATGAAGTTGGTTATGACCTATACCGTAAGGCATTACGCCCGCTCATAACGCCCTAGGGTGCTATGGACTGCTTTATATACCTCGTATCACAGATATAAACCACAAATAATAGATCAGTGGAAAATAAACAATGTTATGCTATTAAGATAAATGATTTAAATTACTTGGTATTTTTTTACCGTGTAAGCTTGTTTTACATACACTAACTTCAACAATCATAGACAACTGTACGCCAGTACTGTTATTAACTTAACTCAGGGATAACTCGATTTAGCGAACACAACTGAGAACTGACACTTATTTCAGTCGCATTCACCCCCGAATTACAAGTAACATGTAACTAAGTTAAACAGTAGATGTAGCCTCACAAGTTGCTACAAACCAAATCATTTAAAAATATTGAACATTCAAAATTTTACAGAACTGTGCACCAAAAAATAACTTTCACCCAACTTGAGACGACACTGCTTCCTTCTGGGGTAGCACCGCTTTTTGTTTGTGACTGGGGGAAATCTCCGCTATTTATTGTATTTACTAATTCAATTCACAACTGCAATATTTGACATCGTCGGTAAGCGAAATAAGACATTCACGTGTCCTACGGTTCTCTATAGTTTTCAAATAACACACAAAATAACAAGGTTATGTTTACAACTTGCTACAACATAATAGCAGTTAACTTGAAATGAGAGCTTTCTTCTCGCGGAAACGACCGCTTTTATACCAAATTGGCCAGTTTCCATGGTAACCAACAACTGCAATTTGTTACAACAACTAATTCTATTTTTAAATTTTAAGCAGTTCAATCTATCTCCTACGTTAATTTCAGACGATTCGGTGCTAAGCAGTTGGACAAGCCAATTTGCGCAGTTTGCTCAGCCCAAATAGAAATTTCAGCGAATTTGTGGCTAATATGTCTTCTACTGAGCCCTCTGGAAGACGCACTCGTTGAGGCAACGTAATGTGTTTCAACAAATTCACAATTCCTTTCAACTTCCAAAAATTACAGTTGCCATAGCACGTCGACTTGAAGTCATCCATGCATTCACCAAGGACCCCATTTTGCTGTGGCCTGAAGTGTGCCTGTTGTTCTGTGTTCCTGTAGAACGTCATTGTAATTATACTCTGGAGGTTTGCGGTAGTTAGTTGTGCCTCCCATTGAATATTTTTGTACTGCGAAAGCTTATATCTGCACTTGTATACCATTGTAGACATACATTGTATTTTTTACTAGCATAACACTTTTTTAACACAGTTCCACACACTTGTCTCTGTCGTTTTTCGTTGTAGATATGCCCTAAATGTTTTATTCTATATTAGTTCGTGGTTTTGATCCATTAGTTGGCAGACGTCTAGTGCTTATAATTGCCTCAATGTAGACAACCTTCCGAATAATCAAAATTCGTTCCCGCATATTCTACATGAGCCAGGTTTGTAAATGCGAACGATTTTCAAAGATTCAATGACCCTTACTATAGTGGAATATAATAATATGCTTGCATTGCAAAATGGACTGTTAATCAGGTAGTCAATATTTATTTTTTATAATCATGAAATTACAAAGCAAGTTTTAAGTTTAATTTTTATTTGAGGTTCTGATAAGTTTACACGAATAAATTAATTCATTGCACTTTGCATGTCGTGGTCGTGTTAAAATTAAACTTATTGCAGTATGTGTTGCCTACTATTTATGGCAATATGATTATACGTGGATATATTATCCGTGTAGACAAAGAAGTAAAGAGACACACTCTAATTGTATGCATTTACTTGGTTCGTAACTGTTCGAAAACTGAGCGGTAACTGACCTCTGCAAACCCAAAAAACTTAAGCAGATACCCTTTATGCAGTAATTCTCACACCGCTTGACCTCAATACGTCACATCACGTCTCGTTCTTGGAGATAATCCGAAAAAAATCTCTCTCTGCAACATAGCTAAATATCTGATTCTTGAGGTTTTTGTTTTTGCTAGCGCACTCGTCCTAATCGTACCAAAGCGCAATGGACATTCGTGACACCACCGCAAAAATAGTCGACATAACTTTGACTACTCATGGTATTATAAGCGAATATTTTTCATAACACCTACAAAAATTGAACTTTTAGTGCAATTTAAGTTAAATAGTATTAGTAACGGGTGTTAGAAAATTCGTCTTATCAGAGTCACCTATGGAAAAAAATACGTTTGGCAATACGGAAATGCATCGTTGGTGACATTTAAGTCTATGTTAAATTCGATGTTAGCAAGTTAGGTTTTTCGTCAGTTTTGACACAGACTGACGCAAAACCTAACCTGCTAACCTCGAATTTGACATAGACTTACAGTGTCACCAACCTTACATTTCAGTATTGCCAGTGTTCATGTTGAACAAATATTGATAAAATGTTACTGTTCTATTATTTATTAACAACCTCAGCTGTTAAATGTATAACAGCCATGACTGTTATGGGGAACTTTTTAGTCAGGTTGACAGTTCTGTACTTTTATTTACTAGCAGCATGCTACTGTTCATTGTTGTCATAGATACAAAATATGAAAAGGTAGTCATAACTCCCAAGGGACTTTTCCAATTATTTCTCCCTCAACTTCATGGTAACCATGCAACTACGAATAACATTTTAGCAACCATACATTCAAGCAATCCTTGATGTTACTTACAGATTCTTATTTTAAATATGGCATATGACACTTACGACATTTTGAAAGTTCATACCATTTTTAACAATATGCTAGTCTCTCTCTCTCATCATTACATCATCGTTGATGTGTTGTGGTCCAAATATGCTAGTAAATAAAATATATATGCACTACGGGAGATATTCATGTTTTTTTACCTTCGGTTGACTTACTTTAACCATTTCAACCCCATGGAAAAACATTCATATCTCCCTTAGTGCATAAATACAGTGATTTTTAAAAACTCAATTGCAGCAGGCCCTGGATAGCCTGAATCAGTTAGCAGAACTGAAGTGCATTGTCATTCTATATCAAATTCGAGGTTGGTGGGTTAGGTTTTATTTGTCATTTGACACACACTGACGCTAAACTTAACATCCAAATCTCGAATTTGATATAGACTGACGATACACTTCACTACTGCCAACTGATTGAGGCTATCCAGGGCTTGCTGCAATTGGGTTTTTAAAAAATTACTCTGTAGTCTGTATGTATTTATTACTCATCACTGCCAACATAAATTTAAAGAAAATCCACAGCCCTCTTAGACTCTAGAGGATAAAAGTTTTCGATCATACTACACCTACATCTTTTAAAACAACATCTGACCTTTATTTATCGGTATGTCAGACCAGCATTTGGATTCAATTCAAAATGTATCTTCCGTTCTGGGAATCTTGGAGTATCTTCCCCTATTGAACCGTTAATAGGATATGAATTTGTCTCGATCTAGGCGGCTTTGGATGCCTTAAATCCGTTCAATCTTCAATATTTTTGAGTAATGCATACTTATTTTTTCCAATGTTGCGTTTTCCTTGTATTTTATTGTGCCTGTTAAGAAGCAGAATATAATATTTGGCAACTCCATTTTCGAAAGTGAGATTCGTCTTGGAATTTTAAAGGGGTCTTCTAAATACCCACATTTCAAACGACACTAATTTAATAAACTCCATAGCTGTAGCCATACCGAGTGGACGTAATAACACTTGGCAAGGAAAAGCGCATTATTAAAATTATTTAAATGAAATTTATACGTCTAAATGTACCATAGGTTATGCATCGAACTGGACTGGTTACAAGCGAATAACAATCATAATTTACATACATTTCAAGCTTTTGCATTCTAATTTGCATTCCCGATTTGAAGGGAAAAACTTGGCAATCGTACTGATTACATCCAACTAACCGAAAGCCCCGTTTTAAAGTTACAGCAAAAGTAAGGTTCTTGCTACGGACGTGATTAATGCATTTGCCGAGTCAGCTGATTTGGCGCGTTTGCTCAGCAGGATGCTTTTTCTAACTATCGAATGCCAAATGCCAAGAGATATTTCATCGCACAATAGCCTGTTTTTAAATATCAGTTCCAATTTGATTCCCGTTCTTTGTACCACATTTGCATGCTACTATTGTGCGTTCAGAACGCGATATTCTTTTTAACATTATATAATTCAGATGTTCGGTGTTCGCTTATATTCAAAGAAAATGGCACAGAGGGCTGTTGGATTATTATGCACGCTATACTTCAGATTGCGTGTTCAAACGCGACATGCATGATCTTTGACACGGTAATTTGTCTGTTTGGGTGTATATTTACGTGTTGCAGCTGAAATGTGTCGCTTGAACAGAATAATCATAGTGGAAGTATGAAAAATTCGTAGTTAATTTCAACGTTGGGTGTTCTAAATTATTTTTGAATAACTTCAAGGAAACGAATGGAAGATTGATTGTCTTACTCATAGAATTCCTAAACAATATGTTTTGGTATTGCTAATAACGTTGTTTGTGATCAAGATGAGAATTACATGTATAACTTAGTACATATAGACAATTGTACCATTTTAATTGCTTCTGCAAACATTTCAGAATGATCTCATTAGATAATTTTAATGGTTGCTGATTTTATTTCATTTACCATTTTAGGATTGATTCATGCTGTACAATGCAATAGTAATAAGTGCCTCTGCTTGATTGACTTCATTTAAACCAAAATCATCGAGACTTCTTACGAATGGTGTGCAAAGAACTTTTACTGAAGTTAATCTTAAATAAGGGCCATTTTGTCTTCGACTAGAAAATTCCTGACAACTCGCGGCATTAATTTTACCTTTACCAAGCGAACTAAATTAATATTAAAGAATCGTGTGTGATGTTAATTGACAATCTAAATCAGTGATTCCCAAAGTGGGCGATACCGCCCCTTGGGGGGCGCTGGAACGATTCAGGGGGGACGATAGTAGCCTCGGGTGTATTTGGGGGGCGGTGAATAAAAATAAGGGGGCGGTGAAAGCTTAAAGAAAGAAGAGAATATAAGAAGATTTAGAAAAACCGTTCGTACATATTTCATCTGTTGTGTAACATAGTGTAACATTATTTTCCAAATAAACACACATAATGCAAGTTACAGATTTATTTATTCCATGAAGAGTATTTACCATTATTAAATGTTCTTATTCTTCTTCATACCATTTGTTACTTTATTAACTCAGCCTGTTTATTAAAATTCGTTTATTCTCCGTTTCTTCAATTTTACTTATCACACCATTTAATACACCATCCAGAAAGTAAATACCATTATAATTTGCTTTTACTCAAAAGACAGGTTACAAATTCAGAAAAAAATATCATTTTCTCTAGGTTATAAATTCAGAAAAAATATCATTTTCTCTAGCAATAATAATTTATACCAAATTTCTATATGGTACCTATATTTTATTTTAACATTTCATAATTGACTTTTTCAGATAATCATTTGAGTTTGGCTTTCACTTTAGGTATTCCGATTGTCAGTTAATACAAATTACAATCTAAGCGCTGATGTTATCAAACAACTATCCCAACTATATCAACTTATATGGTCGAACCTTTTTAATAAAGTATTCACAATTTAACCATTAAACCGTTCTCAAATATTTATGTTGTACTTTTAATGTATAAATCCCCCTTGTACTTTTTAATTGCTAATTAGTAATTAATTTATTCTTTCAAAATAATTTCTTACCTAGAAATACTCTCATATAGATAATTATCAGTCTCAAGAAGCTACAACTACAATATTTTTCTGTTTGTTTGCTTAAAGAATGTAGATTTCCAGGGGGCGCTGAGTTTTTTTTTTTCTGAAAAGGGGGCGGTAGACCAAATAAGTTTGGGAACATTTCGAAATGTGGAAAGAGACATTTTCACTAAAAATACTTTGAAATCTTTTTACTACATTTTGTCCATGTTGCGTACGAGATATGAGGTTAGTTATTCAGACATTCCTATTCTACTTTTTCATCTTTTATCAAAACCTGAATTAAAAATTTAAAAACTCCGAAAAAATGCACAAGCAGCTGATAAACAAAATTAACGAATTCAGATGCGGTGAAAATAAAATATAGCCCAATTCTTGCTTTGAAAATAGCTTACAGTTGTAAGAGAGTGAAACAACAATAAGAAAGTACATTTTGAACTCATTTTGTTAAAATTAAGGACTTCCTGAGATATAGTGACTGATCGCCTTTCGTGATAGTATTCTCATTAATGTCTATGGAAAAACTAAAGAGCACTGAAGCTTCGCTATAAAAAGAAGCAGTAGCTATATAAATATTTCGCATTTATTTCCGCTGTTTAGCTTCTTCCCAGACGGAACATTAACTTTAATGTTATTGCAAATGGAGCGTTAAGAGTTGTAAGTAGATATTTGATATTCATATAAATAAAATTAGCCGGTTAAAGGCAGCTATCCCTTTTAGTTTTCTTTGGGTTCTGCCCCTTGCATGTAAATATATTGCTGCAGAATCTAAAATTAACTCTTATCCTGCAAAATAACGTTTAGTAGCTGCAACAACGATGTGCTTAGGTGACTTAATGACCTTTTGCGCGCTCTCCATTTCGGAATGCTTAAAATGTTAAAACAGCGTCCTATTCATTATGAGTTTCGAAATCGTTAATTATTTCACTGGTTATTTATATTTCTGGAGGTTCTACCTTATGCTGCGTAAAATTGCCCTGGGGTGCTGTTACTTGTTTATACGTCGTTATAACTTAAGAAAAGCAGTAGAGGGCGTACTACTTTACGAGAAACTCTGAAATATTAATATAACCAGGTTAAACTTAGACAAAGCACATTTTTTTTAAAGAACCAAACTTTTGTAGCCATATATTTCGTAAACAAATTAAACAACAATTCAGTCGTGCTCATTTCATACAAATGTGTTTTTTCCAACCCTTTCAGATTATTATTATTTGTTCAGCTAACTATTTACTCCAAATACTAAAAATAACAAAAACCAATCACAATTATTAACGTGTTAGATGTAAAGTTTTTCGTGTCAACAAAGCGAAAAACAAAGTTAGCTTTAAGTACTAAACCATGTTGTATCGATTATTGATTGCTGTAGCCTCCGTAGGGTGTTCATATGACAGATTTGTCTGCAATTTGGGTTAAAATTTCATTAGGTTAGAGAACGTCGCAAAGCGTTTTAGCTCTTCGCGGCCTTGAGAGTGTTTTCTTCGGTTGGAAAGAAGGCCAATTTATAAAATTACCCGGGAGATATTTTAGAATAATTTTTAAATTTTGTTGGGGATTTATGTACGTTGTGAAATAATTGAGCAATTTGTTTTCATCTTGGCGCTGATGGCGCGCCGAGTATACTGTCCATGTTTTTAACTAAATTGTTTTATGCGATTAGGAAAGAACTTAGAAGAAGACCTTTTGCTTAATCTGAGGGCAAAATACAAGTAAGGACTACAAAATATTACTGTGTAAAACATTTTAGTAGTTTATTAAGTTATGGAAGTTATGGATTATCTTATTTTCGGTGTATGTACTATTTTATAATTTTCAAACTAAATAAGATGACATATTTAAGTCTTGTTCTATTGTTCTATAGAACGAACTGTATAAAACACACCTTTTAAATATAAAGTGACCGCCAAAACGTTGGCATCATATGGGAAATTTTTGATTTTGAATTTAAAAAAAAACGTTTTACAATAATTTGTACTTGTAAAAACTTATTTAGCCCCTGCCGAGCAATTTTTACTTATTTAGAAAATAGCGTTTTCGAAATTGTGAAAATCCAGAAAGTGCTATTTTTCGGAAATTAAGTAAGATTTCAATGAGACTTTTTTAACATGTCCTAGTTTTAGCTAACTGAATACTCTCAAGGCACATATTTTTCTTTAACTCTAGCTAAAATTTAATTTTTACTTTTTATATATTTTTCAAAAATTCACATACCAAGACTTACTCCTTTAGATTTATTATTATTACCGAAAAGTGTTCACGGTTTGATGCGAGACGCTTTTTAGGATTAATATATTTCAATGATAGTTAATATCTATTTAAATGATTTCTAAAAACTCTTAATTCTTCCCTGTTAATGAATTACTGTTATAAAAATTCTGTAAATGTTTTTTACGGTTGCCTAAATGAGATTTTTTTAGAACGTGTAAACTGGATAAAGAAATATCTTTTCATTTAGACAACTGTAAAAGAGCATTTACAGGATTTTTGTAAGAGTAATTCATTAACAGGTGTGGATCAGGGTTTTAAGAAGCCTTTAGATACTAAATATCATTGAAACATATTTCTTCGCCTTGCATCAAAATCGTGAAAATTATGCGAACATATAACTTTTCGGTAAATAATAAAAAAATTGAAGGAGTAATTAACATTTTATATTATTTTTTCGAATTATAAATCTTTAAAGTCTTCACCTAGAAAAATTTGAATTCTAAAATTAAGTATTCGTAAGCAACATTTTGAAAAACTAACACACTCGAAAAAATCTCATTATCAATCTTAATTTCCGAAAAATAGCACTGTTTTGGTATTTCACAATTTCGAAAAACGTCATATTCGAAGTAATACTCACTTGGCATATAATAGGTTTTTGGACAAGCACAAATTATTGTCATTGAGCGTTTTTGAAAAATCAAAAATACAATTTTTTCTCCTATGATGCCGACTTTTTGACAGCCACTGTATACATGTAAAACTTTTGGTTCGAGGTAATGATTGTTAATAGTTAAGATAATGCAAGGGTGCTACCATTTCGCATTAACGTATGTACCTACAGTTTCAATATTTTATTTCTACTGTTAACCAACAAAAATGTTTTATTTTGAAATATTATTCTAAACTCTTTCGTATTGATGGAAGATAAACTGCCCCCGGCATAAATAAAAATTTTCTGTTGTTGTGCTTACATTAGGGTCGAGCTGTTTCATTAAAATTTGTACACACTAGGTATTTTGATATTTAACAAGATAGCGAGATTAATAAAGCTTTTATTTTTTATTAAATTCAGTATCGAAAAAAATTAGAATCACATGGCGGACATCTAATAAATATTTGCGAAACATTTTCATTTTCATCGTTTTCAATTTGCCCACGCTTTCAACAGGAAAACTAAAAGAAAATAACTCGCCGTGCCGTGTCTTATTTACTGAAAAATGTTGACTTGTAATGTAATTAATACCTTTAAAAACAAAAATAGATCGTATTACTTTCTGTAATCGTGAAAGAAATGTTTGCGTTGCTACTTTGTACCAACAAATAATAATTGTGTTTATTTACTAGCAACATGATATTGTACATTTTCGTCATAGAAACAAAATATGAAAAGCTACTCATAACATCCCTCAAACTCATAGCAACTACAAATAACGTTTTAGCAACGATACAATGTGGCAATCTTTGATGTCACTTACATATTCTAATTTAAAATGTCATTATAACATTTTGAAATTTCATACAATTTTTACTAATATGCTAGTAAATAAAATATTGTATGCACCATGGGAGATATTCATGTTCTTTACCTTCGGTTGACACATGTCAACCTCAGCGAAAAACATATTCATATCTCCCTTAATGCATAAATATCTATTTTTCACGTCTGGGAAAAAACACGGTTTCTACGATACCAAAATCGTGACATAAATAATGAATTATTCCCTAGAGGAGAGAAATTTACCTAGAAAGTTTTCATTATGACTGGCACATCAATTATGTCAAATTCGAGGTTAGCAGGTTAGGTTTAGCGTCAGTCTGTGTCGAAACTGATGCAAAACCTCACGTGATAACCTCGAATTTGACATAGACTTACAGTGCCACCAACTTTAAAATTTAAAAATGTCAATAAATTACATTTTAACAAAAACAGGTTTGTACTTTTAAATCTACCTGCAACGTGAAAAAAATAGTATGTATATGCAATTCGGAGAGACTGCTATTTTGCTTCACTGCTATGTGACACAAATTGCACCTCAGCAAAATAACGCATAATCTATTCTCGAACGTAGGACGTATCGGATTCTATCGAATATGGTAAGGAATAGTTCAGACGATTTTCATTAATATAAATGCAGCTGTCAATTACTAAATCGAATTACAAGATAGATCGAGCTTTCTGCTTCAATGCTTTTTTCGTAATTAATTTTTTTATTCAGTTATATGATCTTATCAGCTTTGATAGTATGCTGCGAGCTCTTATTCTCATTAACAAAATAGTTACATTGTTGCCATAATGTAGTTGAAGTAAAATTGAACAGCTAGGGCAATGGATCTCAACTCATGCTGGAGAAATATTATTTTATTTTCATTAGTTACTAATTTTAACACAGTAAAACGCAAAGTTTAGGGCATATATAGTACGTCTACAAAGTATCCGGAATTTTATAGTTTTAAGAAATGTCATTAAACTTTCTTTTAGAATGTCCTGGGTCTCTAAAATTTTGTGTGCGTAGTGTCAGGGTAGTAGGTCATGGATAAAACAAAAAACAATATGTGGAATACGTTATTTTTAAAAAGCTAAAAAAATTACTTTTTTCGGATGCTTCCTAGACGTACTATACTATATATACAAACATACTGCATGCACATTATTTTGCCTCTTGTTTTTTGTTATATATTATTTTCGGTTTGGTAGTGCCAGGATGCAGCATACGATATAAAATTTAAGATATAGTAAATGTACTAATAGTTATTTACTATACAAATGGGATAAGTGCATCATTAATATACGTGTGTGTAAGTTACAAACGAGTGCGTCGTACCTGTTATGTAAGCACACAAGTATATTAATGATGCATTATCACACATGTATAGTACAAAATTTTATCTACCACTGTCAAAAATTGAGAAAAGTGCATTAAGGAAAATGTCAGATCTGTCATTTTCAAAAATATTTTAGTTAGCAAATGTCATTACATTATTCAGTTGACACTATTCCGTTAGGCTATGAAGCAATTACACCATTAGTGGTATAATGGAAGTTCATTACACTACTAGTCATGTAATGAGCTTTATTACATAACAGAAATAGTGTCAAATGAGTGACGTGATAAGTTACTCATCCCACTGGAGTAGATATATACATAACAGCCTAGTACAAAGAAGTCGTGAAATCGAGTAATTCTAGTAAATCCGAATTTCTTCTTTCCTTTATCCATTCTTAGCATCTGTCTTAAAATATGTAAATTGTAAAATATTTGCATCTTCAGATGAAAATGAGTCTTCAGTTGTTGCTTTTATGAAATTATTCCTATTATGTTCGTATTACGTTATCGTAAATGGACAATTTTGTAATACAAATGTTTTTTTATTGTCCGCTTAATTGATAAAAACAGTCTTAAGACGATCAAACAGTCTTAAGACGATCATTATAATATTCTATATTTCTAAGACCCATTATTGTATTGGTCTTGTTTAAAAATTGACAAACTGAATCTACCGATAAAATCTGTGCCACTTTCATTCATATTTGGAATTGGAGTTCGTGCATTTTATGTGAAACCAAAAATGCATCAAGTGTTATGCGACGTCCAGAGTATTCTACGAGGTATGTTCAATTAAAACCCATCTCTGCTTGATACAAAATTGATTTAACAATATAATTTCAACTACTGACCGCCACAGGTATACCCTGCTCATATTATTCTTGTGGCTGCTGATTGTAAAATTATTTCACAGCGTTTTGTACTTTTGCGTCCGACTCAAGACGCCGTTCATTTTCAGCAGTTCAAAAATATTTTTTTCTACGACCACTACTAAAAGTAGGCCTTTAGCACTAGCGTGTCTCACTAAAAGTGACGTTTTATAATTTAGCATGTTTAAAGAGATCGGCTGTTTACTATTAGTGCATGTGTGGTATAAAGTGAAGTGAGGTTATAAACCACAATTTCGAACTGGAAGTGAAGTTGTAAAGTTATTCTAGTTACTTCTTGCATTAGAGGTAAAGTGTTTTTTAAACAATTAAAGCTTTATGTAATGAATACAGTCAGATGTGTAGTATTAATAATTACCTTTGATTACTGACTTTGACAATACTGACTCCACAAACACTCACCTGCGCGTCAAGGTCTACTGTTTATTATGACATAAATTATAACTGTCGTAGATGCAAACCTTTGTTAAATCGACCTTTATGGATTCATAACAGTAGAAAGGTCGTAGAAAAAATATTGTATGCAACTCGTGCTAAAAGTGGTTTATGCACGAGACGCTTTCAAATCCTCTATTTATATAATTGAAATTCGATAATTTTCTCTAACTAGGCCTTCCACACATACCATTTTGCTTTCTGTTGATGCAGTATACTGTCGCGATCCATCTATAGTTCCCTCTTTTCCATTTTGAAAATTTGGACATTATTCCTTCACTGTTGTATGAATTTGGAATGGCTGTACATTCTCACTGCACGCTGATCATCAAATTTCGACGAATTATCGACAAGTTCTGGTAAAGGGGCGGATTCACCCCAAAAATTCGAAATTAGGTTTCCCGTTTTCCCCTGAACCCAAAACATGTTTTTGTTCATTGGTCTGTCTTGTCAATCTATGTCTGTCTGTGTGTCTGTGCACAGAAACTAAAAAACGAAGAGGTATGGCGTTGAAACTTCATACATAAGTTTTGGGTACTATCTAGATGCGACAGCAAGCATTTGAAGAAAACCGCCTAACCGGAAGTATGGTGTTTACTTTTGTGATTTTTCAAAAACGGTCGTAACGATTTTTTCAAACGTTAAATTTTTATTACATTTTTAATTTGTATTGATGTGATATAAGTGATTTTCCAGTTGAATACCTCTAAAAAAGGTTTCTTTTGTTTTTTCTATTTTTTTATTAACTCCTATTTTAAATAAAACACCCGGTATATTATTTTAGAGAAAATTTGTACCGTTTTGTGGAATTTGTAATGTTTGAAATTTTTTGACAAATACTTGTAAATTAAAAATTAAATTTTTGGCTAATTATAAGATTACTGTAAAAGGAAGTTGTGTGGGTGTATCACACCAGATTTTTTAAATCAGAAGCATCTTGAAACCCCAGAATCTTATCAATGTGTTGCTTACAAACACTATTAACGTGCAAAACGTCAACTGGATTATTGCACTTGTTTCCAAGTCAAATTTGATCGGGGAGAGGTTTTAGTTGAACAAGCCTCGTAGTTTTAAACACTGATGATAAGGTTCGTTTTACCCTAACTGTAAGCAAGTTTCGTCCCCCAGCCAATACTTACCCCAAGGGTGTTTTGGGCATTCTTTACAGTGTTTAAAATCATTCGTTCTAAATTATAGTTCGTTGTTTAATTAACCGCCTGCTTTTGTGTTATATTCGTTGAATCCTGAGTGAGTGGCAGCCGTCGTTCTGGTCTGGTCTAATTACTTTATCATTCCGGACGGATCGCGCCTCGAACGTCTTCATAATTGTTTTGGAATAAGCTTTGGGCTTCGCCTTTCCCTAGCGATCAGTGTTATTGCTGTTTTATTTGCTCGGGGAGTTTTGTTCTACTGTATTTGAATTTGTGTGCATTACTACGGGCGCATAAAGTCTAAGAGCCGAATAACATTATGCTTTATTGTCTAATATCCCTAAAAGTAATTTGCAACATTTCTACAGCGCCTCCGCTTTTATTATAGCTCAATCCACAGATGTTGTTTTCCACACTTCATATACGATGCCACAGTATGTTAATTTTAATTTACATATAAGGACGGTGTTGTGTTGGCTCTAAATTATGGCTTTGTTCATAAAGCACCTCTGTTGTAATTTGCTCGTGCTCCGTTTTTAAAGAAAACTATGTCAAAAGTGGACTCATTAGCAACGGAAACTTAAAGGGTCCTAGTATGTATACCTTTGTTAAATTAATGACAATTTTAGTTCCACAACATGTGCCCAAAATTAAATAAGATATAGAAAGGGAGTTGCATGTTAATTTAACTTTGATATATAAGTCAATCAACAATGTACAAAATTCGATTATAAAGGCATTAGTGCATGTAATATAAACAACTCATGACCGATGCATCTGACCAAAGATAAATAGCCACAGTAGCTTCAAGAAGTTCAGATCCTCCCACAGAAAAAGTTCAGGTTGTTTCAGGTCTAAATATCACGCTGGCTAAACAACAGGACCGTATCCAAGTGTATATCAGCTCTGATGCTGGAAGCGAACGTTGGGTTACCTACCTTACCTACCTTATATATAACGTGATTGTGATCAGTGACCAGGTGACCACGTTTTCGAATATAGGGGCAAATGAGCTTGGCATTGACGTTTTCATTAGGATTTGAAAATCCTTTAAAAAAATCGTTTTCCTATAGGTTTTTTGCGCGAAAGCTTTTTTTTAGATGTGATATTTTCCAATTCTGGCGTTTACAATTAGCATCTAAAATTATAAATTCGATTAAGTAAAATAAATAGTATATTGTTTTATTAGGATTAAAAGTGGCACTTCGTTTGACGAGCAATTATGCATTTGCAAGGCGAAGCGCAGCGTAGCCGAGCAAACGCAAAAAGTGCACATCAATCACTTTTCATCGGAATAATACATACTGTTGTTACATAACAATGCAAACTATTAACAAGACTCTAATCAAATTAATAGAGTCAAACCATAAGGCTATTTTGACAAATTCAAACTAAGCAGCTAGTAAACTGTAAAAATTGGAAATCAAGAAATATAGCGAATATACAATGTGTTCCCGGATAGGTGAAACGACTCTTGTAAAAGGTAAACAATTCTCGATTTAAATTTTCATTTTTTTGGTGCGATATCAGCAGCGGAAGAATTCTATCGCAGTTTTTACACATTCCTGGAGTACAATTAACACGCCTCGGTTTATAGCTCACCGGTAGGGTTACTTCAATGGCGTCGGTTTCGGAAGAGGAGGGTGGGCGTTACCCTCAGCTAGACACTGGATTTGATTGGAACAAAGTTGATTATATTTACACTACTAACTAACATACAGATAAGCTTATAACTAGGTAACATATATGTACAGAAAAAAAAATGGCGGATTGGCATCCGCAGTTGAAAGCTGGTGTGGTCCTTCGGAGGCGGTGCCGGCGGCTAAAGTGGCTCCGTGTCCAAATCCCACGAAGACGGCAGGCTCTCTGTCCAGCGAAGGCGATTGGCTCTAAGTCCAACGAAGGCGGTTGGCTCTAAGTCCAGCGGAGGCGATTGGCTCTAAGTCCAACGAAGGCGGTTGGCCCTAAGTCCAGCGGAGGCAATTGGCTCTAAGTCCAACGAAGGCGATTGGCTCTAAGTCCAACGAATGCGGTTGGCTCTGAGTCCAGTAGATGCGGCAGACAGCTAAGTCCAGTGGATGCGGCAGGCAGCTAAGTCCAGTAGATGCGGCAACCAGCTATGTCCAACGAAGGTGATAGGCTCTGGAGAGGGCTGGGGCTGGCAGATCCTTGGAAGGCTGGAGCTGCTAGCTGGTCCTGGAAGGCTGGATGCTGTTGGCTGACTCTCCTGGGTTGAGTGCTGCTGGATTGACCCGCCGAGGCAGAGTGATTTCCTACTGCCAGCGTCCGACTATTTAAACGTGCCAGTCCTTTGTCAGACGCGATCTCGCAGCTCATTGGTCGAAGTAGAAGGGATGTTTTGGCCCGTTTTTGATGTATTTCGAATTATCGCGTTTAATTGAGCGGTGTGATCAATTATCGACTTGATTTGGGTCGCAATCAATAGTCGTTGAAATGTTGATTCTAACGATACCCAATTTGCTAGGTTTTGGTAAAGATTAATTGAAATTGGAATTTTTAATTCCGTGTTCGGCGTAAAACTTACTTAAGCATTACTCTTATTGCGTATGTTAAGAAGTTATTTTTGCTTGGATTGGTTGCGCGCTAATTTTATATGAATTTTGATACTATTCACGCCTTCCTGGGATGCTTCCTTCCGCTAATTATAATTTAATTTGTAATTTTGCACCCTTTCCCGCTGTACTCGGTCGTTACAAAATGCGTTTCCGCTGGGCCGCTGTGTACGCTGAATTCGTTTTCTCGACCTGCCTGGGTGCTAGAGACTTGGGGTTTTATCAGGTGGCGGTTAATTTTTCCTATCGCCAGGTATCCTTATGTGGGGGTTTTGATTGGGCGCACTCTGATTTAAGAGCGTTTTAGTAATTGAACTTGGATTATTAATTTGGTAGCGCGTTCGGATTTGTTCTCAGCGGCGCCGGTTTTTGTCGGCTTCCGGATTTATTGGGGTCTGGCGAGCCGTTGGCCCTTTATTGTCTTTGTTGTGCAGAGGTTTGCACTTGAGAATTGGTGCTCCTTTGAGCTGGCATGCCGCGATTTATTGTTTTATTTTTGTAACGGTTTTCTTTTAAATTCTTGTAGGATCGGGGCGATTTGCTGGTGAACAGATGTTTTTGTAATTTGTTCGCTGCCTGCTTGGCGATGAAAAATTACTTCGTTGTCTGTTAACCGGTTCATATTACAATTTAGACAATTTAGTAGCACAGTTAAAGCTGTGTGTGAAGACATTACAGAAATCACTATTAGTGAAGTAGGTACGGCTCTTATCAAATGAAAAATCTAAAAGCACGAAACGAATGCAGCATAATAAGCAAAAAAACTAAAATTTGGAGATTGCTAATGTTGCTATATTGTAACTATATTTTATATTTAACAAATGATAGGAAACCGTAAATGTTTCAGTTAATTAGAATACTATTTTGATATAACTTTATAAGAAAATGAACATGAAGAATAGACGTATTTTGCTTACAATTATTATAACAACCGATTGAGCCTCAAACTTGACTCATACCAACTTACTGAACAAGCAGGATTTCCACAGGGGTCGGAACTAATAAAATCATCTACTTACCATAATACTGTTGATTGAGAAATGTAGAGAATATCCCCCTGCTATTTGCTTTTACAGATTATGAGTAAGCTTTTGATCCCATCGCGATAAATTCAATTGATATGAGAAAGCTACGTCAGTAGCAAAATAGTTACTACTTTAGAAAACCCAATGCCACCCAATTTTTAGTGTATCCCTAGAAAACAACTGGGAAAAAAAGTAAATAGAGATATCAGAAAATCTAATCACTAAAGATACTCATACGACATGGTTTTAATAATAGGTATAAGCGAAGAGGAAATAACAGTAATATTGGAATAACGTAGCTAAGTATCGAAAACAAACGGAAATGGTCCAGAAATTTGTGTAGCTAATGAGGAAGTATATAATGTAAAAAGTAGGGATGTTCCGAATATACAAAAATTCGTATTCGCGAATACGAATACCGAATACAAATACTCATGAATATTCGCGAATACGAATACGAATACGAATACATGACCTTGAGTGAATAATATCAACATCAACATCGTTTTTGTACACGCTGCAAATTTTAGAAATAGTGTGGAAAATAGTTTTGTTTTTTATTTAATGTTATAAAATGATTAATATATTAACACGTTTTATTTAATGTATGAATACCTGTTTTATATTTTTATTAAAATTCTTATCTATATTTCTATAATTTTAATGTCAAATATTCGTATAATATTCGTGTTAATTTTGGCGAATACGATTACGAATACAAATATTGAAAATATAGCGAATACTCGCATGTTATAATATTAAATGTATAATAAATGTATAATAATAAATGTAATAATAAAACATCACAAAGGGATACAATTTTAAATCTAATAAAAAAATGTAAGTGCTCCGTTTTTCGTGCCGGTGAGTGTAGTACACGCTTCTACACTAAAACTCATTAATCAGGGAACACATAGCTTCTTCATGTTCAGAATATTTCTTTTTTTTGACGTATCGTCCGTGTAACCACAGGTTCGCTTGGTTTTTTAGGAATTTAAAAAGTATCATTCTCTTTAAAGATTACTTTTGACTTAACAGTTATTAGAGATATCTACTTCGCACAAGAGTACCTCTTTGTGTACTTTATTCACAGATAATAAACATAAAGGTAACTTTTAATCTTGAAGGGATAAAACGCTACAAGACATTACAATTAATAGGTAAAAAAAGCTCAACTATTGTAGCATGTCAAGTGTAGTACCTAATTGTACGCCTCGATAATGTTAATACATATCCCAAATGATCGATTAAAAAAAACGTTACCGAAGATACGGCAAAAATAAGCAATAACAAATTGAACATGAATTAGCTGTTGCTTCCTTAATACCGAATATTCCAATTTTTGGCGTCGGGACGTACAACTTTTTATATATATCAATAATTTTTCAAAAGTTTTGCATCGAATTTCCAATCACTATATGCGTTTAACGATGATGCCCCCTTCCCCATTTTAAAAGCATACTAATAGCACATGCCGAACAGGCAACCAGCCCAAATTACATATTTCGATATCCACAAGCCTTGATTTGTTTCCTCTCTGATTTCGTTTATTTGAATAGCACCAACGTGAACAGATGAAATCCTACCCCATTTGTGTGTGCATAGACTTAATTCCATTCTGACCCTACGGGGGACATCAACTATAATTAAATATGGCCCCCAACTTCGGAAATATGGGAACTCTGTGATCACAGGACTCGAGAAACTGGAAATATTAATTCGAACTTTAAACAAACTAGCCCAATTTGATCCAAGTTCGAGGTTTGATGTGGGACCTTGTTACGCAAATAAACTTTACCAGGGCGTGGAAGAATTCTACAAGCGCCTTTGCGACGCGCCGAGCTTGAATGGTGTTTGATGGAACCCGAACCGGGGAAATTTTAATATTGAGTTTGATACACTTGCCTAATTACTTTTTTATATTCAAAGAATCCGGCAACTTTTTCCTGGCTTAATTAAATCATGTGCCGTCATGGCTGCAGCGATTCACACGAACAAATTAATTTTCTAATTGAAATGAATTCTCACTTCGTGAAACCAATTTCCGAAGAAAGAACGGGAAAAATGAATTGGTTGTTTCACTAATCCACGCGAGTTCAGGGGTAACGTTCACTCGGAATTATTGAATATTCAACCATTACAAATTATTTTCTATTTATTATAACGCAAGGAAACTGAGATATATTAAACAAGGAATTCATTAGAAATTCAAAGAGAACATTTTTAAAGTAAATAGCTTTATTCCAATAAGGTTAATTTAAAAGGGAGTATTTAACTTAACTATTCTACCGAGCAATCTCATTTCAATTCCCCATTTAGCTCCGGGAATAGTTTGCTTATTTCTGCCTGGATTTGAGCTTGAAACTCGTACGTACATATTAATACCATTTCATACCGCACGCTTGTTGTCGAAGTATTTCGCTTGTAGGAATAAAAGGGACTATGTTGCATATACTCGATACCTTCACAGCCAGGCCAGATTCAACTGTTTTAATTTTGTTACTCTACAAATATTTGTAAACAGCGCTGCAGGAATCTGTGTAGTTACATGCAGAAAAGCTGTACGGCTTTATTCGGGTGTTATATAACCAGCAGTGTAGCTACATGTAGAAAAGCTGTAACGGATTTATTGGGTGTTATTTAACCAGCAGTGCAGCAATTTAATTAAATTTATTTATTAGAATTGGAATGAAACTGGAAATAGACGAAAGTGTATTGATTGCTCATATTCTTGTAAAGCTAGCTTCGTGCATTCTAGAATTTTTATAGTGGCTGTTAAATTCGACGATTTGGTTGCAATCAACTCTTTTCTTAGTTCAGGACACTTTCTACAACCTTTTGTTCGACATAGTCTTGCGATGAAGTACTTAAGCTTTTGTCTGTTGTACAACAATTCGGTCGCTATAGGCCCATTGCGCGAATTTTGATTGCCGTACCCCGTTTTCGCCCCGTTTTCACTAGCGGTTGGGAGTCGTGTGCTAGTGAAAGGCATTGCGAGGAAGTTGTAAAACTATGTTCTTGATTCAGTGCATTTGAATTAAATTTTGCCAATAGCACTGTGTAAGTATATACATAAACAAGTTCACATTTAAAAATCATAAAATTAATATGAAACTTATAATAAAAGCAGCTCTCAAATTTACTACACAGCACACTATCACAGCAAAATAAAAACTTAGATTAAAATGACATCACTACAAATAGATTAATATATACAACATTATAGGTTTCTACATGTTATGATTTTATGTGTTATTTATATGAGTGAAACATTTGCCATTTCCGTTTTGTCCTTACGAATATTTTCGCTTGTGCAATATTTATGTTTTTTTGGGAGCTGAATATAGTGTAAATAGTGTACTGTATAGAAAATTCTATGTGGTGTAGAGATTTACACTAACAGCGTTAGGTCTTGTAATTTGGAACATCCCGAACCACTGGCCCTTTTGGACAACCCACTCCATCCTGCTCAGGAGCTAGCTGGCAAAACTTTGCTACGCCACAAGACAGTTCCTGAATCCCAGTTTTTTTAAAGCATCGTTATTGGTTTTTTTATATAGAAATTCTTCATGTACGTAGTAAATGCTGTGTTAATAAGTTGCAAGCATATATATAATACACATATATTGCTAGTAGGGCTTCGGAACGCTAGAAAACATTACGGCGCGAACATAGTCTCACTTAGAGTATAACGCGTCTCGTGCGCATGCGTGAGAATTCGAACTCCGCCTTTAAAAGCGAATTTTAAACTTGCCCACTTCCCCATTGGCCGGACGACGCCGCCGCGCTTGCACACAGCTCATCATTATACATTGAAGAGTTGGTTGTCTGTCTCACTTCCTTGGTCAGTTTCCCACTCATAGCCGCTAGCAATATAGTAAGTATTAGATATATGGTTACAAGTACCTACCATGCGGAAATATAAATCGGGACACCAAAAATGTACCCAAATTAAATTGTCTGAATGAACTGGTCGATATCCCAAGCTGCTTATATTTCATTAACTAATTCATTTTTAGTTCATTGGCACATGCCAGATAGGATTTCATAAACAATGGATAAATTATAGCATTCAAATGTTGAAAATGGCTCTACAGGACTTGTCCCGGTTTATGTTTCGCAACGGTAGGTATACGTATATACTGAGAAAACATCAATTTCAACCAATATTTGAAATTCGTGTCGAACTGGTGATTTTTATTTAAAAATCATAAACGCTAAAATAATTTCACTTATTAAACTTCTTTTGTTTCAGGTTCGTACTTTTCCTTCTATTCTGTTATTGGTAAGTTATTATTATTATTGGTAAGTGAATAAATCAACATTGCTAACACGTGAATTAGCGTGTTAGTATAACTTCCGGTTAATGTTTGATTACATTTTGTTAGTAATTTATTGGAGACGTCGTAAAAACTTATAAACTCATTCTTTATTTACAAATATTGCAAAACTAGTGCCACTGGAAAAATTTCAAACTAGACCTTTCATTATTCATATTCTTATTTGGGTATTTCGCCACTCTGCGGGAAATATTATATCGGTGAAACATCCAGACCTTTAGCAGTTAGAGTTAAAGAACATAAAAATATGATAAAAACGTATCAATTCAATAAGTCTAAGCTGGCAGAACATGCTTGGGATGAAAACCATAAAATACAATGGCACGACACAAAGATCTTGTCTAAAGAATCGATGTCAACTAGGCGAAAAATTAAGAAAACGGCATATATTTTACTTAACGAAGAATAATGCGTGTCGTCTTTCTCAATATTTTTAGACAATAGTTGACTATCGATTCTTAATGATGAGATCAAGTAGGTATAGATATCAACAAACGTCAATGTCAAAAAATTCATTGGAGGTTGGTCGTTTTTCCTTCCAGTGAAAAAAGATAAGTTTTCTTGTTCGTTGTAATTGTTATTCGTTGATAACGAGGGCAGATTGTCCCTCGAAACGTTCGTTGTTAATATTTTCGTTATTTAATATTTTAATTTGCAGAGTGGCGAAATACCCAAATAAGAATATGAATTATGAATTCACGCCACAAAGAAGTTTCAGAGATTATCTTAGACCTTTCATTACTGCAGTAGTAATCGACCAAATAAAAAATATTACAATTTTTACATGAGCATTGTTCTTATCCAAAGCCAACTAAATCGTGTATACCGGGTGTCCACTTTCAAACTGGAACATAGGGATTTAATATTGTTTTTAACAGTTTCCTGGATTCTTGCACACCAGTTGAACCTACAGAAAATGTTTTGGTATCAATGGAAAGAGAAAATTATGCATTTAGTGGTATCAAATATGAAACTATTTTTGCCAAATTTCATTGAAGAATATTAATCAATGTTTTGACTTGACTTGAAAAAAGACAGCTATACTGAAATTAATTTGTTATTTAATGACATTCAGAGTCAGTTCGGTAGTTTTTACTTTATAAAATGAACGATTACTCGAACGAAGAGAGAGTTTGTTATCGTTAAAACATATTACAGTGTGGGTTAGTTTTCGTAGAATGAGAGATATTTTTCAATGAAAACTGACAAAAATAATTTCATTTTTGATAACATTAGATGTGCAATGATTTTCTCATTCCATTGATACCAAAATATTTTCTGTAGCTTGAATTGGCGAGCAGGAATCAATGAAACCGCTAAAAACAATGTTAAATTCCTATGTTCCAGTTTGAAAGTGGACACCTGGTATAAGTATTTATAGAGACTACAAGATAATAAAATATGTCAAATATTTCCAGTAGTTTGATGCTCACTTCATATTCATAACAACAAATCGTTAACCGTATTGAGGCTGAAAAGTGTATAACAAAGAAATGCGGGCTAAAAGTGAGATAAAAAATTACGGAAGTTTATGTATATTCAAAAAGCTTTTTCATGTTTTCTGACTTACAATTGAACGTGTTAAGTAGTAATGTTATTGCATCGGAAAGAATGGTAAAGCGTAGTTTCTATTATTGTCTGTAAGATTATCAGTAGGATAGTGCTTTAAGCTTATATGTATATTCAAATCAGGACGAATAACATATAGTACGTTTTGTTAATGTTATTTTCAATAGATGTTACACAGAAGATAATGGCACTTTAAATTTCAACCAACAGTGCCAACGAATATTTGAATTAAATTGTGAAATCTTAGGTATGGTGAACGCTCTTGCCTTTTATTAATTTTTTAAAACCGATTTTGTAGTTGCTGTCACTAATAATCATGATATAATAACAGCCGGTAAAGTTTAATTTAATTTTGAACTGAATTGAAATAGTACATTACAACTAGTGTAGAAAATTGATGTTTTACTGAACGAGTATGGCTGGTATGAGACGAGCGTCAGCGAGTACTTAAACGGCTATACGAATTTAGTAAAACAACTTTTATAACGTGTTGCGTATACGATTTTATCGTATTTAATAAGAGGAAACGTAGTTTAAGAAACATGTGTAAACTGAAATGTTTGCTCATTGTTTTGCATTTTTAAGTCATGGGCCTGAAAGGCCTGTAGCACTGAAATATACCGGGTGGCCATAAATATCTGATATCACATTACCTTTGGAATCAACACCGCTTTATTAAAGTGATGAATCCAACTAAACTAAATGTCATTAATGTCATCACAACTAAAATTCCTATCTGTCAAAAATTATTACAGATTGCAATAAGTAATGGAGTTAGAACAGGATATTTTTATAATCGAGTCGTAGGCTAAACTGCAGAATCTGGGGCACATTCCCTTCCTCTTATTGTATTTTATTACATTATATAGGTACCAATACGTATCGTAATTGAAATATAATGCTAACCAACATTTATAAGTAGCTAATTCCATGGCTACCGGGATCTCAGATATTTATGGCCACCCGGTATATAATAAGAAATGTAAAATATAATATTTTTATATAAAAGTGGCACTAAATTAAATGTCAAAACATAACGAAGCTGAACAGAACTAATTTCTATGTACTAAAGCACAATCAGCAGCTCCAGTTGATGTTATGCGTTTGATAGTACTGAAGTGTATTGTTGGTGACACTGTAAGTCTATGTCAAATTCGAGGTTAACAAGTTAGGTTTTGCGTCGCTCTGAGTCAAAACTAACGCAAAACCTAACGCGCTAATCTCGAATTTGACATACACTTCAGTATTGCCTAACGTAAAACTAATCGCCGTTGCTATGCAGAAAACTGTTGCTAATGCAGAAAAGTATAACATTTCTAAACGATTCAAATATGGAAATGTAGTACATTACCAAGTGGAATGCGATAATAGTATATTATGTTATTAGGAGCAAAAGTTATATTTTATGTGGCGTGGCTGGACGGTTTATCTGCCGAGCTTGCGAGGCAAATAAGTGAAGCCGAGCCACATAAAGATACTTTTGCTCTGAATAACATATAGCATTTTTTCTTCAAACGTTTATACGGAAATCCGAAGAAAATTACTCTATCTCGTCAGCGGCAGATAATAACTTTATCTGCCGCTCGTCAGCGGCAAATAACATTATCTGCCGCATGGCAGTAACGTGACAGTTTAGCATCATCAATCCAGCAGTATAATGCCACATTTTACTGCCGTTTGAAGAAAAACTAATTTATCAAATTGCGTTTAATCCAGAATGCTGTGTTGTCAATAAATCGTGTTTTTTTTACGACCACCACTAAAAGTGGGCCTTTTAACACTCGCTTGTTGAACTAAAATTGACGTTTTATACATCAGCTGTTTACTTTTAGCATATGTGCTAAAAGTAATCGGCTGGTTTTGAATTTAGTATATTAAACTGGAAGTGAGGTCATACAGTTATTCTAGTTACTTCTGTCGTTAGAGGTAAAATGTTTTTTAAATAATTAAAGCATTATGTAATGAATAAAGTAAAATTTGTACTATTATAATTATCTTTGATAACTAACTTTGACAACTACCGGCTACAGAAACAGTCACCTTCGCCGTCACGCCCATCTCTTTACTATGACAAATTACATTGTCATAAATACAAACCTTTGTTAAATCGACATGTATGGATTAATAACAGTAAATTTAAGGTCGTAGAAAAAATATTGTATGCAAACTCGTGCTAAAAGTATTATTGCACTTAACCTTCGGCTTCGTTTCATAATTTTCATGTCTTGCGCATAAACAATCACTTTTAGCACTTGTTGTACAAACAGCTATTATGAACACTTATGTTAATATAAAGACAACTATAACAAACCAGCTCTGAACCAGGATAATTTAACATGTGTATATGTTTAAATATACATATACACATCCATTAGAACAGCAGATTTGAATTTTCCTATTAATTGCTATTCAGTAAAGTTGTCTTACATCTACGAGTATTATAATCGTTTTAGTTGACCATTATGACTCTTATTGTGCGATAGAAGAAAAATGTATGTTGTGGTAATAAAAACATAATAGCATGTTAACTTCTTGATTAAACGATGTAGCTATTATGTTTGTATTGAAAACTAAAACTCGAAACGAATGGGTTGTACATGGAACTGCGATTAGTATTTTTGAATGTAATGGGTAAAGATCGGGAATGATAAGATTGATTGTAATGATTTTGTTGCATACTTTTGTGGACGCATTGTAAGTTGTATGATATAATCTATAGTATGGTGCCTTAAACCCAATATAAAGTATTATAACCGCTGCAGAACCCTGTGCCAACCGTACATCAATAAATATGAGCATTTAACTTCCAAATACTTGTCATTGCTATTACCTTTTCAGATTTTATCGCCGCATATTTAATACCGGGATTATACGAGATCGATTTTTAGTCTCCGTAGTTTACATTATCGTAAAAAAGGTTTTCGATCTTATTTCCATGCAAATGTCTCTCTCAACAGTGTGATATCGCGATAATACCGACTTTCGGTACTGCAGCTCACTTGTTTCACGAGGGCTGGCATACATAACGAATAAATGACCGATCTGAAAAACGTGTTCCACTCCTAAGCGGGCGGGTGTATTTCCCCGTATGTTTTCCAACCGAGAAGTTTCCCGAAAACTTTGGGCTCGTCATTACGACGCTTCCTGAAGAGAAAGTCGGAACTTAAGTCATCGCGGGGCCCAGGGGATATAATACTCTGATGAACGTCCTGCTTTGATTCTGAAGTTTCCAAGTTTTACGGGACAATGTCACAGCGGCATCTGCCGTTAATGGTGGGTGTGCTCGGATTAATCCCGGCTTAAAGCATCAACCAAACAACAGACACTGTTGTGTAAATAAAGTGTTTTGACGATAAACTCGCTTTTTGTTGCCGCTTTTCAGTGCTCACTATCTGCGAATCCCCAGTCCATCCTAACTTTAATTAAAAGCAACACAGGTGATGATTTCAAGTTATTTAGAATTTATGGGAGCTTTCGTGCTTTATTTTATACATAGTATATATAGGAGATCTATTTTCATGCGTTATAAATGATTAAGAGATGAACAGGAATGAGTCACTTTGCTCTCGTATGGTTTGAATCTAGCGCTTTTCGTAAATAGCAAATCGGCTCTACGGCTTAGATGCTTGTTTAAAATAAATACTTTTAGTAGTATACCCTAAAATTATAAGTTTCACTTGAATCTATCTAGAAGTCTAGAACGTACTAACCATTTTTGGAATATTTAGGAACTTGTGAAATTAAAAACATTATTAGTGAAATATTTATTTAGTATTATAGAACCCACAAGCGATAGTGTACATTCTCTTACCAAATTGAAATTATATATAACCTTTGATTTATATACCGTGTGTCCACAGGAGGACGCACCATAGGGATAACCTAGTAGAATAGAAAGATCGGCAAATGCTGTGATCGCCGGCACGCGAAAACGTTGTTTTTTGGCTTCTGACTTACCACTGTATGAAACAATATTGTTATAAATGGTTCAAGAAAAGGGACGGTGGTCACAGCACTGGTTGATATTTATATTCTATTAGCATGATCTTATCTCTATGGTGCGTACTCCTGTGGACACACGGTATATAAATCTTGGAAATCGTTGATTTCCGGATTTAGGAGTGTGTTACGATACTTTTGGAGTGCCCCCCGTAGTCTTGAACTTCTGCTAGCTGAATTTCTGAACTTGAATATTTATGGTTGGCTTTTGTCAATGTTTGCATGCTTTAAACTAGGTATAATTGGCTATATCTTATTTTTAATTACTCTCCCATAATTATCATGCAGTTTCATAAGCAACCCCTCGTTTAATTACTTATATTTTGCAAATTAGGTTTATTCTTGCTATATTTTTACAAATATTTGGGTATGGCCGCTAGGCAACCGGTGATACAAATTGTTTTTAACTATTCCATTTGTTTCTAGAGCAATGTTATCTTTTCCTGCAGTCATACTTGCCTGACTAGTTTTTTTGGCTTCTCCTGGCCCAAATTTTTGTTATCAGATGACCTGTGGGCTGGGTTTTTGAATTTTTCGGCTTTCTTTCCAAGCTAAACTGTCGTGCTAGTAGGTGTTCCTCTGCAGCTAAGTGCTTCATAGCCCTTTGGTAGGGCTCGCCTCTTCGAATAGATTGTTTGAGGGATCTGGAAGCATTTCTGCGTTATCGTGGATGTTCGTAATGATTAGATAGCTACTTACTTGCATTCCTTCGCTTTTGGCGGATCTCCTGGAAACTACTTTAGCACGCTTCTTTCGGCTCGACCCCCAGCTTGAGGTAAGATTAGGCCAGTTTCTTCTTAATCGGGAATACATTTGGGTTCTGTGCGTTTTTAGCCAAAAATTCCCGGTGGGAATTAAGACACTCCCCATCTGCTTGAAATCCTTCCTGTCTGGAGCAGGCCTATCCCGTTCGACTGCACCCTGCTGGAATCCAGTTCGATGCACTGGGCCCTAAGATAGTCGCATCGCCTGTGAATGTTGCAACTCTCGTGGGCAACACTGAAGATTGAGCAACTGCTTTACACTCACCTGCAAGTCATTCTGCAGCCTCCACAGCTGGCACTGCCTCCCGCAGCTGCAGCCGCCCTCGTTGCTTCGCTAGCTACGTCCAACAACAGGGGAGCAAACGGAGAGATTAGGTTCTGGTAAACTTTCCTGCAGGCAAGACGTTATTGTAGATAATATGCATTGCGCCTGTTGTACTTTATAATTGAATCATACTGTTTCATGCCGTTAGCACTTCGGGCATGTGATTTAGGTGATAGGTTTCGTGCATCGTTAGATTAGTAATATTTAGAATTTGTGTAATTAAATGTTAGGGCCGCCGCGCAATGATATGCGGATACCCTCTGCTACTTGCTAAATTGAGGTCATAAGGTTTACCTGTGTATTGCTCCGTTTGTGCCTTCGGGTCTCCTACCCTTATTGACCTGTGTTATCTGAAAAAAAATTTATAGAGTAGAACTTGTAGCTTTGAGCTTCACTTGTGTCCTTTCTGGACGTCGCGTTTACTCACCAGCTTGCATAACACAGTTCGGAAGCCTTAAAGCTTCGCTGTTTACATCACAAAACAGTATTTAATATTTTCATGTCAAACGTCCGGCGTGAAGTTAGGCACACTTCAGTAGCGTGTCTCATAAGCCGACTTCGGGAGCATTGTGATTATTTGTAGATCTTCGCTAACCGAGTAATGGGCAAATCCAAGCCTTTGCTTTCTTTAGCATATAAATATACATACGTACACTGAATGCATTTCTAATATGGACACCGTCGTTCATGTGTGGCCACGCAAACGCACGCTGATTCCGCCCCTTAGAAAATTTTGAATATAGATATAGCGTCATTTAGGGCTAACCTTCGGGGTTAAAACGTTAGCCGAGGTGGTCTTGTATTGCTCTGAGCCGGTATACGCGAAATTTTAAACCCGCTCCGCGACTCGCGCTTAATCAATTTAAATTATTTTAATTGTCTCCGCGACGCCCGGCGTACCCTCGTTTCTTTTTTTTTTGAGTGTTGGTACTGTCCAACGATTCGCGGCCTAAATTTTGCTTTATGAATATTTGCATGGTAATATTTATTTACGGCCCGAAACTACATTTCTTCTTTTTTTGCATGCATTTGTAATAATTTATTTAGATATATATATATATATATACATTTACATTGAAATTTATAATTGGTACATCGTATGATCACTTATGTGTATTTGAACGCCTGCCTGATTTGCTGTACATTAATGTTTGTATTTGCACTATAGTACATACCCACCATTTATTAATAAAGCTGTGATATTTTCTTTGGTGGTTGATTTGATTGTTTTCTTTGTGCTGCTGGAAATTGTCCTGACCTTATGTACGGTCCGGCATAAGGATTAGAACTTGAGTCGTGGACCTGGCGCCCTATTTTTTTTTAATACTTTTTCAGCATAGCTGGAACCCTGCGACCCTCGCGGCGAGCTAGCCCAATTAGGCCGATAGTTACCAGCCGGCAAAACATCAAATATAACTTTCGCCAAAAGGTAAGGCCGACCGTCTATCTTCCCTAACAAGAAGATTTTGACGCCCAACGCTTTGGGGCCTTGAAAGGATTTTTGACTGCGTCGTTATTAGGGTACTTGGTGGTACTATAGTGCAAATCGAATTGTTGGGGTGTTAGAATTTATTATTGGCTAGGTGATTTACATTTGGTATTATTTATTGTCGATACTTGTTGGGTATTTACAATTGATTACTGCTAGTTATAGGTTTGTTTATTGCATGCTATTTACAGGTTTTGCTTGGGTTAGTTATAAGCCTAGTTTAAATAAGTTTTTGTGATCATCTTGTCCTGTTGGAACAGCAAGATGGTATTTAAATTAGATGTTAATCGTTTGCTCGTCGATGAGCTCGATTATGAGCTTCGAGTTAGAGACATTGTCATTCAGGGCAATGCCCAGGACAAACGTAAATTACTTCGTGCCCGTCTGAAGATGGATCTTCTTATGAATGTCACTTTCACTCCCGTGTCTCTGGACGCTACTGAAGAACTTGCGATCTGCGAAGACAAACTCTCTATTTTAGCTGCCGAAATTGATAGTTGCACCTCTAGGAACTTGGACAATGATGCACAACGTTTAGGTACTCGCCTTCTTCATGTTCAAGGTCGGTTAGGTCGTATTACTGCAGAACCAGATTCCACTTCTAGGTTGGAGTCCTTGAAGGTTAGATGCGAACAATTAATTGCCGCCTTGGAAGCGAAACTTCAGCTTCACGTTGATACCCAAGCTCGTAACGATACGTCAGTCGCACCGAGTGATTCAAGCTCGGAGGACGGTTCAGTAGCTTCGCCCCAGACAAGTCATATTCGCCCCCATAGCTCTGCTGCCACTACGTCTCAGGAAGACGCTGCCTTGCCTATTCGTCCTACTGCTAATTCGGTTACGTGGAGTCACCCTTTGTTCACTTCACAGTTTTCTGCCCCGCAGTCTGTTCCCTCTAGCTCAGCCATTCAACCTGGCATGTACTTGGATTATCCACCCTTTGCCGATGCCGTCAATCGACGCTCGTCTGCTGCTGAAGAAGTCAATCATTCTGCGTCGTATAGACACACTTCAGCCAATTATTTAGCCATCAATAAATGGAGGATCACCTTCGATGGAGGAAATGGTTTGACTAGCTTCCTGGAAGAGATAGAAGAGACTCGTGTAGCTCGAAACGTGTCCAAGGATCAACTTTTTGCTGCTGCCATCGAATTGTTCACTGGCAACGCTCGAATTTGGTTTCGTTCCATTCGCAACACTATCCGTTCATGGGATGAATTGATCATCGCCTTGAAAGCCGCTTTTCTGCCTTGCGACTACGAAACTAGCTTATGGGATGAAATCCGTAGTAGAACCCAAGGACCCGATGAGCCCGTAACGGTCTACGTCGCTATCATGGAGAACCTTTTTAGTCGCCTTCCTCGTCTACCTGTAGAAATGGAGCGCATAGAGAGTATGCGTAGAAACCTGCAACCATACTTACAGGCACAACTGGCTCTCTACTCTCCCACGAGTATCTCGCAACTCAGACAACTTGGAAAGTTAATTGAAGATGCTAAGGTGCGTGCTTCGAGGTTCAAGAATCCACCTCCACCTTATCAAGCCCTCGAACCTGACTTGGCTTATCACAAGCCCCGTTTTGGAGCTAGAGCTGCTGCCATTGAGGAAACTAGTTCCACTCCTAGTCCCTCTGCCGAAGAACAAGTCTGCGAGGTTACAGCTGCTCGACCCTTTGGTATTTGCTGGAACTGCGGAAAGCCCGATCATCGCATGGCCCAGTGCCCATCACTTCGCAATTCTAGGAAGGAAAACTCTGAAGCTAATATTGTCAAACAGTCACAAACAACGACCGATTTACCTACTGAACATCGCATTCTGCTCGATTTCATCTTAGGTCACGCCAACAAAGATGAGAGGCCCTATCTTCGTGTCTCTATTTATGGCAAGGATCTACTTGGTTTGTTGGACTCCGGCGCGAGCCGTACCATTTTAGGTCGACAAGGATGGGAAGTATTGAAGGACGTCTGCAAATTAAGCTCTGCTAAATCTACCACCTGCAGCGTCGCCAATGGTGAGAAATGCCATAGTATAGGTACACTTACCGTCCCCATCGTACTGAGAGATCGCGTGAGAACTTTCGAAGTCCTGGTTATTCCTTCACTCCCACATACATTAATTTTGGGCACCGACTTCTGGAAAAGGATGGCCCTTGTGCCAGATCTTCGCCATGGGGAATGGACCTTCTCCAAAGCCTCGGCTGATGAGCAAATCGCTGCGATCCGTTCAACTGAACACCTCACGAACGACGAACAAGCTGTGCTTGATCAGACTATCAGCGAAGCTTTTTCTTTGATAGGAGATGGTGTAGGATGCACCCATTTAGTGGAGCATGTAATCAAGACAGATGCTGAACCAATTAAGCAGCGCTATTATCCAATCTCGCCTGCTTTGCAAAAGCACGTGAATGAAGAGCTCGACGATATGTTAGAAAAGGGCATTGTGGAACCCTCAACATCCGCATGGTCATCGCCCATCGTTATGATAAAGAAGAAGGATGGTTCCTACCGCTTCTGCGTAGACTATCGGAAGCTCAACAAGGTGAGCCAACCTGATGCCTATCCACTTCCGTACATCAGCAACATCTTGGACAAGTTACGTGATGCACAATACCTGACCACGTTAGATGTCAAGTCAGCTTACTTTCAGGTGCCGGTTTCTGTCGCTAGCCGTCCGCTAACTGCCTTCACTGTCCCTAATCGTGGGTTGTACCAATTTTGTCGCCTCCCGTTCGGCCTTCATACCGCCCCGGCGACTTGGCAACGCCTTATCGACCGAGTTATTGGTGCCGACCTAGAACCTTACGCCTTCACATACTTGGATGACATTATTATCTGCACTCCTACCTTCGAAAAACACCTGGAGGTCTTGAAGGAAGTCATATCTAGGATCGCCAAGGCCGGCCTAACTTTGAACCGGGAAAAATGTCATTTTTGCAAGCCCGAACTGAAGTACCTGGGGTACGTCGTGAACTCCAAAGGTCTACTCGTCGACCCGGAAAAGGTCGAAGCAATCTTGAACATCCCTAACCCCAAGACGGTACCAGAGGTTAGAAGGATATTGGGAATGGCATCGTGGTATCGGCGCTTTGTGCCTAACTTTTCTGCAGTTGTGTCACCTATGACTCGCCTGCTTCGCAAGAACCAACAGTTTGTTTGGTCTGAGGAATGTCAAACCGCATTTGACACCATTAAAGACTGCCTCGTCTCGGCCCCTGTGCTCTCTTGCCCAGATTTCAGTCGGCCCTTCACCATTCAGACGGACGCCTCTGGTTATGGACTCGGAGCCGTCTTGTCCCAGACGTATCCTGAGGGAGAGAAGGTCGTCTGCTATATAAGCCGTTCACTCACGAAGAATGAGCGGAAGTTCAGCACAACGGAACGCGAATGTCTCGCGGTACTCTTCGCCATCGAAAAACTTCGCCCGTACATCGAGGGAACTAAGTTCGACGTCGTGACCGACCACTACGCCCTCAAGTGGTTGCATAATATTAAAGACCCCATAGGACGCATTGCGCGTTGGGCCATACGCCTACAACAATATAATTTCAATGTTATCCATCGCAAAGGCAAAGACAATGTCGTACCTGACGCTCTATCCAGGTCCGTACCTATTGTCGATGAAGTCACTGAGGACGACGATATTCGAGATCGCTGGTATGCTCGGATGCGCCTAAAAGTCCGAAACGATCCACAGCACTATCCTGCTTGGCGCGAGTCGAATTCGCAACTCTACAAACATGTTAGGAGCCCGTATCCAGAACTCATGCAGGCCAATGAAGATTGGAAGATAGTTCTACCTAAGGACAAACGTTCAGAAGTACTTAGACGTAATCATGATGATCCTACCTCAGGACATCTTGGCGTTTCGAAAACCTTAGGTCGCATAGCTCAGAGGTACTACTGGCCCAAGATGCGAACGGACGTTCTGCGCTACATTCGCAACTGCAAGGTGTGTTCCCGCACTAAGCCTGACCAACGACCACCCGCTGGACATATGGGAGGTCACACAAACATCTCGAAGCCCTGGGAGGTCATCTGTATGGACCTCATAGGACCTCTACCTCGTTCTTCTCGGGGATACCAGTATATACTTGTAGTGGCTGATTGCTTCACTAAACTTCCTCTTGTATTTCCCCTTCGTAAGGCTACGGCCGCTGCAGTCGTACGTCACGTTGAAGAAAACGTGTTTTTATTGTTTGGCGCTCCGAAGAGAATTATCTGCGACAATGGTGTCCAGTTCAAGAGTCGCGAATTTACTGCCTTGGCTAGGAACTATGGCTGCAGAATAGCGTTTACAGCGTTGTATCACCCTCAGGCAAATCCAACGGAACGCATCAATCGTGTTCTGAAAACAATGCTTACAGCGTACGTGTCCGACAAACAACGTGAGTGGGATAAATACTTACAACAAGTCGCTTGTGCCATAAGAACCTCCAAGCATGATGTCACTGGTCATAGCCCCTACTTTTTGAATTTTGGCCGAGAAATTACACTCGACGGAAATCCTGAAGAAAGACCTGAAGATTAAGGTCCCGAACTTCGTGTCATCAGGGATGAAAACCCCAACATAAGAGCCCAAGCGCTGCAACGGTTGTACAAAGAAGTAAAAGTTCGTCTTGCTAGGGCCTACGATCGTTCGAAGGTCTACTACAACCTGCGAAGACGACCTGATGAATATCAGGTAGGCAACTCCGTTTGGAGAAGAAACTTCACGCAATCGGATGCTGCTAACCACTATACTGCTAAATTGGCACCCAAGTTCATTGGACCCTTTATAATTCATAAGAAATTGTCTCGCTTCATATATCAACTTAAGGATCCAGACGGACGTCTACGCGGGAATTGGCATGCCAAAGACTTGAAGCTCAATAACGCTGTCGACAATGATGATGATTTGGTTTAGTCTACGTCTTTTTGGGAGGTTGGTTTGGGGACGTCGGACGGAATCTTTGGGACCCAACTCACCTTTCCTTTTTCTCGAATTGGAGTCCCGACCTAAACATCTGGTCCCTTCATTTCTCGCATCTTTCTCTGTCTCATTTTTTTTCCTTGTTTGAAAGGGATGTTCCCTCTTTTTGCTGTGCTCGTTCTCTTTATACTTCGTGTTATTTTGGATATCAGTTCTATCTTCCGTCATTTGGAGATAGCTTCAGTGCTGTAGGTCGATCCTGGGCCTAAGTACTTAACCCTTGGTTGAGGTTGGTTTTCCTTTCCCTTCCTTCTTCTGTGTCGTTCGCTTTCCTGTCTCCCACTCCACATCTTTCCGAGGTGTTTGCGTTTCGGGTGCATCTTTGTTGCAACCTGACGTAACCTTCCCTTCCACCGGCGCAGCTCACATCATCTTGCAGCGACGGAAGAGGTTGGTGTCTAGTTGTCTTCGATGATGTGCTTGAACTCTTACATCCTCTCTTCTTGTCTACTTCTTTAGATCCTTTGTTCCTTCCCTTTGTTTCCTTCCGGCAGGCATCGTTTTTTTTTGTTGTCTCTTAGGGCGATTTCTTTTGTTGGCATTTGTATGGTCGGGTAAATCTGGGGTGATTTACCCTCCCTTTTGTTGGGGGAGGATTTGTTACGATACTTTTGGAGTGCCCCCCGTAGTCTTGAACTTCTGCTAGCTGAATTTCTGAACTTGAATATTTATGGTTGGCTTTTGTCAATGTTTGCATGCTTTAAACTAGGTATAATTGGCTATATCTTATTTTTAATTACTCTCCCATAATTATCATGCAGTTTCATAAGCAACCCCTCGTTTAATTACTTATATTTTGCAAATTAGGTTTATTCTTGCTATATTTTTACAAATATTTGGGTATGGCCGCTAGGCAACCGGTGATACAAATTGTTTTTAACTATTCCATTTGTTGCTAGAGCAATGTTATCTTTTCCTGCAGTCAAACTTGCCTGACTAGTTTTTTTGGCTTCTCCTGGCCCAAATTTTTGTTATCAGATGACCTGTGGGCTGGGTTTTTGAATTTTTCGGCTTTCTTTCCAAGCTAAACTGTCGTGCTAGTAGGTGTTCCTCTGCAGCTAAGTGCTTCATAGCCCTTTGGTAGGGCTCGCCTCTTCGAATAGATTGTTTGAGGGATCTGGAAGCATTTCTGCGTTATCGTGGATGTTCGTAATGATTAGATAGCTACTTACTTGCATTCCTTCGCTTTTGGCGGATCTCCTGGAAACTACTTTAGCACGCTTCTTTCGGCTCGACCCCCAGCTTGAGGTAAGATTAGGCCAGTTTCTTCTTAATCGGGAATACATTTGGGTTCTGTGCGTTTTTAGCCAAAAATTCCCGGTGGGAATTAAGACACTCCCCATCTGCTTGAAATCCTTCCTGTCTGGAGCAGGCCTATCCCGTTCGACTGCACCCTGCTGGAATCCAGTTCGATGCACTGGGCCCTAAGATAGTCGCATCGCCTGTGAATGTTGCAACTCTCGTGGGCAACACTGAAGATTGAGCAACTGCTTTACACTCACCTGCAAGTCATTCTGCAGCCTCCACAGCTGGCACTGCCTCCCGCAGCTGCAGCCGCCCTCGTTGCTTCGCTAGCTACGTCCAACAACAGGGGAGCAAACGGAGAGATTAGGTTCTGGTAAACTTTCCTGCAGGCAAGACGTTATTGTAGATAATATGCATTGCGCCTGTTGTACTTTATAATTGAATCATACTGTTTCATGCCGTTAGCACTTCGGGCATGTGATTTAGGTGATAGGTTTCGTGCATCGTTAGATTAGTAATATTTAGAATTTGTGTAATTAAATGTTAGGGCCGCCGCGCAATGATATGCGGATACCCTCTGCTACTTGCTAAATTGAGGTCATAAGGTTTACCTGTGTATTGCTCCGTTTGTGCCTTCGGGTCTCCTACCCTTATTGACCTGTGTTATCTGAAAAAAAATTTATAGAGTAGAACTTGTAGCTTTGAGCTTCACTTGTGTCCTTTCTGGACGTCGCGTTTACTCACCAGCTTGCATAACACAGTTCGGAAGCCTTAAAGCTTCGCTGTTTACATCACAAAACAGTATTTAATATTTTCATGTCAAACGTCCGGCGTGAAGTTAGGCACACTTCAGTAGCGTGTCTCATAAGCCGACTTCGGGAGCATTGTGATTATTTGTAGATCTTCGCTAACCGAGTAATGGGCAAATCCAAGCCTTTGCTTTCTTTAGCATATAAATATACATACGTACACTGAATGCATTTCTAATATGGACACCGTCGTTCATGTGTGGCCACGCAAACGCACGCTGATTCCGCCCCTTAGAAAATTTTGAATATAGATATAGCGTCATTTAGGGCTAACCTTCGGGGTTAAAACGTTAGCCGAGGTGGTCTTGTATTGCTCTGAGCCGGTATACGCGAAATTTTAAACCCGCTCCGCGACTCGCGCTTAATCAATTTAAATTATTTTAATTGTCTCCGCGACGCCCGGCGTACCCTCGTTTCTTTTTTTTTTGAGTGTTGGTACTGTCCAACGATTCGCGGCCTAAATTTTGCTTTATGAATATTTGCATGGTAATATTTATTTACGGCCCGAAACTACATTTCTTCTTTTTTTGCATGCATTTGTAATAATTTATTTAGATATATATATATATATATACATTTACATTGAAATTTATAATTGGTACATCGTATGATCACTTATGTGTATTTGAACGCCTGCCTGATTTGCTGTACATTAATGTTTGTATTTGCACTATAGTACATACCCACCATTTATTAATAAAGCTGTGATATTTTCTTTGGTGGTTGATTTGATTGTTTTCTTTGTGCTGCTGGAAATTGTCCTGACCTTATGTACGGTCCGGCATAAGGATTAGAACTTGAGTCGTGGACCTGGCGCCCTATTTTTTTTTAATACTTTTTCAGCATAGCTGGAACCCTGCGACCCTCGCGGCGAGCTAGCCCAATTAGGCCGATAGTTACCAGCCGGCAAAACATCAAATATAACTTTCGCCAAAAGGTAAGGCCGACCGTCTATCTTCCCTAACAAGAAGATTTTGACGCCCAACGCTTTGGGGCCTTGAAAGGATTTTTGACTGCGTCGTTATTAGGGTACTTGGTGGTACTATAGTGCAAATCGAATTGTTGGGGTGTTAGAATTTATTATTGGCTAGGTGATTTACATTTGGTATTATTTATTGTCGATACTTGTTGGGTATTTACAATTGATTACTGCTAGTTATAGGTTTGTTTATTGCATGCTATTTACAGGTTTTGCTTGGGTTAGTTATAAGCCTAGTTTAAATAAGTTTTTGTGATCATCTTGTCCTGTTGGAACAGCAAGATGGTATTTAAATTAGATGTTAATCGTTTGCTCGTCGATGAGCTCGATTATGAGCTTCGAGTTAGAGACATTGTCATTCAGGGCAATGCCCAGGACAAACGTAAATTACTTCGTGCCCGTCTGAAGATGGATCTTCTTATGAATGTCACTTTCACTCCCGTGTCTCTGGACGCTACTGAAGAACTTGCGATCTGCGAAGACAAACTCTCTATTTTAGCTGCCGAAATTGATAGTTGCACCTCTAGGAACTTGGACAATGATGCACAACGTTTAGGTACTCGCCTTCTTCATGTTCAAGGTCGGTTAGGTCGTATTACTGCAGAACCAGATTCCACTTCTAGGTTGGAGTCCTTGAAGGTTAGATGCGAACAATTAATTGCCGCCTTGGAAGCGAAACTTCAGCTTCACGTTGATACCCAAGCTCGTAACGATACGTCAGTCGCACCGAGTGATTCAAGCTCGGAGGACGGTTCAGTAGCTTCGCCCCAGACAAGTCATATTCGCCCCCATAGCTCTGCTGCCACTACGTCTCAGGAAGACGCTGCCTTGCCTATTCGTCCTACTGCTAATTCGGTTACGTGGAGTCACCCTTTGTTCACTTCACAGTTTTCTGCCCCGCAGTCTGTTCCCTCTAGCTCAGCCATTCAACCTGGCATGTACTTGGATTATCCACCCTTTGCCGATGCCGTCAATCGACGCTCGTCTGCTGCTGAAGAAGTCAATCATTCTGCGTCGTATAGACACACTTCAGCCAATTATTTAGCCATCAATAAATGGAGGATCACCTTCGATGGAGGAAATGGTTTGACTAGCTTCCTGGAAGAGATAGAAGAGACTCGTGTAGCTCGAAACGTGTCCAAGGATCAACTTTTTGCTGCTGCCATCGAATTGTTCACTGGCAACGCTCGAATTTGGTTTCGTTCCATTCGCAACACTATCCGTTCATGGGATGAATTGATCATCGCCTTGAAAGCCGCTTTTCTGCCTTGCGACTACGAAACTAGCTTATGGGATGAAATCCGTAGTAGAACCCAAGGACCCGATGAGCCCGTAACGGTCTACGTCGCTATCATGGAGAACCTTTTTAGTCGCCTTCCTCGTCTACCTGTAGAAATGGAGCGCATAGAGAGTATGCGTAGAAACCTGCAACCATACTTACAGGCACAACTGGCTCTCTACTCTCCCACGAGTATCTCGCAACTCAGACAACTTGGAAAGTTAATTGAAGATGCTAAGGTGCGTGCTTCGAGGTTCAAGAATCCACCTCCACCTTATCAAGCCCTCGAACCTGACTTGGCTTATCACAAGCCCCGTTTTGGAGCTAGAGCTGCTGCCATTGAGGAAACTAGTTCCACTCCTAGTCCCTCTGCCGAAGAACAAGTCTGCGAGGTTACAGCTGCTCGACCCTTTGGTATTTGCTGGAACTGCGGAAAGCCCGATCATCGCATGGCCCAGTGCCCATCACTTCGCAATTCTAGGAAGGAAAACTCTGAAGCTAATATTGTCAAACAGTCACAAACAACGACCGATTTACCTACTGAACATCGCATTCTGCTCGATTTCATCTTAGGTCACGCCAACAAAGATGAGAGGCCCTATCTTCGTGTCTCTATTTATGGCAAGGATCTACTTGGTTTGTTGGACTCCGGCGCGAGCCGTACCATTTTAGGTCGACAAGGATGGGAAGTATTGAAGGACGTCTGCAAATTAAGCTCTGCTAAATCTACCACCTGCAGCGTCGCCAATGGTGAGAAATGCCATAGTATAGGTACACTTACCGTCCCCATCGTACTGAGAGATCGCGTGAGAACTTTCGAAGTCCTGGTTATTCCTTCACTCCCACATACATTAATTTTGGGCACCGACTTCTGGAAAAGGATGGCCCTTGTGCCAGATCTTCGCCATGGGGAATGGACCTTCTCCAAAGCCTCGGCTGATGAGCAAATCGCTGCGATCCGTTCAACTGAACACCTCACGAACGACGAACAAGCTGTGCTTGATCAGACTATCAGCGAAGCTTTTTCTTTGATAGGAGATGGTGTAGGATGCACCCATTTAGTGGAGCATGTAATCAAGACAGATGCTGAACCAATTAAGCAGCGCTATTATCCAATCTCGCCTGCTTTGCAAAAGCACGTGAATGAAGAGCTCGACGATATGTTAGAAAAGGGCATTGTGGAACCCTCAACATCCGCATGGTCATCGCCCATCGTTATGATAAAGAAGAAGGATGGTTCCTACCGCTTCTGCGTAGACTATCGGAAGCTCAACAAGGTGAGCCAACCTGATGCCTATCCACTTCCGTACATCAGCAACATCTTGGACAAGTTACGTGATGCACAATACCTGACCACGTTAGATGTCAAGTCAGCTTACTTTCAGGTGCCGGTTTCTGTCGCTAGCCGTCCGCTAACTGCCTTCACTGTCCCTAATCGTGGGTTGTACCAATTTTGTCGCCTCCCGTTCGGCCTTCATACCGCCCCGGCGACTTGGCAACGCCTTATCGACCGAGTTATTGGTGCCGACCTAGAACCTTACGCCTTCACATACTTGGATGACATTATTATCTGCACTCCTACCTTCGAAAAACACCTGGAGGTCTTGAAGGAAGTCATATCTAGGATCGCCAAGGCCGGCCTAACTTTGAACCGGGAAAAATGTCATTTTTGCAAGCCCGAACTGAAGTACCTGGGGTACGTCGTGAACTCCAAAGGTCTACTCGTCGACCCGGAAAAGGTCGAAGCAATCTTGAACATCCCTAACCCCAAGACGGTACCAGAGGTTAGAAGGATATTGGGAATGGCATCGTGGTATCGGCGCTTTGTGCCTAACTTTTCTGCAGTTGTGTCACCTATGACTCGCCTGCTTCGCAAGAACCAACAGTTTGTTTGGTCTGAGGAATGTCAAACCGCATTTGACACCATTAAAGACTGCCTCGTCTCGGCCCCTGTGCTCTCTTGCCCAGATTTCAGTCGGCCCTTCACCATTCAGACGGACGCCTCTGGTTATGGACTCGGAGCCGTCTTGTCCCAGACGTATCCTGAGGGAGAGAAGGTCGTCTGCTATATAAGCCGTTCACTCACGAAGAATGAGCGGAAGTTCAGCACAACGGAACGCGAATGTCTCGCGGTACTCTTCGCCATCGAAAAACTTCGCCCGTACATCGAGGGAACTAAGTTCGACGTCGTGACCGACCACTACGCCCTCAAGTGGTTGCATAATATTAAAGACCCCATAGGACGCATTGCGCGTTGGGCCATACGCCTACAACAATATAATTTCAATGTTATCCATCGCAAAGGCAAAGACAATGTCGTACCTGACGCTCTATCCAGGTCCGTACCTATTGTCGATGAAGTCACTGAGGACGACGATATTCGAGATCGCTGGTATGCTCGGATGCGCCTAAAAGTCCGAAACGATCCACAGCACTATCCTGCTTGGCGCGAGTCGAATTCGCAACTCTACAAACATGTTAGGAGCCCGTATCCAGAACTCATGCAGGCCAATGAAGATTGGAAGATAGTTCTACCTAAGGACAAACGTTCAGAAGTACTTAGACGTAATCATGATGATCCTACCTCAGGACATCTTGGCGTTTCGAAAACCTTAGGTCGCATAGCTCAGAGGTACTACTGGCCCAAGATGCGAACGGACGTTCTGCGCTACATTCGCAACTGCAAGGTGTGTTCCCGCACTAAGCCTGACCAACGACCACCCGCTGGACATATGGGAGGTCACACAAACATCTCGAAGCCCTGGGAGGTCATCTGTATGGACCTCATAGGACCTCTACCTCGTTCTTCTCGGGGATACCAGTATATACTTGTAGTGGCTGATTGCTTCACTAAACTTCCTCTTGTATTTCCCCTTCGTAAGGCTACGGCCGCTGCAGTCGTACGTCACGTTGAAGAAAACGTGTTTTTATTGTTTGGCGCTCCGAAGAGAATTATCTGCGACAATGGTGTCCAGTTCAAGAGTCGCGAATTTACTGCCTTGGCTAGGAACTATGGCTGCAGAATAGCGTTTACAGCGTTGTATCACCCTCAGGCAAATCCAACGGAACGCATCAATCGTGTTCTGAAAACAATGCTTACAGCGTACGTGTCCGACAAACAACGTGAGTGGGATAAATACTTACAACAAGTCGCTTGTGCCATAAGAACCTCCAAGCATGATGTCACTGGTCATAGCCCCTACTTTTTGAATTTTGGCCGAGAAATTACACTCGACGGAAATCCTGAAGAAAGACCTGAAGATTAAGGTCCCGAACTTCGTGTCATCAGGGATGAAAACCCCAACATAAGAGCCCAAGCGCTGCAACGGTTGTACAAAGAAGTAAAAGTTCGTCTTGCTAGGGCCTACGATCGTTCGAAGGTCTACTACAACCTGCGAAGACGACCTGATGAATATCAGGTAGGCAACTCCGTTTGGAGAAGAAACTTCACGCAATCGGATGCTGCTAACCACTATACTGCTAAATTGGCACCCAAGTTCATTGGACCCTTTATAATTCATAAGAAATTGTCTCGCTTCATATATCAACTTAAGGATCCAGACGGACGTCTACGCGGGAATTGGCATGCCAAAGACTTGAAGCTCAATAACGCTGTCGACAATGATGATGATTTGGTTTAGTCTACGTCTTTTTGGGAGGTTGGTTTGGGGACGTCGGACGGAATCTTTGGGACCCAACTCACCTTTCCTTTTTCTCGAATTGGAGTCCCGACCTAAACATCTGGTCCCTTCATTTCTCGCATCTTTCTCTGTCTCATTTTTTTTCCTTGTTTGAAAGGGATGTTCCCTCTTTTTGCTGTGCTCGTTCTCTTTATACTTCGTGTTATTTTGGATATCAGTTCTATCTTCCGTCATTTGGAGATAGCTTCAGTGCTGTAGGTCGATCCTGGGCCTAAGTACTTAACCCTTGGTTGAGGTTGGTTTTCCTTTCCCTTCCTTCTTCTGTGTCGTTCGCTTTCCTGTCTCCCACTCCACATCTTTCCGAGGTGTTTGCGTTTCGGGTGCATCTTTGTTGCAACCTGACGTAACCTTCCCTTCCACCGGCGCAGCTCACATCATCTTGCAGCGACGGAAGAGGTTGGTGTCTAGTTGTCTTCGATGATGTGCTTGAACTCTTACATCCTCTCTTCTTGTCTACTTCTTTAGATCCTTTGTTCCTTCCCTTTGTTTCCTTCCGGCAGGCATCGTTTTTTTTTGTTGTCTCTTAGGGCGATTTCTTTTGTTGGCATTTGTATGGTCGGGTAAATCTGGGGTGATTTACCCTCCCTTTTGTTGGGGGAGGATTTGTTACGATACTTTTGGAGTGCCCCCCGTAGTCTTGAACTTCTGCTAGCTGAATTTCTGAACTTGAATATTTATGGTTGGCTTTTGTCAATGTTTGCATGCTTTAAACTAGGTATAATTGGCTATATCTTATTTTTAATTACTCTCCCATAATTATCATGCAGTTTCATAAGCAACCCCTCGTTTAATTACTTATATTTTGCAAATTAGGTTTATTCTTGCTATATTTTTACAAATATTTGGGTATGGCCGCTAGGCAACCGGTGATACAAATTGTTTTTAACTATTCCATTTGTTGCTAGAGCAATGTTATCTTTTCCTGCAGTCAAACTTGCCTGACTAGTTTTTTTGGCTTCTCCTGGCCCAAATTTTTGTTATCAGATGACCTGTGGGCTGGGTTTTTGAATTTTTCGGCTTTCTTTCCAAGCTAAACTGTCGTGCTAGTAGGTGTTCCTCTGCAGCTAAGTGCTTCATAGCCCTTTGGTAGGGCTCGCCTCTTCGAATAGATTGTTTGAGGGATCTGGAAGCATTTCTGCGTTATCGTGGATGTTCGTAATGATTAGATAGCTACTTACTTGCATTCCTTCGCTTTTGGCGGATCTCCTGGAAACTACTTTAGCACGCTTCTTTCGGCTCGACCCCCAGCTTGAGGTAAGATTAGGCCAGTTTCTTCTTAATCGGGAATACATTTGGGTTCTGTGCGTTTTTAGCCAAAAATTCCCGGTGGGAATTAAGACACTCCCCATCTGCTTGAAATCCTTCCTGTCTGGAGCAGGCCTATCCCGTTCGACTGCACCCTGCTGGAATCCAGTTCGATGCACTGGGCCCTAAGATAGTCGCATCGCCTGTGAATGTTGCAACTCTCGTGGGCAACACTGAAGATTGAGCAACTGCTTTACACTCACCTGCAAGTCATTCTGCAGCCTCCACAGCTGGCACTGCCTCCCGCAGCTGCAGCCGCCCTCGTTGCTTCGCTAGCTACGTCCAACAACAGGGGAGCAAACGGAGAGATTAGGTTCTGGTAAACTTTCCTGCAGGCAAGACGTTATTGTAGATAATATGCATTGCGCCTGTTGTACTTTATAATTGAATCATACTGTTTCATGCCGTTAGCACTTCGGGCATGTGATTTAGGTGATAGGTTTCGTGCATCGTTAGATTAGTAATATTTAGAATTTGTGTAATTAAATGTTAGGGCCGCCGCGCAATGATATGCGGATACCCTCTGCTACTTGCTAAATTGAGGTCATAAGGTTTACCTGTGTATTGCTCCGTTTGTGCCTTCGGGTCTCCTACCCTTATTGACCTGTGTTATCTGAAAAAAAATTTATAGAGTAGAACTTGTAGCTTTGAGCTTCACTTGTGTCCTTTCTGGACGTCGCGTTTACTCACCAGCTTGCATAACACAGTTCGGAAGCCTTAAAGCTTCGCTGTTTACATCACAAAACAGTATTTAATATTTTCATGTCAAACGTCCGGCGTGAAGTTAGGCACACTTCAGTAGCGTGTCTCATAAGCCGACTTCGGGAGCATTGTGATTATTTGTAGATCTTCGCTAACCGAGTAATGGGCAAATCCAAGCCTTTGCTTTCTTTAGCATATAAATATACATACGTACACTGAATGCATTTCTAATATGGACACCGTCGTTCATGTGTGGCCACGCAAACGCACGCTGATTCCGCCCCTTAGAAAATTTTGAATATAGATATAGCGTCATTTAGGGCTAACCTTCGGGGTTAAAACGTTAGCCGAGGTGGTCTTGTATTGCTCTGAGCCGGTATACGCGAAATTTTAAACCCGCTCCGCGACTCGCGCTTAATCAATTTAAATTATTTTAATTGTCTCCGCGACGCCCGGCGTACCCTCGTTTCTTTTTTTTTGAGTGTTGGTACTGTCCAACGATTCGCGGCCTAAATTTTGCTTTATGAATATTTGCATGGTAATATTTATTTACGGCCCGAAACTACATTTCTTCTTTTTTTGCATGCATTTGTAATAATTTATTTAGATATATATATATATACATTTACATTGAAATTTATAATTGGTACATCGTATGATCACTTATGTGTATTTGAACGCCTGCCTGATTTGCTGTACATTAATGTTTGTATTTGCACTATAGTACATACCCACCATTTATTAATAAAGCTGTGATATTTTCTTTGGTGGTTGATTTGATTGTTTTCTTTGTGCTGCTGGAAATTGTCCTGACCTTATGTACGGTCCGGCATAAGGATTAGAACTTGAGTCGTGGACCTGGCGCCCTATTTTTTTTTAATACTTTTTCAGCATAGCTGGAACCCTGCGACCCTCGCGGCGAGCTAGCCCAATTAGGCCGATAGTTACCAGCCGGCAAAACATCAAATATAACTTTCGCCAAAAGGTAAGGCCGACCGTCTATCTTCCCTAACAAGTGGTATATTATTCTGCACATAAGTTGCTACATTTCTAGGTACAGATGAGCTCATCGTTCCGCTGCCAATTTTCAATGGAATTACTTGAAGATTGCATACGAATTGCGAAGTATTAAATATTGTTATTATGACGTACAGAGATAACCATGACTATGCATTTTCAATGGCAGCAGACTTCTACCCTACATATTTTGACAAAATACGATCAGCTAAGTAAGTTGTTTAATGTTGAAGTGAGTTCAATTCCCAACGAAGTAACGAATTTTACCGCTTCACATCGGACATCGTATGTCTTGACAACCGTTAAGCAATTCAGTAATTTCAGTTTTTCCCATTATCAACATCATTGGTTTCCAGAATATCACAGTTTCCTGTTCATAATAATTGGGCAACAGTAGAGAGTTTGGCTAAAATTGTGTCAACAGCAAGATGAATTCGAAACTTTATACATGTTTTCACATTACTTCTGCCTTCTGCCTTCTGCTCCACTCGAATGTCCAAAATATTTCAGTTATAGCCTAAAACACGCGAATACCTCATATGTATGACGAACAGGAAATATCACACTTGTATCATAAATAATTATTTATAATAGCTTAACAAAAAAAAACTTAATATATAATTTTTTGCCGCCCCTGAGAGAACTGCGCCCGTGTGCCATTGCACACATGTCAGACCGATAGTTAATAATAATTCAATATTAAAAATTCTTATCGAAAAGCTCTGAACACTGAAAGTTTTTTTCGCAATCTTATTGGCGTCAAACACTGAACGAGCAATGAATGGCTGTTATTGTATAGAAGTGCATCTGCTCGTTTAAGTTAGTTTTTTTTCTAATATTTTTCTCTTTCGTGAGTTTTGGCTTAAAATGATTATTCAACACTATAATGAACGAACCAATGAAAATTGTTCAATTTGTTAGAAACGGCCAATCAAAATTGACTGTCATTGAAAACACCTAATGTCACAGTGTTTTCACTCGAGCCCGATTGGTTTCAATGATTTCAATTTAGTGAGTAGCCTTTGACTGACATTTCACCAAAACGTCAAAGTCAAAGTTTGCAAATCAGCGTCGTTATAAACAATAATAATCGTGTTGGAAGCTCCAGTATTGAATTAATAGTGGAAAACGTTATAAATATGTGCTGTCGAACACGGTAAGTCATTTACCCATATTGTTGAATAATCTTTCCAAATACCACTCAAGGCAAAATTTTTTAAGAGAATTTTTTTTCGTCAACATGCAAATTATTGCAAATTTCTCTCAACAAAAACTGCTCAAATTCCACTCGACCTGCGGTCTCGCGGAATTTTTAACGCAGTTTTGGTTTCGAGAAATTTAAACGCAATAATTTGCATGTGAACAAAAAAATTCTCACAAAATTTTCACCTTTTGTGGTATTACCCTTGAAAATTTGTTAAAAATACCCTGTGCTATCATTATAGTATACTAGTAGCATTTTGAATTCCAAACATTTCTAATAACTGAAACATATCGGGGTTCAACCACTCCATGGACTTGCTCAATGCTGCAATGGTTTCTTTGAAAGCCAAATTGGTGATGTGATGTGGTATCAGACTTCAGGCGATAATAAAAGTGAAAATGTCAGTTAGAAATCTGTGCAGTCTACCACATTGGGGAACTAATTTTGGATGTTAGACTACACGCAACTAGGTGTCTAGTGTCATAAAATGACGTATTAGCGTGGCGAGTGAAAAATTATATCCGCCCATAATTTAAAAGTAAGGCCTCGGAAATATTACGCCATCTGTGAACTGCAGAGGATCTGAGATGTTTACAGCATGTAGCACTCAACCCTTTTGGGCAATAAAAAATGCCTGCGCAAGAAGTGGCAGAAGGGCAATAAACGAAATTCAGATGCCATCGCCATGACAATAATTTATTGAGTCTTGCAACCACTTTATTGCCATTCAAAAATGGAAATTTTTCGATTTCCAAGCCAGCTAAATTTATTTCACTGGACTATTTTGTGAATTCAAAATATGTAAATAATTTTTCAAGTAACAATTTGAAAGTGTCGAAAAAGGTTAAATTAATAATAGTTGAAATATATGAATAAGTTTAGTGTTTAATAAATAACTACATAATTAATTGTATAATTTTACTCGGGGGTATTTTATGTACTACTAGCTGTTACCCGCGACTTCGTACGCGCGAGGCTCGTTATTTGTGTATTAAATAATGACTAATTATTTCCTGTCATCCCATCCCAACCCATCCCCGTCCCCGTCCCCGACCCTTTCCCCGTCTTCGTCCCCGTCTCTCTTCCCGTCCCCGTTCCGTCCCGTCTCGTCCCTTCCCGCCCCGTTCCCTCCCCTCCCATCCCATCCCATCCCTTCTCTTCCCGTCTCGTCCCTTCCCGTTCCGTGCAGTCCCTTCCCATCCCGCCCCCCCTCCCATCCCTTCCCGTCCCTTCCCTTCCCGTCCCTTCCTATACTGTCCCGTCCCGTCCCATCTTATCCCGTCCCGTCCAGTCCCCCCCCCCCTTGTTCCCATCCCGTCCAGTCCCCCCCCGTTCCCATCCCATCCCTTTCCTTCCCGTCTAGTCCCGTCCCTTCCCGTCTAGTCCCGTCCCGTTCCGTCCCCTCCCCTTCCATCCCATCTCCTCCCTTCCCGTCCCGTTTCGTCCCGCCCCGTCCCGTCTCGTCTCTTCCCGTCCCTTTCCTTCCCGTTCAGTCCAGTCCCGTCCAGTCCCGTCCCTTCCCGTCCCGTCCCGTCCCCTCTCCTTCCATCCCTTCCCTTTCCGTCCCGTCCCGTTCCGTCCCACCCCGTCCCTTCCCGTCCAGTCCCGTCCCGTCCAGTCCCGTCCCGTCCAGTCCCCTCCCTTCCATTATGTTATGTCCACCGTCTTGGACTTAAAAATAAATGCCATTTGCGCAATCAACGTCCTTAAAAACCTCAATAACGACACCCATATCGTATTTCAGGCTTATTTGCCCCATTTCACTCCCTAAGGGGTTGATTTTCAGAAAATCTCGAATTACGTGTTTGCTTATTTGTTTTTAGGAGTACTCCTACGAAGTTTCAAGTCGAAATGTCTATTTAATATTATTTCTCCATACAAAATTGGAACCCCTATTTTACCCCATTAGGGGTTAAATTTCGAAATATCCTTCCTTATTCCTTGTATAAAGGGAACCTCTGTGCAAAATTTCAGCTTTCTAGGTCCAAGGGTTTGGGCTGGGCGTTTATGAGTGAGTGAGTGAGTGAGTGAGTCAGGACTTTCAGTTTTATATATACCCGCGTGTCCATTCTCTAAGCCGAACATAGGCAATTAACATTAGTGCATTCACTCGTTCTTCATTGAAATAATTCATTTTTCTGAAGATAATTTTAACAGACGTTGACAGAAAATACCTGATTTACGCCAACTAATTATCATTTTTTTTGACAAATGCTATCGAACTTGAAAAGCAAGGAATGGCATATTTAAAAATTCTCAAGTTTTAAATTAGTATTTTAAAATAAAAATCGCATCTTTAATATTATTATTGGTATCATTTGATGCGCAACAATTTTATCTTTCCATTGATACTATTACCTTCTCTATAAGTTGAATTGGCGAGCAGGAATCGGCAAAAACGTTCAATACAACGTTAATAGCCTATGTTCGACTTTGAGAACGGACACCCGGTATATATAGATTAGTATTTTACTTTTACCGTGTACTCATCCATTATGGTTTTATAAACATGATCTCCAAACACGGAAATGAATTTGCTATATAATTGCGCTATAATTTATCAACGTTCAAGTAGTCAAAATTAAGCATAGAAATTATAAATCTAAACTGAAAAGTAAAGTGAAATACATTCATTGCTAGCATCTTTGCCAACCATTGGCCTACAAAACAACGACAGCTAACAGTATTTAATGTATGGCTCCCCAGGGGTAACATTAAGTGAAACCCCACTGTTATACATAGACTTCACTAATTTATTATATTGCACTATAAATCCATTTCCATTCGCCAGCTGTTCTTCGAACAAAAACTTGGTTGGGTGGTACGTATTCTCGTATCGCCTGTACAATAGTGTTGCTAAGAGCCAAGTGATTATATCGACAAGCTGTTACGGAAAGTATGATAATGATAATGCAGTTGGCAATTTAATGGCAGCTGTCAGTTCTGTCAATTTGTGAAAATGGAAGAGTAGCTAATTCTCCACCCAAAATTCGATGTTTATATTGTGTTGCTGTAAATAGGTTGTATATATTATGTAGTATCAAGCAAGCTATGTCAACAGATACGTGTTAATCTACAATTTAAAAATGTTTTGGTCTTTAAAAATAGGTTGTCAATGAATATGCGAAATTACTTTAGCTTGTAGTTTTTGTTGGTTAGTTTACAGAATTTTTCATTAATTCAACAAACAATATGCTCTACGCGAAGGGATTAATATATGTTTAATATTAACGTACTTGCACCAGCAGTTTCCTTTTTCAAATGCAAAATTATGTTGCAGTTGTTTGTATCGGAAACCGTGTGGTAGTTTAGTGTAGGATAGTAAATTGCTCACTTAAACATGAACACCCAACAGCCCTCTAAAGTGAACAGTCAAAATGTGAGCTTACTAGAACTTGTGTTTACACTATAAAGTAACCAATCTATATCTCCATTTAGTTGGTAAACCGTGTAGTCTCTTGGGGGTTTATTTATCTTTCTCTCCGAAGTTAAACTCTGTATTGGTAGAAATTCCTGATTAACAGTATTTTTGAGCTTTGTTTATATGTTTTGATATTTAATCGTCATCTACCGTGGTAATTATTACAATATTTCAATTTATTCAAAATTAGAGGCAGCATTATTTTTGTAGTACAATATCGGTGTATTTACACACTAAATAATAATGATGACGTAAGTGGTACGACCATGTATGTATTATGTAGACATTATTGTAATCTTGTACTGATTTACTTGTCTGTTGAAGACTTCAGTATTTATATCATTGTAGATCCTCGATTATAGAACACTTTAAACTACAGATACCATAAATTATCTTACAAGAATCCTTTGCTTATTGGTGAAATATAACCAATCAGACGATGAAAGGACACGCCATTTGTGTAATTATAAATCTCGGCTACAAATTTAAACTCAGTAATAGAATACCCAGATCAGTTGCTTGCTCCCGTTTGAATACAAACTGCACGGAAATGTTTCGATGAAACATGGGCATGATACTAGGTTACAAAAAAATTCTTTAGTTTCTAAATTTTCTATAATAACAATTTGCTTTATTTTTCTGTATAAAATAAGTAACTCGCATAGGCATTAGATACTGCATTTATTCGGTAGAGTAAATGTAATATTGTGTACATTGTTATTTAAGTGGTTTTCTATAACTGAAGTTCTTTTGATAAACATAAAATGTCAATTTGGCATTAGTTACTTTGTGTAACTAAATAATCTGTACACTGGTAAAAAATAGTCTTATCAAGATGCTTACTCAGAATCACAAATGGAGGAGAGGGGGTATATTTATATGCGTTGACTTGTCAAAAAAGTACCTTTTGATGAAATTTTACAACGGTTTTGGATAACTCATTGCAGCCAGTTTTAAAAATATATCAAGATGAATATTTCAAAATGTGGGCGAACTAATACTTTCAAAAGAAAAAAAACTACAAAATTGTACTGTCAGATGCTGCAGCTCCGTTATTCAACTAAACAACTTGTATCTTAGTAGATGTTTTTGTTGCCCATTTTTAAAACCCGTATACAAGATGGAATTATAGAGATTTAACTTTTTGTTTTCAATTTATTCGTAGCATGTTCTTAAAAGCATGCAGTCTTTTATTAATTCACGAAGCACTTAGAAATTATTTTGTATTTCACGTTGGATATAATTTAAAAGCAAATCAATACTGCATCGAAATATGCGCTGGAAATAAACAGCTAGTGTTGTATAAACTGATTTTACAGTTTGCGATCTGAAACTTACTGTACTCTTAGAAAATATAGTTATTGGAAATAATGAGAATCCCAAGTTTTCTGCCACGGATCATGCTTATTCAATTTTCGATTTTATCAACTGTTACATGTGCTAAATTAAAACACTTATTATTGAAAAACCATATAATAAAAGAATTTAAAGAACCAATTCGTCATGATAACTTAACAATAAAGAAGTGATGTGTTTAATTCCACCACATAAATTGTCCATAAACAAAACTTAAATAATTAATTTTCATAATGGTAAGATAACCTACCTAACTTTTTATATAAATACGCTCGCAATCCTAACTTAACTTTTTATTTCAGAAATATTGTAATTTCAAAATGTGATCTTGTACAATTTGACGCTGAAGAAGGATCATATGATATCTGAATATATATTGTTCATGAAAATTTGAAATGTAAGTTTTAATCAACATTAACGGCTGGCTGTCCGACCCAACAAAAAAATTTAAAATGTAAATTTATACTCGCAATCGCTCTGTAACGATTAGTCCACCAGATTTGCTTTTTCGACAGGGTAGTAAAATTGATACACTTAACAGATTCGCTGGGGCGTATTGAGAGTTTTCGATCTGTTCGTTGCATATTGTTCTGCTTGCGCTATATGCAAAATGAAAACTAATGTATAATTCAGGAAACCCTTTAAGAGGGACATCCTTAGGGTATTTGTTAACGAAAATAACATTAGCGATGCAAGCATTTTCTTCCTGAAAAGCCTGAGAATAATCAATTCTTCTAGTTTGCTGACTATCAAAAGCAAATATTTACCTCAAATAATACACTAGCTTAGCAGTTGGTTTGTTTACACGGCGCAGTTGTACCACTCCGCGTTTCACTGGGGGTGGTTGTTATGAATTAGCAAATGTAGGTAGTATATGTCAACACGGATTAGAAATGGAAATGGGTTAATCATAAATAACAAATTTCATAAGCCGCAGTTACGTGAAACTGTTTTAATGCGTTTCTCAAACGTCACTGGATTAGGACTGAGCATCGATGACGCTTATGTCACTGCTAAAAGGGATGATACATTACCACTAAAGACTGAGTATTGCTTTACTTAAAATATATAGTTTGATGATAATATTCAATATTTTATAAAAGTGCTTTGTTGAACTGTTAATTTTAGAAATATCCGAAGTAACAGAATTATTAGGAAGTTGTATGCAACTCAGAGTTCCCAGGTCGAGTAATTGATAGGATTGGGACAAAACTGTTGATACTTCTGGTTTAAATTTTCACTCAATACTCTTCCATAATAAGCAAAATGTTGCGTAAACTATTTAATTTCAAATTTAAAACATATGCATCTTTGATAATCAGTCAAGAATTGTAGTGATTGCAGTTGATTTAAACTTGTTTTATAACCCATGGAAGAAGTATCACAGTGATAACATTTTAAAAACGTAGAACATTAATCAAGTTTAAAACACACATTGCTAGTAATATATTATAATTAATATGAAAAATCCAACAGTATTTTCCATAACACACGTATAAAAGCCACCAATTTAAATTTTTTTGAAAATGTGAAATGAACAGTATTTTCCATAACACACGTATAAAAGCCACCAATTTAAATTTTTTTGAAAATGTGAAATGCGGATATTTAGGTGCCCTTACATGTATACCTTCGAATCCAAAGTGCTCCTATAGTAAAAAAACAAAAGAAATTGTACACACCGTCTACCGGCAGCAGAAACAGGCCGCGGTTTCAAAAAATTGCATCCATCAAATATGCTCCTCTTTTTTCAAGTAGTTGCTTACACATAAGCCGAAAATAAATTTAAATACAAAATATATAAAATACACTGTACTGAAACGAAACCAGTTACGCAAGGGTAGCTAAAAATGTTCCAACACTAAATTAGTGTCATCCACGGAATATTGCGCCTAGAACTATGTTTTGAAAATACCAGTGAAATTTAAATATTCTCTTTCACTACAGCAGGGCGGGAAAGCGCCGTTTGACGATGCTTTAGTGCTCTAGCGATCAAAGCACTGGATAACGAGGGTGTGTAACTGCAGTCGAAAGTGATTTACGCCAAATCCATTGAAAACTAACTACAACAAATTGTTGAAAGGCATCCTAACAAGATTGTTTTCGGTTAAAGTCCTAACACTTCAAAGTTTCAACAGGTTCGCGATTTATAAATGTTCCAGGAGCCTTTCTGATTTAATGATTGAACAGGAAAAGCAATAAATAATTCCTGCAATTGACTTTTGGGATGAGGACACCAACTTTGAAGAACTAATATAGCGAACAAAGAAGCTATTAATCGTTAAAAGCTTTCTCGCGAAATTATTAAAGTTTAGTTTCAAGGGAATAGATTAATGTGCTTGAAAGAAATTGTAGTTTTTGCGACTGTTTTATATGTATGTGATTTTTAATGATGTAATGTAAACACCGATTTTTTTACACTCAAAAGGTTTGACAATGCGAAACTAGTTACATTAATTTTTACACTGTTGTATGATGCAGACGTGGACTATACACATAAAAGCTATTTCCTTTCATTGGCACGTAATCAACGTTACTAGATTTTTTTTGCTTTTGTTGCTTTAGAAGAAACTTACTCTTCTGCGCCATAATCCGAAGCAAACAATTTATGTAGATCTAGATATGTCAAATTGCTTACACCATTACAACAATGTTTTTTCTGTTTTTTCTAAAGAGCTAAAGGTTGGTCCTATACAAGGTCCAGCAACGATGTAGCGTCGGAAGATATTTCTAAAACTATGAGAGCTATATATAACATTTGCTTATTATAAAAGTTGTAGGTACGAAGATAGTGCACATTACTAACATACTTTTGATCATACATGTTGGGTAAAAAAATAGTCCAACCAAACTTACTTTTTTTTAATAGAATCCCTATATTCGGGTAGCTTAAATGTTCTGCGTCGAAATGCTAATCATTCTAATAAAAAGTTGTATGGGTCTAACTTTAATTAGAGATGTTTGAAGATATTAGCATGTTATGCAAAAACATGCTGAATTTCAGGTGGCTGCTATGCAAGGTGCTCAAAATTTGCAAATTTAATAATTTCGGATACTTTAAATGTACATTATTGAAAAAAACGAGAAAGGCAGGAATAAATGGATTCTAGTATCAACTGAAGTAAGATTAAAAAAAACATAAATTCCAAATCTAACCAAATTAAATGTTTAAGTATTTCTTTTTCCGTTTTCTTGGTGTTAAAACTATTTTTAGATTGCTGAAAATTAACAAATTTAATTATTTCTTTTTTAAATGGAACTCCATGTATATCTATGTATTTTCGAATGCCCTTTTATTGAACTGCCATCTGATATCTTATTTCATACCTCTAAACTCAACCGTTTTTCTCTTGGACTTCTCGTTGTTTCTTCATGTTTATTATTCCTAGTGTAAGCAATGGCTGGGGTTTTTATTTTCTGAACCTGTTTTTTTTTTGTTATGCTGTGACAGTTCAAGTGCTTATATTAGTATTAACAACGGTATTTGTTTGTGATCCTTTTAAACAAAGCATCGGAAGGGGCTAAAATTGTTTTTATGTTCAAACTAGCATATCTGAAAATAGGGTGAATTTAAGGGCATTTAAGTAGTCTAAAACAAAGCTCATTAACAGAACATTTCCTAGATTAATAAATTTCCAAACTTTGACCACCCTGTATAACAGTAATACCCAGAGTCACCATTTCACATTCAAACCGGAATTCAAAAAAACAAAATTTTTTGGTAACGATATCTTTCAGTTACTAGTCCGCTGCTACGTACAGCATCCGCCTGCAATTTAGTATGTTTTGCATAAAACCGTTAATATCTCCATACAACCTGATTTTAAAAATTACCACTTCAACGCAAAACTTTCAAGTTACCTAAATACAAGCACATTTATGTATAACTCCCATTAGTACTTCCTAAATATCTTCCATAATTTAAAGGAAAACTTTTGTTGCAACTATCAGTCACTCCCTCCTACTTTTGTCACAAACAACGATGATATTAATCTAGACCACACGCACATTATGCGTCTCAACTGTATATCGTTAGTATAGTTATAGTACTAACAAAGGTAGTATTTATTATCACATTGGTGTCAGACTAGGTATATTAACGTGCGCAAGCTGTTCATTGGCAACCCTTGGCAGAGTGCCATACCACAATAAATAAATTTGCCGGTCTTCTCGTTAATTACAAATTTAGTTGTTCTTAGTAGCAGTTGATACTGTTATTCTAAGAATTTATAATATAAAAAATACTGCGTCGATCTAGTACAGGTATCTTAAATTTGATTTGTTATGAGGATGAGGAACATAGTCTATAATGAAATCTTTAGTATTGGAAAGTTTTTATATTAGAGCTAATAAAGCAATAATTTTCTTCATAAATGACAGAGATTCTAAGGATTATTACACGCAACTGTCACATGACTGATATTACCCAATGAGAACCATGCATTTTTTGAAAATCGACCAATTCCGAACTGATTACCTGGAAAGCGCCCTTGGGATGCTTATCAAGCGATAAGCTCCCAAGGGATGATTATCGACCCCGTGGATGGTGTCATAATTAGAAATAGAAAATCAAGAAACAAGCAATTTGAGTTTTTTGACGTTATTACATCAAATTTAAATCATAATTCGTAACCGGTTTTTGTGTAATAATCTTCAAAATATAAACGCGGGTAACACATGTACTGTAATGGTTTACTGCCCACAGCAATTCTCATTGCCTAAGCAACCGAATAAATAAGGTCAACATGAGCCCAGAATTGAATATTTTATTTATTGCAAGATAATCAGTATTTTACATTAATAAATGCACTTGATGTGAGCAGCAGTAACTAATAATTTGAGGGATAAAAGTTAGCATGAGATAAGGCAGGTTTCAGAAGGGTTACGTTCAGAGTTTCAGATATGATAAATGTTCGGAAGAGCCAATGCAATTTAAGTTGTAAGTGACAGATTTGAGCTTCGTAACGTCAAACGTAATGTGAATAAAATGATACAGAATGAATTGTTAAGTATAGAAAATGTATGAGCGTTATGTATTAAAAGTTTATAAGCTAGAAAACGGCAAGTTAACTGAAAGGTAAGCGAAAACAGTGCTAGCAAAGTGATAATTGCAATAGAGCAATGGAAAAATGTAAGGCAACCGATCGAAAGACCATTAGTGAGATGCTAAATGAACTCAAGTGTATCAGTGCATTATAAACCAAAGTGAAAAATAAAAGCAGAGCAAAGTATAGTGACATTTATTACAAGAAAAAGGCAATTTTAGTAGTTAGACAAAGACATGACATCAAAACTGTAGTCCATAAGTTGAAACATGTAATCAAACCTAATTTCTTTTAAACCTATGAAAATCTGGCTGCTAAGTTATGAGACAGTCAATTGTCATTGTTAATAAAACAAGCTAAAAAATTTCATGTTGGGTGCAAGTTAAGCTCCACTTTTTGTACACAAATTAATAATAAAAAGTCATTGTGTTGAGTCCAATTTGTGGTGGAGTTTTTACCAGTGTTGCTGGGCATCTGTGGGGCCTTCAAGTTTCCACCTGGTGCGGCGTTGGATGTGAGCTAACTTCGGTGACGATCTTGAGGCAGTTCTAGACATCGGAAAGCTGATTTTTTATGTGCTACATGGAGAGGAGGCCTACAGCTATCCATGGGTAAAATAATTAGGACCAGCAACCCATTTCCAAGCGAGTATTTGCCGTGGCGTCCTTCCAGTGTTCCAACCAACAGCGGAGCACCTTTTCAAAAAAGGTAAAATTTCACAGCAAGGAGTTCGTGCAGCCTCGTAGAAATTGGGGTTCATCAAGACTAGACCTTTTCCGAGAAGTTCAACGTGTTTCCAGAGTCCCAGATCCATCGAGCTTAGAATAATTTAGCTGGCGTCCCTAAAAAGTGCGAATTGAGGCAGCAGTTTCAGGTTTTGCCGGAAATAGAACAAAAGCACATCTGAGCGTGGGTTTTGTCGTCATGCTGAAACAAAACGAGATTAACCGTTGCTACGTCACAGAATTAATCGTATTTACCTGCTGCATTCTTGCCATTTCGGTGTTTAAAAATTCAATTTTACGCTATTTTGGCACTGACGGTTCATTTGTGGATTGCACTAAGTTTAGAGGTTATTTGACTGTCAGCTGGGAATGATGCATTTGCCCTAATAATTGAGAGTAATTATCATACAAGGAATTATTTGTCATACAAAGTTTTCTACTTATTTTATGAACCGACCCCCTGAGTTAAGAATTGTTTCATGTTCACAGGAGCTAAGCCCTAATTTATTGAAAATAAGTTAAATAGAGAAAGAGTATTAAACCATTTATTTTTGGTAATTATTATTAAATTCTTTTAATTTGGCCTGAATTTAACAGGCAGTTCTTGATCGAAACTATACAATTCATAAAGTGTAGGAACCCTTGCCACAATTAGAAATTTTATATTTTATAAACTCTATTATTATTTATAAAGCGAGGCTACTATTACATTACATATAATTTTGCCCGTGCAAAGAGCCATCCTGCTGGTTGCCCTTAGAAAATTGCCCTCGGACAACTCTCGCGACAGTTTTCATGGCAACCAGCAAAATTATCGGTAAGTATGTCTCGCCCTTGTTATATTACTATTGATAATATCAAGTGATTTTTGTTTGTTACTGTTACTACTATTAGAGGTAATAAATTTATACTATTGAGAATAGTAATAATAAACTGAAACTTCAACAGAATAGATCAATATATTGAAATTCGTTGCGTTCTTGTAGTACTCGTAATTATGGATTTGTAGTAGATTGAATAACAATGTAATTGGTTTTAAATGATTTAAATAGCTGGAGTCTGCTATTTGTAATACATATAGTGTTCCATTAGTCTATCAATTATCGAATGCTATTGTGTTTTATTGTGCCCGTAAATTATTTACTATACTATCACAGCAAAGGGTAGTTATCTGCCATTAAACCCTTTGATCATTGTATATTGTACAATCAGTGGACACAGTTAGTTCTTTAAAAATCGTCACAATACTTAGCATTAAGGCTTCTTTCGTGATCATAATTGTAAGTGATTAATGGGATAGTTATCTCGGTCGTTACCTGAAAAGCCATAGTATCATATAGTTTAAATGCTGGCAGAATTTTTGATGATTAACTAAATAAAACGATATTTAAATAACTAAATAAAACGATATTTAAAAACCAGCAAGTCCAAAGATGTGGTCCATATAACCTACAGCAGCTGCAATAGAACTCGGAATTTTCGACAACTAGTGCGAATACGCTTTGCCATGGTCAAGCACTGCAAGGGGTAGGTGCTTTGTAGGAACTGTTGCTTAATCTCATGTTATCGCCCAGTTTTGAACCCTTCCGTTTGTGTAATAATGCACAGAGCACGATATCTGTCCACCAAGATAACAAAAGAGGACGCGGCTATTAACTACAGGCCATAGTTGTGCCCGGGTACATTTTTTATTTTAGACGGCCATTTTGATTAAATCGCCCAAAAATGGTACTCCGTTCAAATATCGTCGTTATATCCGCAAACTGTAGGATGTTGCAGTACGGATTATTGGCGTGTATCTGCGGTTTAGAGGGTAGGTCGTTAACAAAATGTGTTACGTGATGATGAGAGGATTATTAAAACCCGTTACAGAGATCTAAAATGTTTGTCCGTAATGCAGTTATAGCTACTTGTTTGCCGTGTAAGTTTAGTACAGACAAAACCCGAAACTTCCATATTGTTTATACTGTATATATCAATGGACTCCAGTTACTTATTTGCTTAGAAACCTCAAGTTAGATGAAAGAAATGTAGTTCACAGATATTGTATATTGCAATTACTTCTGATCTATTTGTAAAAATTATAGTTAGTGAACCTTTTTTATTTCTCCGAATACGAGAATTAATGGAAAATTATTAAAATTTCAAACGTCATCGCGTCATTTTTCGGAATTTCAATTCATATGTAAGCAATTTTCTAACCGATTACTACGTATACATTCAAGTTTCCCGAAGTCCCCAAACTAACTTACAGCCGTGGAGGAACTAACAACTGTGTTTGAGTGTCTGGAAGATATAAGTTTCGCCATTAAGGGTTAGTGCCTTGGATGCAGATCGAATTCCAACTGTAGGGGCGAGAATTCACATGTACCAACCGTGTCCTGATAAAAACCGGTAGAGATTTGTTTAGGGCGGCAATCTCTGAATTTATGTAATATTTACTTTTTTGTGCACCATCTTTGTGAGGGTAGAAGAGTATCTCTTCAGACATACAATAAATATAATATTTTTTCTTCCCGCGGGGAATGTATAGCACTATCGCATATAAGATATTGAGCTTACAGTTTGTCTAACTAAAGATCAACACTTTGGGTGAAGTATTTCCTAAAGCAGCTTTTCATCAAACATTCTACTAACCTAAAGTTAAGGCCTATACAGGGATTTACATAAGTGTGAAAAGTTGGCCTCTGAAGTTCTTGCAACTTTCTTACCAATGAAAAGTTTCGTGCGCTTTTGAAAGCTTGTAACACGTTTGGAAATGCGTAATTTTACATGTACTAAAGACAAAATTTCAATACTTTTAAGCTTCACACGTGCTATGATTCTGTTATTAATATTGCAAAATCCAAGCTTCTAGGCAATTTTTGTAGAACTATGGTCGTGTAGTGTAGTGAAGTTATCAAATTTTTACGGGTATTTCTTAATAATACAAATACCTATTAGTAAAGATGCTGACACAAATGAGTAAGAATGTCGAGTATCGATCAGATACATATTATTTAACTGAAATGTAGTAAAGTGTAACATGTAATTCGTATTTTCATGTGCACTTATAGTCCAGAGAAATTAGACATTGCTCTTCGGAAAAATTCCCGGAAAGCTGGATTTTGGTATGAGCCTTGATATTGTGGTTCTAAACAGAATGTCAAAAGTCCTCATCGATCCGAGTGCCGCTAAAAATTTTAAGGGGGGACAAAGGTCACCAAAAACGGTATTTCGTGAATATCTCGTTATCGGTGACTTTTACAGAAAAAATATTAGTTATTAAATTTGTAGCTTATGATTCTTATGAAATTTATAACAATAAAGGTATCATGACTTTTATTCGTAAAAGTAACCGTTTTGGAGATAATTCGATTTACAGAGTTGTAACGATAGATGCACTCCTCAATGGCATGTATATCTCATTGGAGTTGCGACTTTGAAATATTCTAGAATTTCCTTGTTTTAGAGCCCATAAACATAGAAAGAAACACATATATAGTACACTGTAGTCTAGATAGAGAAGGAATGTGCTCCGAAAAGTTCCCCTCCGTTGCGTTGTTATAAAACCTCAAGGGACATCTGCTTGCCATTCGTGTAGGTGCATAATAGTATATTATGTTATTAGGAGCAAAAATTATACTTTATTTGGCGTGGCTGGACTGTTTATCTGTCTCAAGCTTGGCAGATAATTACAGCCGAGCCACATAAAGATACTTTTGTTCCGAATAACATATAGTATTTTTTCTTCAAACGTTTATAACAAATTATTTAATAAATTTTAAGAAACTTGGAATTATTTTAAGGTAGAGGATTGGGTAGACTGATAAATGTAGGGTGCTTTGGAGAGCGTCACTATGACTACACTATAAACAATGTTTTGAACAAAATCCGAAAAAAATACTTTATCTCATCAGTCTTGCTTAAATGTAACACCCGATATAAATGACGTCGATACTTGCGACTCCACTGAAGATGTAGATCCATCACGTTTCCTGACTGAATCTATGGAAATAGATAAGACAGCAGAAGAACAAGAAGAAGAAGAAGAAGATGATGAAGAGGAAAGCATACCGATGAAATAGAGTCTGAAGATGAATACTAATAACTCCTCTTTTGAATCCAAAATTGATTAATGAACAAGTTCATAATAATTTTTTTTAAATAAACATTTTTTAAACAAAAATAAACGTGGAATATACCTACTGGGGACACCACATGAAAAAAAAACGCACCTTGTACTCTACCTTGAAGGTGGTGTGGAAAAGAGTGCACCTTTCAACTCTGTAAATCGAATTATCTCCAAAACGGTTACTTTTACGAATAAAAGTTATGATACCTTTATTGTTAAAAATTTCATAAGCTACAAATTTGATAATTAATATTTTTCCTGTAAAAGTGACCGTTAACGAGATATTCACGAAATACCGTTTTTGGTGACCTTTGCCCCCCCTTAAAATTTTTAGCGGCACTCGGATCGATGAGGACTTTTAACATTTTGTTTAGAACCACAATACCAAGGCTCATACCAAAATTCAGCTTTCCGGGAATTTTTCCGAAGTTTTGCTTTTATTTTGTCTAATTTCACTGGACTATTACATGCTTTTAAAAAATCAATCACACAAGTGGCTACTGAAACTGTTGAAACGTTTGATTTCAAGCATAAAAAAAATAAGTTGCGGTTCCAACTTTGAATGGGTAATTTTCTGTGCCTATTATTAATTTATACCAGTGGCGGCTCCTGGAGAATTTCGGTGGTGGAGTCAACCTCTTCTTCTTATTCATAACATCTTGACAGATTTGTTGTGACCCATTATTAATTTTGAATATTACTGATGGCTCTTTTTACCGTGTTTCGCCATCTTTGTCTACTGGAAGCCATATGGGCGGCTTCACTCAAACTAGTGTGGAGAAGATCTCTTGTTAAGTCTATCCAACGTTTTGGTGATCGTCCACGTCTTCTTTTTCCATCTGGTTTGCCTAGAACTACCAGCATTTCGATATTGTGTTCGCTGTGTTGGATATGTCCAAAGAAGGGCAGAATGCGACTGTAAACTGTACACGAGAGTCTTTGTCGTGGTCGAATTTCTTCTAGAACAGAGACGTTTGTACGGTGAGCTGTCCATGAAATTCTCAACATACGTCTCCAGATCCACATTTCAAACGCGTCAATTCGACGGCGGTCTGCTTCTTTGACAACCCATGTCTCGGCGGCATAAAGAAATATGGAAAATACCAGCGAGTTAACAAGTCGGATTTTCGTGTGTTTCGTGAGTCAACCACTGAACGTAATAGTATATTGTATGTTAAGAGCTGAAAGTGCATTCTTGCCGCTTGCGCATGAATATTTCTGGTTGAGACGAAGTCGAAACCAGCAATCATGCAAAAGCGGCAAGCGCACTTTTAGCTCGAAATATACATACTATTTTTTCGACGACTTAGCATATTATTAAAGGAAAATATCAAATTTCGTTTTATCGCAAAAATTAATTGACAATCAAGTTAACATTACTCGCGCAGTCCATATGACATGTGACGCGATTATTTCCACAAATGACGGGCGTTGTCAAGGAAACATTCGGACGTGGCTACCTATTTTGTTCACGCGGAAACCCAAAACGCTCGGCGAGCGGCAAAAAGATGAAAACGCACGCTCAGCGGCAAATGTCAACTTTCTGTTGTCAAATGACAGTGAGAAAAATCTACTTTCGATGTCAGTCGTCGAAATAGTATATTGTATGTTAAGAGCTGAAAGTGCATTCTTGCCGCTTGCGCATGAATATTGCTGGTTGAGACGAAGTCGAAACCAGCAATCATGCAAAAGCGGCAAGCGCACTTTTAGCTCGAAATATACATACTATTTTTTCGACGACTTAGCATATTATTAAAGGAAAATATCAAATTTCGTTTTATCGCAAAAATTAATTGACAATCAAGTTAACATTACTCGCGCAGTCCATATGACATGTGACGCGATTATTTCCACAAATGACGGGCGTTGTCAAGGAAACATTCGGACGTGGCTACCTATTTTGTTCACGCGGAAACCCAAAACGCTCGGCGAGCGGCAAAAAGATGAAAACGCACGCTCAGCGGCAAATGTCAACTTTCTGTTGTCAAATGACAGTGAGAAAAATCTACTTTCGATGTCAGTCGTCGAAAAAATGCATTTTCACCCCCTCACAAATAAATACAAATTTCGATTTCCGGAAATTTAAATATTTCCCTTATGGACTGGCAAACGTTTGCATAATAATAATAATAATAATAATAATAAGTCCCATTATTCCCCTCGGGGACATAGTGTGTTGATGAACTCTTGTCATCTTCGTCTATCTCTTGCTAATCTGTTCAATTCTGCCATTGTCATGTCCGTTTCTTCCTTTACCGTCCTGCGCCAAGTTATCCTCGGTCGACCCTTCTTCCTCGAGCCCTGTGGATTTCATTCAAGCACTACTTTGCTCGGTTCTTCTTTACTTTTCCGTAGTGCATGCCCTAGCCATCCATATTTTCTACGTCTTATTTGCTCGTTTATGTTTTGTTGTTTTGTTCTTATCTTCAATTCCTCATTCGTTATTGTCTCAGGCCACCGAATTTTAAGTATGTTCCTTAGACACCTATTCACAAAAGTTTGAAGTTTCCTTTTTATTGCTCTCGTTACACACCACGAACCATATAACATTACTGGTATCACCGTTGCATTGAACACTCTTAATCGCCAGATCTTGTTCATATTACAGAATGCTCCCATTGCCTTATTTAGTCGTTGTTCAATATCTTGTATAGATCCACCTTCACATGCCAATATACTTTCCAAATATGTAAAGCTGTCAACTTTTTGAATGACTTCCCCTTCGTAGAGCAGATTATTGCGTATTTACACTCATTAATTTTGTTCTATCTTTGTTTATTTTTAGGCCTTTCTTACTAGATTCAGCTTGTAGATCACGTAGTTTTTCATTCATTTGTTGTAGGTTATGCGATATTAGGCACACATCATCTGCATATTCTAAGTCTTCCAAGGTGTTAGTCAAATTCCAAGTAATCCCTCTCTTTTTGTTTTTGCATGTGTTTTCGATAATTTCATCCATTATGATAATGAATAACAGAGGGGATAAAATGCATCCTTGACGCACACCGGCCTCTGCTGGGAAAGGTTCGGACAGTTTTCCTTTATGCAAAACTCTGCATTTATATTCTGTATATCCTGCTCTTATTAGACGTATCAATGTGTCTGGCAATCCTCTATTACTTCCGTTTACAATAAAGGAAGTATTGGATTCACCCCAAAAAATTCGAAATTGAGTTTTCAACAGATCTTCACATTTCAGAGTCCCCTGAACCCAAAAAACATATTTTTTTTATTGGTGTGTCTGTCTGTGTGTGTGTGTATGTGTGTGAGTGTGTGTCTGTGGATGTGTGTCTGTGGATGTGTCTGTGTGTCTGTGAGCAGAATATCTCAAAAACGAAAAGAGGTATGGGGTTGAAACTTCACATATAAGTTTTGTGTACTATGTAGATGTAACAGCAAGCTTTTGAAGAAAATCGCATAACCGAAAGTAGGTGTTTACTCTTGTGGTTTTTCAGTTTGTTTCGATTTTTTCAAAAACGGCTCTAACGATTTTTTTAAAACTTCTCATTTTTATTACATTTTCAATGCGTATTGATGTGAGATAGCTGATTTTCCAGTTTAATACTTCTAAAATGGGTTTTTTTGTTTTTTTTTCTATTTTAAATAGAACCCCCGGTATATTATTACATTTTTGAATTCAGCTTAAAATTCTAGAGAAAATTTGTCTCTTCACCTAACGCTCTATTTTTGCACCGTTTTTTGTAGAATTTGTAATTTTTTAAAATTTTTGACAAATGCTTAAAAATTTAAAATTAAATTTTTGGCCAATTATAAGATCACTGTAAAATGAAGATTTTTTTTAATGCGACCCAAATGCATTCTCGATGTATAGAATCGAATGCTTTTTCATAATCTATGAATAGAATATGCAGTGGCGATTTATATTCCATAGATTGTTCTGCGATAATTCTTAAGGTGTTGATATTGTCGATACACGATCTCCCTTTTCGGAATCCAGTTTGTTCTTTACGTAGGTATGCGTCTAACACGTCTATATTCTATTTAGAATTATTTTATAGAAAATCTTGTTAACTACGCTTAGCAGACTAATCTCACGCCAGTTGTCACACTTCTGTAGGTCTCCCTTTTTTGGGATCTTAATTATAGTGCCTTCTCTCCAATCTTTTGGGAAGGTTTGTTCAGTCCAAACTTTTTCCATTAATGGATGTAGCAAGTTTATCGAGGATGTGATGTCTAATTTCAGTATATCGGCCGTGATCTGATCTACACCCGGGGTCTTCCCATTCTTCATCTGTTGTATGGCTATGCCCAATTTTTCTCTTGTTGGACTGTTTTGGTTTATTTGTAGTTCCTCTCTCTCGATAATTTCTGGTATTTGTATCGTATCACTTTTAACATTCATAACTTTTTCATAATGTTCCTTCCACCTTTGTACCTGTTCTTCTGTTGAAGTTAATATTTCTCCGTCTTTTGTATAATACCTAACTATTTCTAGTATTTGCTGCTACCTGTGCTTTTTCAGCTAGTTTTTCTATATTGTTTGTTTTATCTTTTTTAATGCTCTTCCTCACTTCCTTACTCGCTATTCGATATTGTCTCTGTATTTCTTTCTTCACTTCTTCATTGTTCGATTGCAGTCCTCTTTGTTTCAGTGATTTCTTTTTTTGAATTTTGTTCCAGGTCGTCCCTCCGTTGATTTAATTTGGTTCCTATTGCTTTATTAGCTGCTTTTTCTAGCGTATCCTTACACTCTTGCCATATTTCTTCTATTGAGCTGTTATAATTGATTTTTTCTGTGTCTTCCGTTATGATTGTTATAAAATTTTGTTTAATTGCTGTGTTTTTATATGCTTTTTCGATATTGTATTGCCTGTTTCTGAACTTTGGATTTGTTGTTATACCCTTTTTAAAACTGAAACGTAGTTTTGCTATGATTAGGTGATGGTCTGTATCAGCATCTGCCCCTCTTTTATTTCGAACGTCTAAAAGTGTTCTTCTCCATTTTCTACTTATGCAAATATGGTTTATTTGGCTCTCTGTTCTAAAATCTGGGGATGTCCATGTGATTTTGTGACAGTCTTTGTGTGCAAATAACGTTCCCCCTATTTGCATATCATGCAGGCCACATACCTCAATTAATAGTTCGCCGTTTTCATTTCTATCTTCCAGTCCATGTTTCCCGATTATCTGCTCTATGTTGCCATTGTTATTGCCCACTCTTGCATTAAAGTCGCCCATCATTATTACTCCATCTTCCCTATTCGAGTTCATAATAGTTTTGTTAAGCATGTTATAAAAGCACTCCTTCTTTTCATAGTCAGACACTTCCATTGGGGCATAGCATTGTATTATTGTGACGTTTCTATTTTCAGCTCTTGAGTCTAATTGTTAAAATTCTTTCCGAGACCGGTTTCCAGTCTATTAATGTTTCTCTAAATTTTTTGCTCAGTATTATGCCCACACCGTATTCATGTATATCCTCTTTTTCTGTTAACCCTGAGTAAAGAAAGCTGTATCCATTATCGACTGCTTCTCCACTATTTTTCCACCGTGTCTCGTTAATTCCTAATATGTGGACATTATACTTTTTCATTTCCTTGATTACTTGCTTTAATTTTGCTGCTTGATAGAGGGTCTTTACGTTCCATTGACCTATTTTTGTCATCTTTTCCTTATTTTTATTCTTTTTTCTACCTTTGTTTTTTTTATCATATGCCATTATCTTTGCCTCGTTCTTTTTCTTTTTCGTTCCGTCCTTATTGCTATTCAGCAGTTTTTTTGCTATTCTGTATGGTTTTCTTTTTATATATATTTGCTAATTTTCAGTCCGTTATCGTCGCCAATTCCGTCTCCTTTTTATTTCCGTCCTGTATGCCTTTCATTCGTTTTTTGGGTTCTTAACCTGCTCATCACATTGTTTAATATTTTCTTCTTTCCTATCCCATTTATACAATTTTCCGTTTATCCATACCTTTGGTGCCCACTCTTCACTTTATTGTCCTTTTGTTCCTCTTCGTTTGCCATCTATCTCATTTTTTTCTTTATCTTTCTTTCGTGCACTGTGAAATCTCTATTTATATAAATTTTCTAATTTTTCAGTTTAAAACAGTTTTTAAAAATCTTTTGCTTATCCTCCCAACTCTTTACCGTTACTACACATTTATCTTTACGTTTGCACAGTGAAAAAAATTTCCAAACACTACACGCTAATCAAACATGACGAACTGAATCGAATATTGTTTTTTCATTTTTCGTTTAAATTTATAATTCGGCCAAAGAAATTGCATCTTCACTATTTCAGATACATACATAGATGCATGCGTGATTGAGGTATATTATTTTCACGATGTGCGATAATTTACCAGTATATTATGAGTACAAGAAAATGGTAATCGTAATTATTTTGCAAAAACCTTATGTGCAACGTCTCTTCTGTTGGAATTGTACAAACGAGCTCCGAATATGCTCCCTGAATACAATAAAAAAATCAACACACGCGCGTTATCGCAGGGATCAGATCAAACTGAGCCTGTTTGAGGCTTGAGAACACACGGACGTGGCTCCCTTTAAATGTTTAAATATCCTTATCTTTGGACTTGCATCTTTGCCCCCCCCCCCTTCCGATACAGTCTATAAACTGTCGATAAGCTGAGAGCCGCTTTGATTTAATACCATTGCGTCCGTGTTTACTCGTGTTTTGTTTAAGCGTTGAAATGAGAAGAATGATAAAAAATAAAGTACAAAAAGATGTTTCTTTCGGAATAAAACATTCTTGAATGGCTGGTGTGTTAACCCGATCGATTTAGAATATTTTCGTTCATTCTGTACATCAAATCGTTAGTCGTTAGCTTGAGATGAGTGTAGAAAATGAAATCTATCATAATTTATTCCTTGATTTGCATAAAATAAAGTAGCGGGTAATTGCAGACCATCTCTATTTACTGAAATTGACCGTTTCTCCCAAAAGAGAATTAAGTGAAGTATTTCAAAGCTTCATCTTGCTGCAGAGATAAACGCAAATTGACGTCGTTCCTCTTGCTGCCTTGAATGCAGTTTGATGGCAAGCATTTGTTCGAATCACTGCACTTTTTATCAAGCGCGGTTCGCTGATAAAAAGTTGATGATAAATGACCTGACACGCCTATTGAAGTAAGCTCAGTGTGGAGATGCACGCCATCGTATCTCTCAAATTACTAACAACTTCATGTAAAACTCCACGCTGCTTCGCTCTAATGAACGTGGGAACGTAAACAAGATTCTTTGTATTCACGACATGGGGTGCTTCTTCGTACTAAATTAGAATTAAATTTTAGCTTATTAATGGTAGGGTGGCCTATTGGGGAAAGTTACGATTTAAGAGAAAAAACAAATCATATTTATGCAGCTCCTTTCCATTAACTTAGTCATGATTATACCATGATAATGAGCTTTTTTCACAAACAGCTTTTCTTATGAAGTTAATTTTGCAGTAGCATCAGCATTAGGGCCAAGTATCGCTGCAGTATATTGCTTTCCTTGATTGGTATTTTCTTTAGTTATGTAGTTTTAGTACATTGTTAAAGTTATTTGAATATCTGTAGTTCAACGGGTTATTTCATAATATGTATAAAAGTAGGAATTCTATAAGACTTTTTGGAGAATTCAATCGAAGGATTTTTTCCGAAATTGCTGCGGTTAATGAATATTTTAAAATTAGAAAAAACTTTTCTATGAACACAGGCTGTATCTGAGTTTAGATATTTTTAGGTTGCAGCGAAATGCACGCAAAAACTGCATACGCTTAAGTTGTTAGGTGCTCGCCAATAATTTCAATAATATTAACAATTTTCCATTTCAGTATAATGGCGACGAAAACATTTACATGTAATAAAATAAGAAGCAAGTGCAAATGAACAAAACTTAACTCGCCATCCACATCGGTTCCGACCACAAGCCCCTAAGATTTAAAAACTAGAGCTTTATTGCATCTAAGAACGTAAAATGTCTTCTTGGTTTTATGGTGCATCCATGTAGTCGCTTTCGTTTTCCTAAATAGCCACTTATGGTTTACTAGGCAGTCAATTTGAAGTACAACTTCCCCCTTTTAAATAAACTGTTTGTCATATATGGTTAAATCGGAAAGTATTATTGCGTTATTTTTTAGTGGGACGAAAGTGTCTCGTTTTTCCTGTGCAGTGTATTTTCACTTTTGCGACGTAAGATCGTCTTTATTAGCTTTAAAAATATAAGAATAGTGTGATAACTCAATTTGGTGTTCGAATCCCGCGAGGGCCGGAATTTTCCGCAGCCTTGCGATTTGAACCGGGCTTGGTGAGACCATTCACAGTTGGGCACCAAATTAACTGTGCTCTACTCAGAACCACAGACCTAAGAGATAGAGTAACAAGTTCAACATAACACATTCACACACACCTCACACAGTGGTTGCTGTGCAAGCACAAAAGGCGCGCTCCAACTTTGTATCCCGAATTTGGGACAAGTTGAGCATTGTACTGCCATATGCAAGCACATAGAGCACCGGTCTCTACACCGCAAGGTAAAACGAGGTTATCGATTATACATACATACATACATAATTAGGACCTCTTGACTATTATTGTTTTTGATTAGTAGCCCGCTGTCCACTGAAGAATTTGTTTTAGACAGAAAATGCTAAATAACTAGAATTCGCATATTGCCAATCTTCATAATTCCTGTCACTATTAAGGATATTCTATTTTTCAATCAAATTTATTTTTCTAATGTAGTAAATTTTTGAGATACGAAGTGGTATTAAGTAGTTGGGTACTTTGTATAGCATTTTACCTATTTGTTGCTAACACTTTACAAAATTGTGGCCTTTTTTGTGGGTTAATTGACTTGTACAACCAACATAATCAAGGTAATAAATTTTATGTTTAATAAAAATGCAGCAGCGTGTGTCGAAGTCGTCTGAGATCGACCTGAGATATACTTGCTTCTCATCGCCTTGATACATCACTACTTGGCTTAAGAGAGACACATTCTTTCGTGGAAGACGCTATATTTGCATTTTCTATTTGGGAATAAACAGTGACAATAACATGCTTATAAGTCCATATTAGATTTTTGGAGAGGGGCCATCTCATTTAACAGGGCTTCTACTTAGCATAAATGTCAATAATATTTGTAATTTCTCCATTAAAGAACAAGCGAAACATGTACAGCGACGCCTATAATTGGCCTAACGGCTGTTGGCTGAGTACGAATTAAATAAATTTAAAAAAAAATCGAGTTATAAAGTGCTCTCACATATTTAAAAATCTGTAAAAGGCTTTACCCAGAACTTCCCTCGCTCGAATTAGATCAACTTGCAAATTTTAAAAAATGTATCCCGCTGGGGTATTGAACCCGCCGCACCTGCATAGCGATCGTAACCGCATCTCCGTAGCGTATGTAACTGCATCGAAATTCCAACTGCGCCATCAAGCCTTATAGATACAGGTGCGGCGCGCGCCTCTCTTGAACAGAGGGGTCTTATTGTTGAAACGTTTTTACTCTTTTGTGACCTTATCATGTATCGGTTGAGTCTTATTCCTTCTATTTCAAAATTAACCCAAAAATAAACAACATTTTATTTTTTAGTACTCACCCTGTATATATTTGTATGAAATTGTACCGGTTTCATGCGAGGTAGATATGTAATATGTATACAAAATATCGTCTTCCTCCGACAAATAGTTTTTGAGCTATACTGCCAACGGACAGACAGACAGACGGAATTAAGAAAATCTTTTTTTCGTCATCTAAAGACCATGAAACGTGAAGATCTGAAGAAATCTCGGAAGGTGATTTTTTTCTTGATTACAATACTTCCTTCGTCTTTCAGACGAGGGAAGTAAAAATCAAAGTGTATCAAGCAATATTAATAGTTTTTATAAATATATTGATTCTATAGTAAAGAATTACGTCCCAAAATTTTACAAAAATAATAAGTTTCCTTATTATTATTCGAACAATATTATGAAACTAATTAAAAATAAAAACAGCACACAAAAAGTGGTTAAATTATAAAAATCTAAATGATTACAACCTATTTAAATCTCTCAGAACTCGCTCGAAAAATCTCATAAAAAACGATTTTAACAATTTTATAGAATCAATGGAAAATGGAATTACAGCAAATGCTAACAAGTTTTGGAGCTTTTCTGTAATTAAAAAACTGAATATAAGTAGAATTCTATCAGAGGTTCAGTTCGAAAATAATATTGCTCAGGGGGGAAAAACATTAGTAATATGTTTGCGTCTACTTTTAAGAGTATTTTTGAACCTGAACGGTTCAATTTTAGTCATGCCTCTCCACCAAACTCTGTAGATTTTATCCAGCTAAGCGAAAGTGAAGTATTAAATTGTCTCTTAGAATTAGATTAAAAAAAGGAGCAGGTCCCGATAAGCTACCATCCATATTCTTTAAAATTGCGCATTGACAATTTGCGTTCCTTTCACAATTCTTTTTAACCAATCCTAAGAACTTGGAGTTTTTCCCTAAAATTGGAAAATGTCATCTACTCACCAATTTTCAAAAATGGTAAAATATCTAATTAAAAACTACAGGCCTATTAGCAAACCATCAGTTGTTGGGAAAGTTTTTGAAAAAATAATTTATAAATATTTATTTGCACTAATTAAAAATATAATAATTAATGAACAACGAGGGTTTTTTAAACGTCATTCTTTAGACCCTAATTTAATTACTTATACTTATATTAATAAAACTAAAGGTTTTGTCTTGATCCACATATATTTTTTAAAAAATTCCCGAACGTTTTCGGCTTATGCCATCTTCAGGGGACGTTAGTTAACAAACAAACAAAATCACAAATAAACAGCACAAGCTCGTTGCAATTGCCACGGTGGGTTCTAGTCAACCCACCGTGGCAATTGCAACGAGCTTGTGCTGTTTATTTGTGATTTTGTTTGTTTGTTAACTAACGTCCCCTGAAGATGGCATAAGCCGAAAACGTTCGGGAATTTTTTAAAAAATATATGTGGATCAAGACAAAACCTTTAGTTTTATTAATATTTAAAATGGTTCACGACAACGATTTTCGTATTATTAACTTATACTTATAATCAGATACAGGTTGACGCGATCTATATCGACTTCAGCAAGGCCTTTGATAAAATCAGTCACAATATTTTACTGTCTCGTCTTGCTGAGGTCGGCGTAGGTGGCACTCTCCTGAGATGGATTGAGTCCTACATCAAAAATAGATCCCAGTTTGTATTCGTACATGGTTCTGGTGTGCCACAGGGGTCCCACCTGGGGCCGTTGTTTTTCATTATGTACCGGGTGACAATGAAACTACTACCCACGGCGGCATTTCGAAATGGCTTGAGATAGAAATATGCAATTCGGTACGTCGATAGGGTTGAAAATACTTGTCAAAATTCAATTATTTTTAAAAACCATAGCAACGTCTGTCCTGACCTACTCCGTTTTTTCCGTAAAATACAAACAAATCGGAATTACGGCATATTTTTAAGCGGCTCTATTTCAACAACTATTAATTTTAGACATGGGGTATGTTAGGCAAAAGTTATTTAGAATTGTTCAGAGAGACATAAAAAGAGAAAATATATAGGGTGTCCCATTTAAAATAACAAAGTCAAGGTCATTTCCGGTGAAACCGAAAACGGCATTCAATTGTTTTTATGTTACAATTGTTCACAATTTTCAACCCTATCGACATACCGAATTGCATATTTCTATCTCAAGCCGTTTCGAAATGCCGCCGTGGGTAGTAGTTTTATTGTCACCAGGTATATACGTATATATCAACAACATAAGATCATGTTTCAAAAACTAAAAGTTCTTATTGTACGCTGACGACTTAAAAATATTTAAACAAATTAAATGTACCAATGATGCTGTCAGTCTGCAAGCCGATTTAAATAGAGTTGTGGAATTTTGTGAGAATAGTGGCCTTTTCCTTAATCTCGATAAATGCTGTTCTATGACGTTTACTAGAAATTTACAACCTATCGATTATCTGTACCATATAAACAATAAAAATCTTTCCACTGTAAATGAAATTCGCTATCTAGGTATAATTTTCGACAAAAAAGTTAACTTTCGGAAGGCATATCGACTATTTGGTTAATACGAGTTCCAGGATGTTGGTTTATATATTTAGAAAATGTAAACATCTTCAAACAACCAAACCAGTTGTTAATGTGTATAATGCTTTTGTGTTAAGTAGATTACATTTCGGTAGTGTAATTTGGTCTCCTAGATATACAACTTACATCAGCAGGTTTGATAATATTAAAAATAAATTTCTATCATACTTGCATTATAAAAATAATATTGGAAATAGCCTCAGTCTTCTAAGTTTGGTGGACAGACGAACTATGAGCAATGTTATAATATTTTATAAAATTATCAATGGATATCATATCTCAAATACATTTAAGTGTGCCCCAAAGAGACTTCCGAAATTTTGAATGATTTCATTTGCCATTTCGAAGACCTAACTGTTCCCAAAACTCTCCACTTTGTAGAATAGTAAAAAATGCCAACCACTTTAGTAACACCATTTGATATTTACAATGTATCATTGAACGCAAAGTCACATTTTTTGTCTAGTAATTAATCGTTGTTTGTATTTGTGCTTAATATACAGGGTGTTTGGTTCACCGACGTATATCCGAAAGGAGGTGGTAGGTGAGTCGGTTTGGAACTTATTTAACCAAAAATACCTTTATACAAAGTGTCACGGTTTCTGAGATAAAGCCAACTTTGTGATTTTATTAAATTACTGCAGTTTTAGTATGATTAATTTTAATTAGACACAACTGCAAACTTTTAATTTCTTGTAACTTTTATTTTAGTAGTCTTTGATATCTGTTCTATCAAATAAAATCACTTGATACACTCTACATGTGATAAAACAAAATATGGAGTCGACTAAAGTTCAAAAATGTATTCTCTAGATATCAAACTTTGATCTAGTAAGCCACGTATAAAAACCGTGACACTTTGTATAAAGGTATTTTTGGTTAAATAAGTTCCAAACCGACTCACCTACCACCTCCTTTCGGATATACGTCGGTGAACCAAACACCCTGTATAAATGTTTTATTCTGTATTTCACTGTTTTCTGGTAAACTTTCTAAGTAGTTAGTTTTTTGTTCGTACTTTTAAGAAGTACTAGTTTACGATATTTATGCTGTTACTAATGTATACGTAATACATTTCTAATATGTCTTTAAAAATGTATTTTGTGGATGCTCATGTGGACTTCGGTCTTTAGCATCCCTGTGTTATGTAATAAATAAATAAAACGACCAGGTTATAGTTTTGTATACGTTGAACATTGCTATTTCAGAGATTACTTTTTACCGGAAGCTATGAATCCCTTGATAGCTACCCAAAGTGTAAACAGTTTATATGTTCCCGTAAACTTTTTTACTTGGAGGAGAAAACACGAATATCAATACTTTTAATCTACATAAAATAGTGAAAGTGCTCACAGTTTTTGTAAGGATCGAGTTTGCGTTAGTTTATATCGCAGTTTCATGTATTCAAAGTATTTCGATTCTGCCGGATGCTGGTGTACAGGTAAACGACGGATTGAACGGATAAGGTAAATGGGAAAATAACGGACAGGAGATCTTATAAATTTTACCAGCTTTCGCTTTTGGAAAACCCATGTCACCAAAACGAACGAGGAAAAAGCTTAGTTTCGCGAGAAATGTAACTCAATTTTATATCTCCGTACCTTCAATTGTGCGTCCAAACTTTTAAATGACATTTTGTTAGTAAATGAGTTGAGTAGTTACCCAAACAACTGTTATATCGAGCCCGGTTGGAATTGAATTACATAATTTGCGCTGTTATAACAAAGGACGCACTGAACATGATTAGTTTTTTAAAATTGTAGCATTATGCCTGCTAGAAATCGTATTGTTTAACAAGAATCAAGTTATCATGTTCCTTCAGTTGCTTTTCTTGTATTGAAAGTTTAGTTTATGAGTTATGACAACGTATTTGCAGTTTGAACTGAAATTAAATTTTCTACCGTATAATTAGCAATATACTCGTTATGGAGTGTTTATTATGCATGAGCCCCTTAACGTATCATTACTGAAGCAAATTGTGTACCTCATAGGCGTTCAAATTTTTACTTTCGTCGTAGTAATAAATATATGCAAATTGCACAGATTATTTTATCAGCAACTGTTAAATTACAATTTTGACAAATTTTCTTGAATTTATAAAGTTTTATTATATGCCAGTATTTTCATTAAGAAAACCGTTTGAGACTGCAATAGTAGTCAACATTTTATCATACGCCTTCTTTGAACTTCGAAAAAATGACACACATTCTTCCATTAGATCTAATAATATCACTCTTCGTCCTACAAATCCTACAGATGCCAGAGTAAGATGATAGTTCTTGGTTTCTAGTTTTCTGCTTCAAAAAACCGATCGTCTGAAGAAAATACAAATAAGTGTATAGCAGCAGAATAACCAATTCGGTGTTGGAGACCCTAATACGTAAATCCAAGCTTTCAGAACAGAATCTCAACCCCAGAGGGTTTACTGAGTATTACGTAGGGGTTTGTCCCTCGAGTCAGATATCGGTTTAATAACAAACTGAAACAACTAATAGAATAATAATAACAAAACTTACTTTTTAAAAATGCATGCGGCAGGCAACTTTTAATCAAATCGCTTCCGTCCTTCCTGAAACTTTTGCAGTATCAGTAGGGTCGTTAAAAATGTTAAATCATGAATGTGTAGCTAATCTTACAGGGCAGAGCTGCTTCTTCACCCGAAAAACGAACATTTTCATCGAATACTTAAGTAGCTGTTGCAATTATATCCACATTTTTTTGATAATAAGTGCGTGCTCTGTATGTTGAAAATATGTTTATTTTATCCTATTATGTTATTATGACAATAACTCCTTAGCAACAAGTTGCGTTAAGATTCATTTAACAGCACTAGTGTTGTTAAGAAAAATAACATAACGATACTTTATTAGCATTTAATCACATGTTGACAGCACTGAAGTGTATTGTCAGTCTATGTCAAATTCGATATTAGTAGGTTAGGTTTTGTTTGTTATTTGACACAAACTGACGCAAAACGTAACCTGAAAATCTCAAATTTAACATAACCTGGCAGTGCTACCAATTGCTACAGTATTGAGTTTTTTTCTAACTAGTGATACCACCACTCGCTGTTGTAAGTGTCATTAATAACCATTTTTCCTATTTTTTAATAAGATTAGTATTTTAGGATAAAATAAACCGTGTTACGATATACGTAACGTTATCTGCTTTCGACATTACTCGAGAATTTTAAAGAACTCGCTCCTAACGTCGCTCGTTCATTCAAACTATTCTCTCGTAATGTAAAAAGCTTGATAACGTTACTTGTATCGTAAATTACTATTATAACACGAGAATTGTTCTGGAAACACAACTTGCATTAAATGTTGTTATTATTCTTTTGTTTAACATGTCTAGAAACCTCCAGCAATTTCCGTAGTAAAATTGTTTAAATGTACATCAAGTTTGCGTACAAATAAGGGAAATATGGCGGTCTCTAGACCTTTTTTTAATACGTAAATGGTTTCTTACATTACCCTTCTAATACCATAAAGAAATAATTTCAGCAATATTGTAAACGTGTCATAAAATCGTACACTATTGATCCAAAGATTTAGTTTTTTTTGTTTGTATTGTAAATCTATAACACATAAGTGTATTAGAAATGCGTGTGTTAATTTTAAGGCGTATAGTAGAGCTCGCTAAATAATATATTTTTTTCTATTTGTATATTTTTAAGGGCCCCTCATACTGACTTAAAATTAGGAATAGGTTAAAACAGGTATCTTATATTATAAGAGCCGAGTTCTAGTATATGCCTATGGTTAAAGCAATGCAGCGAAAAATCCTCAGTTTTTATAAACGCCGAACGTTGTCTAAAAAATGTCATTATTAAAAGTCATGGGGGACCATTTAAATTAGATATCGAACGATTCAAAATTATGGGGCAAAAAATATGGAAAATTATTACGAATTTTGCAAAAAGCTATGTAGAACGGTTATTCAACTTGGCGAGTTCTTCCACGAGTTCAAATTAACACACGTATTTCTGATACACCCACAGCGTACAGTTTCTCAAGAATCTAAATTTCTGTGTTGTAATGTACTTTTAAGACTTCCAAGACCAACTATACCAGATTATCTTCTTGGCATTAACATTTTTTTTCAAGCCGTAGTAATTAATTGATTTTAAGGATACTCTCCATAAGTACCAGACATTTCTCTCATACATTTCTTATATATTTTCATTGGTGACGGCAGTACTCTTTTGAGTACAAAACGTAATTCCTCAAAACACAATTTAAATGTTGTTAGGCCTCTCTAAATCTCTCCAAGCGTCTCCCCATTGGCCACGTCAGTAATGGTTTGAGTTCAGAATGCCAATTCTCAAACATAATTTATATGTTGTTAAGCCCCTCTGCATCTCATAGCGAATTAGTTTCCAACAGATATCATTAGTACGTTTGCAACGTGCTGATGAGTAACGAAAGCTTAGATGAGTGCGTGAATTCCAAGTGAAGCCGTCGACATTACGTTACGCTTCTATGAGCTTGTGCAGCGATAAGAGCCCTGAGGAACGCCATAGCGCATGCGTAACCCGCTGCACTATGATCTCTTTTTCAGCGATGTTATATAACTGTGCAATTGTATTTTACTCTTGGCAGACCATCCTATTACGTAAGATATACAGTACGTCCACAGACTCATTCTCAACATGGGGATCTTCTTTATTATGAGAAAAAGAGATCCTTAGGTAAAGTTGTACCAAACCATTACCAGCTGAAGAATAAGGTCACACCTCTCCGGTGTGACTTCAGCACAGGTATGTTGGATTGGCAAATGATTTGATTTTATCTCTTATTTTGATGCTCGAGACGAAGTAAATGCAATGGCCAATTCCACCTATCTGTGCTGACATCACGCCGGAGAGCTGAAGCCTTGTTCTTTAACGGTAGTGCCAGACCCTATACATAAACTTTGAATGTTTAACGTAGTTCAGTGGCTGTAGCAAAAAAAACGAATTGTTGACTTTTTGATTATTTTTAAACAACTCTTCTATTTTAAGAGGAAATCCACTCTAATTTGCACATTTTGAATAGAAATCTAGTTGCGTATTCAGATTTTTGAAAACTGTTTTCGTAGTTGAGTTAGGCACAGAGGTCATACTGACTTTGTTGCATCAAATTTGTTTGGTATCACACTATTGATGACGTATTTATGACGTCACCAATCGTGTTTGTCAAATATGTCTAAAAATAGCACGGCCTTTAATTTTCCTGCAAATGCCTGACCTGATTCTGTCGGTTTTGGACTATATTTACATATACAGTGTGTCATAAAGTTCTCTGCATATGGGAAACTTTAAATTAGGCATTTATGAAAAAAGGTATTCTTCATAAAAATTCTTAATTGCCGAGGAGCAAGAATACGTTTACAAAATTGTAAACCTAGCTGACATACAGGGTAGATAAAAAAACAATTCGGCTAAAATGTAAAATCCCCTTCTTTCTGAAGATAATAAGAAATGTTGCTGAGGAAAGTTAGCCAGAATAAAAAGTTGTGCATAATTATAAAAATCTGGTGTGATACACGCACCCAACTTCCTTTTCAGTGATCTTATAATTATCCAAAAATTTTATTTTAAATTTTAAATCATTTGTCAAAAATTTTCAAAAATTACAAATTCTACAAAAACGGTACAAAATAGAGCGTTAGGTAAAGAGACAAATTTTCTCTAGAATTTTAAGCTGAGTTCAAAAATGTGATAATATACCGGGTGTTCTAGTTAAAATAAAAGTTAATAAAAAAATAGAAAAAAAAAACAATAGAAACCGATTTTAGAAGTATTCAACTGGAAAATCACCTATCTCACATCAATACACATTAGAAATGTAATAAAAATGTAAAGTTGGAAAAAATCGAAAAAAACTGAAAAATCGCAAGAGGAAACACGTACTAGCTTGCTGTCGCATCTACATAGTACACACAACTTATATATGAAGTTTCAGCGCCATACCACTTTTCGTTTTTGAGATATCCTGTTCACAGACAGACACACACACGCACGCACGCACGCACGCGCACACACACACAGGCAAACCAATGAACAGAAATATGTTTTTTGGTTCCGGGACTCTAAAACGTGAAAATCTGGTGAAAACCCAATTTCTAATTTTTGGGGTGAATCCATTACTTCCTTTATTGTAAAAGGAAGTAAAAATTAAATGGCACTGAGTAACTACCTACGTCAATAAATAATTTGAGCAGAACGATATAAATGACTTACTTTTCTGTATACAAGAAGGCCGATCTACAATTTTGCATGCTGCCCGGCATAAGCCATACAAAGTCCACGTTGTTCCGTAGCTAAATGACCTTTGCCGTTTCCGTATATTTAGAGTACTGTTATTAGTAGGCACACTGTACGTAGAGGTCATACGTCCTATGGGTAGTTTTTGGCAATTACTACAGATTTACCATGGATTGAGATGTTCTTACTTGCAAATTGATATGACTGATATTCGATGTTGGAATGAATGTTGTTTTTCAAGATGCATATAATCTCTACTCTCAACTATAGCTTTATTCTTTAAGTGTATTTATCTACTTTGCGTTCGTACTGAGGCTATTAGCACAAAGCGATGCTATAATAAAAATACTAAAAATTTTCATTTTTTTGCTTAAAAAAGTGGCAAAGTAGATAAAATACTATATGATACCTCGTTTATAAGGCATTTTGTAGCACTTACTCCTATCCGTGCGTGCTACAAAATGCTTATTATAAAACTCGTATCATAATATACTATTGTATTTCTCAGTTGCACTACAAGCTCTTCTAATACCAGTGCATTTGCCTTTGTCGAGTTTAAATATATTATTTGTGATGCGTATACATCACTTATAGAGATGTAGTGTAGTGAAAAACTGGAGAACCAATCTTTAACCGTGAGAGATAAGAACAAGTAAGATACTATGCGCCAGCGTAGCTCGGTGGTTAGAGCATTGGACTGCGGCGCCGAAGTCTGGAGTTCAAATCCCAGATCGATGCCTGGCGGGCGGCCTACCCAGTCGCTTTAAATAATTGGGGACCTGCGTTCGAAAGAATAAGGGGTAATAATGCGGTTGTCTAATGCGTGATGCATCACCACGTGTCATGAATTTGACACGCGACAGCCGGATGTGAGAGCAAGGATACGGAAGCTCTGACCTTCCGCCTTGCAGGCCAAGCTCCTTCATGGGGTGTTTGTGCCTCACCAAGATACTATGAAGGAGGCAATCGAGAGAAAAATCCATCTACTTACTCGAGTTTATGTAAAATGAGCTATAAAAAGCTATAATATTAATAACAAAGTTACATCGCTAGACAAGTTACCCGCTGAGTTACTGTAAGGTGATGCGTCATTAATTTTGTCCGTGCTTAAAATGATGCGAGAGATACGGGTGAAAAAAGCAATTTGTAGGTGGATTGCTTCTTAAATTCTTGTATTATTTAATTGAAGCACGAATAAAATTCGCGCTGATTTTAATATTATTCATTCACAACAAACTTAACCAAATATTGAAAACAACTTGTTACGACAAATGTGAATTGGCAACTGCCCGTGCATGTGTGTGTGTGGACACTTGTTAGCTCGGCTCCTGTGTGCCCGCGCCCTTCTACCTGGACCCAAAATAGCCCAAAATATCACACAATATTATATTACACAATATTGGTTTATGTACGAAGAGTTGCATCTCATATTTTGTTTTTCTATTATTATGGATGCTTACAATAAACACAATCTCAAAAGTGAAACGAACCCAACAAGCGATAACAGCACACTATCAGCTAGTGTTGCACCGCTACTTTTTGCAATAGAGGGTTGATGTCATATGGATTAGTCGGTAGTTCAAGGTCCAGTATAATGTATTTGTAATATTTATGGACGTGCTTTGATGTTCTTGCAACTTTCATTGATAGCCAACAGAATGAACTTAAATATTATTGTTGTTTACATTTTTTATTTTTGAATACATTTGGTTGTGTATGAATGAGTGCCTTAACTTAGTGTGATAAGGAACAAAAATATTATTGTTTAGAATTATGAGAAAATAAAATGTTCACAAGACGTCTACAAAAAAACTTGGAATTACATTATCAAGTTTTATCATGTTTGCTGATACTTAAAAGTGTTGCTTGGCTTATCGCCGGCTTGCTTTACTTTCTGGGAATGTTGGTGCCGCTACGGTAGACGCATATTCGCGAAAAGTAAACAGCCACGCGCTGTGCTAGTATTTTAAGCAAATAATTTTGCGCTGTGTGGACCCTTCAAATTTTCGCGGTGCGCAAACTATAACTTAGAACAACAAGAGAGTTTGCTTTGGTTATGGGCGGCACATCCCTAATTTAACCTGCAGCAGTGATTTAGCAACGAATTGCCTTGGCCTTATCTACCTGTGCAGCCTGCCGCTGTTTTCTCAGTCCGTTCGATAGTAAAACAAAGCGTCCTCTGTGTTTATGACAGCTGATAACACGCTGATTAGAACCGCTTGGCGCCGCAGGCCATTTCGCCGGCGACACCTTGTAATTAATACGGAGCGGGATTTTGTCTTGTCAGCCTTTGCTTGCCATAACTTGACAGACTGGGATCAAGGAGCATATCCGGAAAAATATTTCACGTTTACGGTTTGCCATTGCGGTGGAATTAATTATTGTGATCGGTAAATCGGTGACTATAAAGGGGATTTCCGTTTGTGTATGATAGCTGCTAATGCCACATAATTCTAGCCAGTCCCTTAGATCTGCTTAATCTGATAACCTCACCAGCTTATACACCGTGGAATTTTTTGTACGTCAGTTGCAAATCGAACGCCTAGTGCATATACGCATGTATAAGTGCTGCAGAATACAGCAATGATGGTAAGTTGTTTGTACAAAAATAGAAGCAGCAGATACTTTGATTTGATTATAGGAATAAGTGTAACTTTCCATTTGCATTGGTTTCGAAAAGGTGGGATGTTTTGTTGGTACTATTTTTGTAGTGTGTAACACTTGCAAGCAGTGTTGAATCCATGGGGGTACCGGGGGGGAAATTCTCCTCCCCCCCCCCCCCCCGGGCAGTACAGATTCCCTCCCGGAAACATTCCCACATGATATTCAGGTTTTCGTAATGTGTAAAGTATGGGTGAATTGTGCGGAAATAAGTAATGCCATTTAAATCTGCTTTGTTTCTGTAAATTTGGTAATCAACATATGTACCTTTATATTTTATTTTTTTTAAATACCCCCCAGACCTTCCACCCCCCCCCCCCCCCCCCCCGGAGGAAACGGTCTGAATTCAACACTGCTGTATTTATTGGTATTCATAGAAAACAAAGATTAAGTGTGAATGCCAAGTAAATCATATATTCGGAAAATTCTTGGATAATATTGGCAAAGCTTTAAATAAAAATAAAATAGAATTTGTGGGCAGTGAAGTATGTATAACTATTAATTATTACATCAAGTGTGCACAGGCACGTTGAAAAAGGGGTAAAGATTCAGGGTTATTTCAATTCCCCCAACTGGGGGGACTGCTATAAGGACCTTGCGTCCCTCTTCAGCCAAGAACCGGAATTATAGGATGGGCGGGAGGAAGAAGGGGTGGAGAATGGAAGAGAGGTCAGGAAATATGGAGAAGTACTGCCCCGGCATTCACCTCAGAGAAGGGACTCTGTTGACTCAGGAAAACCAACACGTTGAACTAACGTTGAAACATAACCTTTAACCAAGCCTTATATTAACATCGAAATGTCGCGAAAGTCAACCAGTTTATCAACGTTACGTGGTTGATTCTGCGTTAGCTTGTGGCAGTCTTTTAACGTTTAAGTCATGAGGAAACAAGGCCGTTATCTGTGGAGGTTAACGTGTTTTTTACGTTTGGTTGCCAAGCTGTCGTTTTTTGAACGTCATGTTATTGCACAATTTTCATCTATATGCTAGCGTTGTAACTTCGTTGCCTTTTCAACAGAAAACGTTCATGCTTTATACGTTAAAGCGACGTAACGCAATTTTTTAGTTAAATGCTAACGTTTTAAGCATGTGACAACCACAAAGCACGTGACAACCACAACTTCAACTTGTTTTTTACTTTGAAACGACGTTTCTTTTGATTACAAAATTGACATTTTATTTACGTCAAGTATTAACAACAGCAGGTAGTTATTTTTATCTGAATAATCGTTGTTTTGCCAGCCCAATAGAATAAGACGGCGATGTCAATTGTTAAACGAAATCTCAGAACAGATCGGGTAGCTGCTTCAACACTATGCAAGTTCCATACAAAGCCGACAGCTGTTGTATCTTAAATCGGAAACAAATTAAGCTTAGTAGAATAGGATATGACATGATATGACATAATACCTATCACATATTCTTAAATGAAACATATTCTGTTAGCTTTATGTCAAACTGTAATAATAAACACACATCGTTGTAACTCACAGATTTGCAGACTTTATCACCGACACAAATGGCGACCAAAACAGTGAATCCAGATTAGCAAGCAAAGGGAAACGGCTTGTCAGCATTCTGCGTAACGCGTTTCAATTGGTCGGAGTGTGTGAACGTCGTATCAACATTTAACACTAACTGCTGATCTAAAATGCACTGAATATCAACTTCATAAAAGCAAAAACGTAATTATCGCGTCGTTGTATAAAAGTCATATCGACATTAAGAGTTGACTACTGATCTAAAAGGCGTTTTATATTTACGTTATTTTAATGTAATGTGAAATATATTAAGTTTCCGTGTTTTTATAAACGCATGTCTATGTTTCAAGTTAACTGCTGATCTAAAAAGCACTTAATGTCGACGTAAAAACGTTATTATCACGTTGTTATAACAACGTTATATGAACGTTAAGAGTCGAAAAAAAAACTAAAAAGTGTTTTATATTAACATTATTTTAACGTAATATCGAAAATGTAAAATTTTCGTAGTATATAATTTTTACATTAACTGGCCGTCGAAAAGCTCGTAAAGTCAACAATATATGGGCGTCATTAAAATACGCCCAATAAACGCCGTAGTCGACACGTTTAATAAACGATATAATTATGCAAATAGTAAAAAGAATTACTAGAAATAAACGTCTAATTTAGGTTGAGAACAGTCAACTGTTTGACTACAATTCAACGTTTAATTTCCAACGAATAACGTCTTTTCAACTATGTCAACATTTTTGCGACGTATTTTAAACGTACGTGTGTCTGTTGTGCAGTAGATGATTGATTTTTAAATCAAATTTTGAATGTAGGATACCCAAATTTTAAATCAATTGAAATGGATAACTACAAAATGTCAAACATTTTTAACTGCGTTTTAGGGTAGAACTTCAAATTTGAGGTTTTCGTTTAAAAATAAACATGTTAATTTAACTGCTCTTTTTGGCAATTTGTTTCGGTTAAAATAACCATTTTGGAAATACTTATCTAAGACTTCCAGATTCAAGATATGAAATATATTTTATTTTCGTCGGCGAAACTTTTTGGCAATGGTAGTTGACAACAATGATAATGCAAGAAAAATCAATGTAGAAAGGAAAAGGTATACAACTTTGCATATAGGATGCACCTACTTCAAGGTTTTTAGTGCTGTGGGGCTTGCTTCTAAATCTAGATAGGTAGTCATTAACGACCAAGACTACTACAAGACCAAACTTTGGCCCGATTATGTTATGGGATATAAATAAAACGTTTTCGACGTAAAGAAAGTATGTAATTGATGGCATTTTTTGACAAACATCAACATGAAGTAGATATAAGAACTACTACAATAAACATACATTGTGTAACAGGTATGAATAGGAAACACTTAAAATTCCATAGTTTTCCCTGCGAATCTTGAGGTACAGTAAGACAGGGCAGATGCACTCGGCATTTTCAAAATTTCAGCTAACCCTCTAATTAACTTTTAATTATGACAATTGCTTACATTAAAACCGCTTAAATATTACAAAGTAACAGAAAATGAAACAACTTGTCCATAGGACAGAACGATACCGGAGTATTCTATGTTTGTATGCAATATTAAACACACCATTGTTCAACTGAATCAAAATTGAAAAATAGTTTAACAACAATTTGGCGTAATTATTTCAACGCAAAACAATTAAAATAAGGATACTTAAATAATACGCAGTACTCAAACATCAAATGATTAAATTTTGTCTTGCTGTATCCCACTATGTTAATAGATTGCATATTTATGTCTTGAATCACTTTCGACCGGTAGTAATACACATGGAAAAATCATTGAACGTAGCGAAAAACAGATGGGCAACTGTACCTTCCGTAAATAGCATACCATCGTTTTTAATTTGCTTAGAAGTATCAAATTCAGAATTAGATATATGGACAGTGCCCAGACGGAATTAATTTTGATATAAATTCTTAAAGTACACTAACCAAATTTACTTTAGGCCATTCGTTGTAACAACCACTCTAAATTATATGTATTTCCTAGGATTTTCGAAATCCCATTAGTGACCTTCGAAATTGGCTAACCTTGTACATCCTACATTTCTTAAACCACCAGTAGCTACAACATATTTCCCGATACGATTCTACCGTTCCAGGAAAAAAATTATATTTATTTTAAAATAATGCAAGGAAAGAAAGAAAATTTGTATTCATCCGATGATGTTTTAATAGAAGTATTTCTGGACTTGGAGTACTCAAATAAAATTCGTCCTAATTCAAAATGGAATCCGTAGATCTGCTTTATAATAAACCGAAGTAGTAATACTAAAAAGCACATTTCATTTCAGTAGGTGTAGCTCATTCGTCGTTCGCATTATTAATAAAGTTGCCTTAGAATTTTAATACCTCCAAGAATTTCAAAGGAACGCCTTGAAGGAAATGTAGTGTTTACATAAAAACACTTTTGTAAGGTTACTGGAAAAATATTCTGAAAACTGTCCCTGCTAAATGTGTTGAATGTAGTTTATTACGCCTTTATTTAAATAGTAATGATATTTTAATCAGAAAAAGATGTTCAGATTTTAACATATATCCTTTATCTAATAGACTTGTCTGTCCGGGACGCTGTTTTGTCTGTCCGGGACGCTGTTTCAGCAGCCAAACCGTAAGAGATAGAGAAAAAAGTTATGAAAGTTATATGTTTGGAATGGTCATGTCAGGTCAGGAACCAAATTTCAGACACGTGACACTTCCGGTTTTCGAGAAATCACGTGATTTCTCGAAAACCGGAAGTGTCAGTACGCTGTTTCAGCAGCCAAACGGAGCTGCGACCCTCTGCGCCTTAAAACCTCGATGGTTAGGCAACCACTTTGACAGCTTCCAGAATGTTCCGATGCGGCGTACCACTTTGACACCTTCCAGGTCTGAGTACAGTTTTTATTTAATACGCGTTCTATTTGAAAAACGGTCTTTTTTGTTTTTTTAAATGAGACATTCGTCTCACTGGGTTGCTAGTATTTAATAATTGAGAACAGGGAAAGTAGTTGTTTGTTTTCGTTGAAAATAGATAATCGATTGGTTTTATTTAATTCTAAATTATAGTAAATATTTTTTGTACAAGCTTCATATCTTAAATTGAAAAGCCTTGAAGATTTTTGCTCAAATTTCATTTTATCTTTAATATCCAGGGCGATTGTCAATTTATACGCTATACGTTCTACATACCGAATTTGCCGCACAACGCTAATCATTTTCCAGTGGCAGCTAGTAATCACATTTCTAAAGGATCCATTGAGATTTGCCTCACGTACGCTCCTTAAACGAATTTGATGCGACATTGTCGTTGTGCATTGTGACATTGCAAATAGGCGTAACCGATATTGTTATTCAATTAGCAATGAGATTTGGACTCTACCAATAAATCGTTTTCGTTCTTAAAATCGAAATATGTAAAAATGGTATTTGTGCTGTACATTAACTTAGCATTTTTATAGAGCGCTATTCGCTCTATTTCTTTAATCAATCATTTTGGTTTTATTCACGGAACAATTTAATTGTTTTTATTAATATTAACCCGGAAAATGTTTGCAATTATCGGAATAGATTAGCTGATTAGCTATTTTTAGCAACTATGCTAAGTAAACCTGACGTTTAAGTAGGCGTCATTACTTGAATTAGTAGTGCATATTTGTAGAGATTGCTATCAGATAAGCACCATTTTGTACTGTTTAAAAAATACGATTATGATAACACATTGGTTTGTAATAACTTTCATGTTTATATTCGCCACGTTTGTCTCTAAACTAGCCTACATGGAATGAATGTAGATGTTGTAGCCCGAAAGAAAACTAAATGAGTGAAAATATAATGCCCGAAAGCAATAGCAAGATATTTAAGCAATACTGAACGGTAGTCGGTCAGATATATAATAATTGAACACATGACTTTAATTACTTTATCGTTTTTAACACATGCCAGTATGGTTACCGACCGAAATTACGAAATTAATTGTGTGCTAGGCAAGGGTAGTGAATGAGATGTTTATTATTGAGAGCATTAAATGGTCAGAGGTCAGCTGTGATATAAAGGGTGTCCGGAAAGTATAGACTATTATTCTATATGTATATCAGCAAATAAGAATTTTATAAAAAAAATTGTATTTTGTTTCCCATAACGAATGAACATCTAATTATAAAGGCGCAAGGAATAACACATTTTTTTTAATGGCGAGGTATCCAGCCATGTTTCTCATTTGATAGAGATTTCTTTTTTTTTTCAGCGATTCAAAGCTTTAATCATCTTACATAAGTAAATTTTTTAGAAAAACGCAAAGAAGTTTATTTTAATGGTCACACCTCAACAAAAATATTCGAATTTTGTGTTCCTCTGCTTACTTCATATCGTAGCATCATTAAAAATGTTCTGACTTTAAAAGTGTATTGTATTCATGTAAATCGCAATTGTCTAAATTAAAAGAGCTAACGTTTAACGTTAAATTCAATTATTTAGGTAGACATTTCTAAAACGCGAGCAGTTTTTCTGACAAATAAAAACGAGTAGATTACTCACCGTTAACATCATACGTACTTTTTCCCGTTTTTTTCTCAAAAAATGATACTACACTACATTTGATGAACAGATTCAAAAATAAACTTCTTGGGACGACCTTGACTGTGCCAGTTGCACACCTTAGGAATTAAAAACTGGGAAATTGTTTAATTTCAAATAAAATTGTGTGTAACCAACTTACCAATAGCAATATCCTTTATCTAATAGACGTGTCTGTCTGGAACGCAGTTTTGTCTGTCTGGGACGCCGTTTTGTCTGTCCGGGACGCTGTTTCAGCAGCCAAACCGTAAGAGATAAAGAAAAAAGTTATGAAAGTTATATGTTTGGAATGGTCATGTCAGGTCAGGAACCGAATTTCAGTCACGTGACACTTCCGGTTTTCGAGAAATCACAAAAAAGGCCGTTTTTCAAATAGAACGCGTATTAAATAAAAACTGTTTCAGCAGCCAAACGGAGCTGCGACCCTCTGCGCCTTAAAACGTCGATCGGTTAGGCAACCACTTTGACAGCTTCCAGAATGTTCCGATTAGCGATGTGGGGCAGGATCGATTTGGATCGAGTCCAAGTTTCGGTCCGGATTCGTTCCGAGGAACGAAAAGGTCGCGAGGCGTCAATTCTCGCGGACATTCATTTCTTTGGCATTCCGTTATTCAATCCATTTCAATATTTTCAATATAGAATACAATACAATGTGTTGATGGGGAACAGCAAATGATGATGGTGTTCGTTTTAGAGGCTCGACGTCGACAGGCGACACATGATACGGGCGAAGTTGCATGCTTTTTTATGAGTTATCAGTGATTTATGGCTTTTGACGGCTTTGTATGTGCCCAATTGATGTTTGAGACATATAAACATACTGAATTACCGACTGCGTGACCACTCACCAAAATAAAGATACGCGCTTTGTTCGTTCCGAGTCCGGAATGATCAGGACCCCGGGTGTCTGAAATGCACATTAAATTTCGATGCCGATCCGAGGATCGAATCCGATGGACTCGATCCACTTGCGGAATGGGATTGGAATGAACGAGTCCGCAAAAGTATCGAAACTTCCCATCACTAGTTCCGATGCCCTCTGCGCCTTCAAACCTCGATCGGTTAGGCAACCACTTTGACACCTTCCAGGTCTGGGCACAGTTTTTATTTAATACGCGTTCTATTTGAAAAACGGTCTTTTTTGTTTTTTTAAATGAGACATTTGTCTCACTGGACTACTAGTTTTATCCTAATTTAGCGCTCATTTGTGGGAGTGGTTTCTATTGAATCTGTTTGTTAAACGTAGTACTTTAGCGCATTAAAGCTTTGCGTTAAAGAAAATGGGAAAACGGTATCAATATCATATATACAATACAGGGTGTTGAAAATGTTGTGGGCTATTTTACCCACTTATAAATCTCATCAATACAAACAGAAAAGTCCTAATAAATATGGGTCCGGAAACGCTTCGTTTCCGAGATACATTGTGTGAAAGTTAAAAAAAATACCGCCCTGCAATAAACAATTTAAATCTAAGTGCGTCAAAACATAATCCTTAATAGTACCAATAAACCTTCTAAGTTTCACAAAAATCGGCTAAGGGATTTTTGAGATATTGAAGCATCTTAGTTTTTGTCTTACTACGTTCAGGGACGTGCAAAATTGTGGGCTGTATTTTTTTTTTCTTGAAAACGAAGCGAGATAGGAAAAAGCTGTGGAGACAAAAAAGTTGCATTTTTAGTTGCTTTATTAACAAAAATATGAAAATTGCAAAACATATGCTGGGCATTATTATTGTTTGTGAGAAACCCAATCGACATTCCCCGTGGGCACGCCCCTGAAATTAGTGGATCAACTGTAATAGGCCCGAAAGATATTTTATAAAGTTATAAACAAACTGTTAACATTTCCTTAACATCGCCCAAGGCGGCTTTTATATAACAAAAAAAAACTTTAACTCCCTGTATCTCGGAAACAAAGCTTTTCCCGCCCATAGTTATCAGGATTTTTTTGTTTGTATTGATGACATCTATAAGTGGGTAAAATATCCGACAGGTTTTTAACACCTTGTATATGGGTGAGGTAACTTTTATCTTAAAGATAAAATAAAATGTAGGATAACATGGATATTTAAGGAAATATACAGGGTGTTCCTAAATAACTGTCGCAACGGAACACTGTAGATTCCTCATGAAAAAATGAACACTTTTTTCGTCTTCCATTTTTTCTTTCCGGGCTTTCGTTTTCGAGATACAGGGTGTCAAACATTTTTAGAAAAGCTGGTTCATTGCGGTTGACACCGCATACGTTATCGGAAAAAAACTAGGTTACCGTTGAAAACAAATTACCTTAATAAAACTGTCAAGAGTATCAAGTTAATCAATTTTCATGCTGCTGAGTGTTTTTTTGTAATTGTTTAAAATTGTTAAAAGTGTGGTAAAAATGGAAGGTTTTACTAATAATGAATACACTGACATGATCAAAATTTACCGTGAAACGTTTAGCAAAACGTTTGTTTTTGTACATAAAAAGCCATTTTCTCGAAAACGGTTGACTTTAGAGCAATGAACCAGCTTTTGTAAAAAAATTTGACACTCGACATCTCGAAAACGAAAGCCCGGAAAGAAAAATGGAGGAGGAAAAAAGTGTTCATTTTTTCATGAGGAATCTACAGTGTTCCGTTGCGACACTTATTTAAGAACACCCTGTATAACGGGTGTTTTAAAAAGAATTACATCTAGTAGGTTTTGCATGTAAATTTTTATGTGCCGCTAGATTGTTGTTGGTATAGCATTATGAGAAATCCAAAGCATACTAGATGTAATTCTTTTTAAGACAACCGGTATAATCTTCCATACTTTACAGTCAGATTGGATGATGCTAAATTCTAATTTAACTTCGTCTAGTCTCCAATAAAATGTTTAGTTGACGTTAGGTCTATTAAGAACTGAATCAAATTAAATTGGGTTAGGTTTTCGGATATATTACGTAGTAAAAGTTTTGTGTACACTGACGTTAAAGCTCAACGTATCAAGTTGGGCACTGTCGAATATATATTCGACTTTTGGGTACGTCTATCAAACTGTACGTCCATCAAACTGTAAGTGCTGTTTATTCGTGGCTCTAGACACTGTTCAATTGCGAAATTCCGTAACTCAATAAAGGGAGGATGTTTTCGTCGCAGTTTCATCGTAACCGTTATCAGGTAATCTAATTTTCCCGTGGTTGTCAGAAAACGCCGAAAGTCTGCAACAAGTCGCATAAAATAACTCTGTACTAGGAAGTACTGGATGTCTTCATTTTGTCGCTAAAAACGTCCGTTATCGATGAGTAAATCGTATGCCCAAGTCGACATGTAATCTACGAAGTAATTGAACATTAAATTGAACTCAGTGCTTGTGTTGATGTTGCTGCAAAACAGGCCTCTGAAACCTAAACGCCTCCGTGGTCTTTAAAAACGGCGCGTTCTAATACGTCTTTTTAGTTTAAATGGCGCGGAAGATCTTTTTATACCCCGTGACCTCGTTCGGCTCTGATAATTACTAAGAACTTGGTAGTCAATATCGATGTTTTATGTTGGGCATAAAGAGATTTAGAAGTTGAAGTTGGTGCACGTTTATAAAGCAAGTATTATTATGTATAGTGTCAAAGAACTAGTACCACTTTTAACTAATTATACGTGTACTACATATTACATGCTCATATTTTTGTATTATACACCAGGAGGCGAAAAATGAAAATTCGTCTTTAAGTTTAAATTTTAAGCACAATATATTAAATAACTTCTTTTCAAATCGGTCTTTGTTGTGGAGATATTCAGGCAGCAAGTTTTTTGTACTTATTTAATTTTTTTCTACAAAATTAATACCATGCCATCGAAATTACTTGGAAACAATAGTTATTTGTCTACTAAGGCACCGAAGTTTACCTTTTTGTCACGGATATGGAATTCAATTGCCGAGAGCGGTAAAGCTAAGGCAAATAAACCACATGACGATCTCCACTGGGGATTTAAAAAAAACTTTACTATACTAAAGTACATATAATTTTCAAGGTCAACTTTCTAGGGGATAAGTTGCATTCCTGCAGGGTCCCTAGTTTTAATAATGTTGGTACATAGATTTTTAGTTCTTTTTTTCCATTAAAGAACTGATTGTCATTTTGACAGATATGTCATAATTTAATATAGCTTGCTTCATTTTTGCATTTAAAATATTTCTTGGTTTTATTTTTTTATCCGATTTTATTGATGATGATGATGATTCCATGTTAAAAAAAGAAATTTGTCAAGAGTTCAAATTAAGAAACCTTGACATTCAAAATTGACACATAATCATAATTTTGAAAAAGTTCTAGCAACACGAGGTATAAAAATTTACTAGCGTTTTAATCACATATCTACCAACATTGTAACACTTTGACAGTTATTATATACAGTACTTTACGTTTAACAAACAGATTCAGTAAAAGCCCCGCCCATAAAGTAGCGCTAAATTTGAGTAGGCCCGTACCAGTAATTTAATTCTGCACCTGATCGTTAAACATAGCAGAGTCTTTGATAGCTGTCTTAATTTTTAGTATAAAAAAGTTAAAAATTGAATAATGAATTTTGTTTACGTGTTTTGCAATGGTAATGCTTTAGAAATCTGATCAGGCTATGCAACACCTACAGTGATTGAATAGTTTTCATATGGCTTACGATTAGTTCTTATTAACTTGAAATTATATCTTTCAAAAGTTTGAACCTCGATGTCTCAACAACAAACGCCGATGGGAAAAAAGTTATTTAATATTTTGTATTTACAATTTAATACTAGACACAAATTTTCACGTTCTGGTGTAAATCACCCTTTATCCCTGGTGATCGGTTTCAAAACCGAACATAAGTTTTTAATTTTTAGTAAACAAATGACGTATGTAACGTAATTGATGTCCAAGGATTTTCAGCCTCCCCCAACCTTTATAATATAAAGTTCTGGTCTAGGTAATCTTGTTTTTAAATTAAATGAAATGTTTTTAGTAATCGTGTGATATACCATGCTTTTGCTCTGTTTGGTTTTGAAACCAGTCACGCGGCAATATCTTTGTAAAAAATTAACTCCAAAAGGTCGAAAACTGCATTGCTGAAGTCAGTAACAGAATTTATGATTACAAGCAAACTGCGCGCTACGCGCACGTGAAATAGGATACGCGAAAGGTCAAGCTCCGAACCGAGCGCTAAGATAAGAAAAACAAAACCTAAACAAATATAAACATCTGTGAAACCGGAACGTGAGATTTTATTTTGTGCCACAAACACACAGACACACATTAAGGAAAATTATATTATAGATAGCTTGAACGGAAAGTAGAACCAACCCATGATACTACTACTACTACTACTAGTAGCCAACCTAACTTTCAAAATGAAAACTGGCCATGATTGGTTAAGAATGCTTTAATACAGATAACTTTTGTAGGAACATTTTTAAAATATTTGTTATCGTTAAAAATATAATCGAATAAATAAATTTACATTTTTTTATTACTAGTAGGTGTGCAGTTGCGGCCAAAACAAAAATGGGACAGTTACGTCTATTTTCGCAATTATTCCACCTTTCGTCACTGCATTTATATGCGGCTAAATTACTTCGTCGTATTATTTTTAATTTGGAATTGTTTGGCAGATGTCAAATATTCAGTGTTGCAATATGACATATTAATAAAACAAATTCAAGCAGCTCGAATTAAACAAAAATCTTTTATAAGAGTTGTCCCATTTTTTATTGGCCGCAACTGTACAAATAATCGTATGATTATGAACCTACATTATAACTACTTACAAATAAATCTAAAAATGTACCAAGTTTTCTTCATTTTGGTTCAAGCAGTTTTTTATTCTTATGCAACAAGAATCTTCTTTCTGAATAATTTATGCTTCGCTAACTGACCTGCAGGGGGTTGTCTAATAAAACTTCTTTCAAAGTTTGACTGTCATATTCTTGATAAACCAGCGTCTTAATCGTTCAATTATTTTTACACGTTTGACAAAAAAGTGTTCATATACGCTTATTATACAATGAATAGTAAAATATATTTTATCGCATTTCATATGGTAATGTACTGCATTCCTACATTCAAAATTGTTGAGTAAAGTGGCATTTTGCTCCATAGCAACCATTACAGCATAGCAACGGCGATTCGTTTTACGTTTGGCAATACTCAGGTGTATGGTTGCTGGCACTGTAAGTTTATGCCATATTCCAAGTTAGCAGGTTAGGTTTTGAATAAACTGCTCAAGTACAGGTCTAAAGAGTAGCTTCAGCACTGCGAAAACATTAAGTATTATAGTCCACCCAGAATGTGTAGTTCAAAACCACCCAGAATGTGTAGTTCAAAACGTGACCACCGAACTTCTGTAGATGGCGCCAAGTGGACAAGCCGCCACTGTGCTAAAATGCTTGGAAATTTTGCAAAGTGGAAAATCGCCACCTTTCGCCAAAACCAAATAGCGCATGAAGGTGCTCGGGACCTTAGCAACAACTTTGCCCCCTTTCAAAATTTTGATATCTGTAGCCGTTCGAAAGTTACAGGCGATCCAGACAGACAGACGGACGGACGGACGGACGGACAAAACGTTCGCATAAGTACGCTGAAGCTACTAATAAGTGTTAACACAGACTGTCACAAAACGTAACCTGCTAACCTCGATTGTAACATACACTTACAGTGCCACCAAAAATGAGAAATGAGTTCTGCTCTGTTTGGTTATGTTTTGACATTTAGTGTCACTTTTGTATTAAAGTTTGATATTTCACATTTCTTATGAAATGCGATAAAATAGTATTACAGGGCGCCCGATAGAAAAGTAGTTTCGCTGAACGCTCGTACTCAAACTAACCATAGTTGTTCAGTAAAACATGAATTTTCTAAACTTGTTGCGTAATATTCTATTAAAAAATCTTGCAGAAGTTATTTGTAGCAAAAATTCTGTGGTAAAAGTAAGCGATAGTAAGAAGTAGGAAGTTAAACTAATCTCATATCGAAAGCTTTTTCTGCTTTCTTTTTATTTTGAACAACAAATAAAACCAAAATAGTACTATTTTTAATGTATTTGTTGAAATAAAGAAAATGTCAGTAAAACTATAGAACTAATAAAATCGATCGATCTACAATCTAAGCAAAAGTAGTAAAACAACATGTTGATACACCTTGGAAAAGGGTGTATATGTTACGGTCAGAGTAACAAATGCGTCAAGTATTAATAATTACTGGTAAGTATTAAAAATAACTGTTTGGTTGGTATTAATAATTGTCGGTCATTATTAATAGTTTTCAATTAATTATTAATAGTTATCAATTAATCATATTAACCTTAACATATATACCGTGTCCGCCAAAAAGTCGGCATAATATGGAAAAATTTTTTTTTTTGATTTCTCAGAAAAACTTTTTACGTCAATAATTTGTACTTGTCTAAAAACCTATTTAGCCCCTATCATATATACCGAGTGATTTTTACTTGTTTAGAAAATGGAGTTTTTCGAAATTGTCAAAATCGTAAAAGTGCTATTTTTCGGAAATTAAGTAATATTTCAATGAGATTTTTTAGAGTGTGTTATTTTTAGCTAACTAAATAATCTCAAGGCTAGAAAACCCCTAATTTGTTTTAACTTTAGCTAAAAATGAATTTTCCAATTTTTTTGAAATATTTTTTAAAATTTCACATTCAAAGACTTAATATTAAAGTTAAATTTTTTTATGTGAACACTTTAAAGAATTATAATTGGTGAATATAATATAAAATGTTAATTACTTCTTTAAATTATTTATTATTTACCGAAAAGTAGTAAGTTTGCATAATTTTTACGTTTTCTATGCAAGGCGCTTTTTAGGAGAAATATTTTTCAATTCTAATTAATATCTATTTAAATTGCTTCAAGAAACTCTAATCTAATCCTGTTAATGAATTACTGTTACAAAAATCCTGTAAATGTTCCTTTACAGTTGTCTTAGATTTAATATTCTCTGCATTTGTGCGCTCTTAGCTTCGCTATGTAGTCCTCTTTTACCAGGAGTCTTTAATAAAATTCACTTATTTAAGCTATCTTGCTTGCATGCCACGGCTAGATTATTTATTTCACATATTTTTAACAAATTAAGTTAAACCCTAAATATTCTATCGCTGATAGTATTCGATTATAAAGAATGTTATTTATAGAATCTTTTATTATCTTAATACATTAACTCCACATTGATTTCGCAGATACGTCATCTTATTTCCGTCGTCTATATTGCGCCAGCCTGCGCTAATATTTCGAAGTACATTATAATACATTCTAAATTACTAATATCTAGGCTCTGTAGTTTATGTTACTGGTAAGTATTCCCATTTGGTAAATTAAGTGAGCTTGAGATTACCAGGTGGGTCTTGGTAGACATTGTCTTAATAGAATGAGGTAATATATCAAGGCTGTCAACTGAATTGGAGGTAATTGGTGTATATTTATAACAAAGGTGTTTTACATTTTATGGTTAACATTGATGGCGTAGTTATATAAATCATCGCTATTACATTATTTCAGTATTTTCCTAATTTTGTAGTTTTGATTATATATTGTATATATGTCAAAATAAATGTTTCTCTTCCATTAAGTATTAAACACTGTGTAGCATACAACAAATAGTAGCGAACTTCCATATTCGCTTTTCGTGTTTGTATCTGAACAAGATCGGATTCTTTGTTGCACTGGCAACTCCAGTCATTATTTCATGCTGTAACTCGGTCGCTGCCTAGAAGAACATGTAAACAAATCCAACTTTTTTTTACACCTTTACTTGTTTATTGAATGTGTCTGAGATAGCACTGAATTATTGAAAATCTAAACAGAGCAGTCTTGTGTAATCGGAATGCAGAAAATACCTTGTAATAGGGTCAGAGTCATACCATTTTTAGAATACAATAGTTACATAAATTGCCTGTTTACGTTTCTTGTCTGTTAGTTAAGTAATAGATCATTCGGAATACATATCCATGTAAATGTAATAATCACGAAAAACATAAAAGTATACGAGTATTTTAAATAGTGATAAATAATCAGCAAAAGCGAAAAAGTTAAAATTCTTATAGTCGGTAGCAAATGGAAAATGATTATTAAGAAGAGTGGGAATCTGGAGCTAAATAAATAATACGTTGAGATTTATTTTGAATATATTTGATGATGTAGCATATTTCTACAAGAATATTTTGAGAATGAAAAAACTACGCCATTGTTTCATTATATCTGATTATGGGTTACTATGTATTTTTTCACGTACTGTAGGGAAATGCACTGTATTCCTAATTACAAAGTCGTTTAAAAATGTGGTTCTTTTCTGCATGGCAACGCACAGTTACATTTTTAAATGCAAAATCTTTCACAGGATTTGTGATATTTCTATATAAAATTTTTGAGGTATTTCTCTGCAGTACGTGAAAAAATAGCAAGTGCAACACGTGAGTGTTTTTCTGTGATATGCGCATTTTAAATCTCGACTTTGCCTCGATTAAAAAGCTGGCGCCTTGCATGGGAAAACTACACTTTTCTCAACGTGTTGTACAATATACTATTTCAAGATAACTGTGTTTTTTTTTGACACAAAAAATAAAATTTTAGCACTAATTTCAATTAACGTAATTTCCAGGTTGCTAAGTGAGCAAAACTCAAGTCCGACAATATATCCTTATCGTATCCACTAATAAGTTTACTTTGAAGTATCTCATTTTCTGTAATACTTCTTTCCAAATATTTTTATTTGTATTTTGATAATTAAGGGTACTTTATTCTTGAGCATTTCCATACTTTCGAACCTCCCCCGTATACGAAAGGAGATATTTAAATTTTAGTAAGTGTATTTTTAGTTTGAGATAATGCAGGGACTCTTATCAAGAACAAAATTTTCTGTTCAATGGATAATAAAAAAAAATATGCCATTTGCGGTATATATACATAGGTATATGCGAATTTCAACCAGTGAAATCGGTAAAGTCATAGATCGATTCCCAACACTTCTTTTTAGAAGTTGAAATTTAAATTGCAAGCGCCAGTTCAAGCAGAATAGTGTGGTCGATATTTCATCTAATTTGTGCAAGTCTGTGTATATATAAAAACGCTTTCGATTCCACATACCGCATCCATTTATTGCTCTATTTATTTCAATGAACGGGGTATATTCGGTGAGTCTTTCCAGCAGGAATAAACAAAAAGCATGGGTAATGGGAACGTCGATAAAGTCATTTTGGTGGAAAAGCTGCAGAGTTTACTCGGCAGAACTCTCACTAAAATGGGTGACCGCGATTTTGTTCACGGTAAATAGAAAGGATTGCAGCCCGGTTAACATCCAACTGAAGCCATCAAAAAGTCTGTGTTTATATATTTTGTTCTTTGTTTTTGTGGCGTAGTTAGCGATGTTTTAATTACTATAAGTAAATAATATACTACAGCAATTCCGCAGTCATGCTACTATTAAAACTGCAGCTTGGATTTAATTATGCAAATTTAATTAGTGTACGTATGTAATAACAATACAAAACCTGGACAAAAGCTCCATACCATGGTTTATATTCATATGATATTCAGTTTCTTTATTTGTGCATAATTAAATTAATAATATTAAAGGAAATAAATAACTGCAGCACACATCGCAATAATTTAAAAGTAACCTGTCTTAGCACTCTCAATTTTATTCATTCAAGTTTAACAGCACCGAAAGTGCAGTTCACAGCTTTTTGTTGCACAGTAGTTCGTGTCTGCAGAATTCAAAAGCAACTAAAAGAAGTAGAGGACTAAAAATGTCTGCTAGCCAAGTGAACATCTTGGCGAAAGAATAGCATGCGGCTTTGTCTAAGAGCTGGTGCTGCGTTGTTTGGAGTTATATTTAATTCTTCTTCAGTTTGAAATCCCTTCTGTAGGTGTTATTTTAAGAACAGAAGTTTCCTGTTTGACTTCAACCGGTTTTAGATTTCAAAAGTTTGTGGAGTTTTCGCAGCCGATCTAGTTTCTACATCCTTTCTAGGAGTGGATAAGTGGAGACTCTACATATATTTTATTTTGGTTTGCAGCGATTGTTTTCAGATTAATTTTAATAAATAAATAAATATCAAACGAATTTGCTTCTACAATAATTCACGTCTTCATTTTTTAAGTTACGCTTCTAAAAGCATTCGAACAAATAAGAAAAACAGTTTTTTTTATTATTGGAGAGTGGCAGTGCACTTTTCTAACGAGGCATATAAAACGTTAATTAGATATCTTATCGGTTAAGGATTGGAATTATTTATATGGAGACAGAATATTTAATTAATGTAATAAGATAGCAGAAGATCATGCATTTAATCAGATTAATTAACGAATTTTATTTTATGGCAAGTTGAATCGCTAGCCGTGTTGTTTTTACATTAATTAGCGCCTTTCCACTCTGTTAACTTTAATTTCTACCTCAACATGTAACCATAAATTGTTGTTTACTCATTCGGTGTTATCGATGTCATATTTGCTAGTGTGTTCATGACAATATTTCGTAGCTTTTTAAATTATTGTTATTTTTGTCTGTTAGTTATAATATGAAAAGACAACGATAGTAGTGAATATCCTCCACACGAGCTGTTCAGCACAACCAACGGCGCCATCGCTTTTGGTTGTAGGAACTGCTGTTCCATAACAGTTTTTATAATTTTAGAGCTATTTAGGAAAGCACCGAAATATTGTTTCAACTTAACATTGAAAATCTATTGTTATGTCTAATGACGAAATATAATCTGAAGCGGTGGACTACATTTTCAGTCTTTAAACTCGTACATAACTTGTTTTAGCTTTTATTTCAATTTGAAAAAATGCGCTAATTATTAAAAACAATGTTATTGGCAAGTACTTTTAAATAATTTGATATCTTTTAGGATAAGAAAGTGCAGCAGCAACGTAAATTGTATACTATAAAAGATATGCTACCGTGGGGTGATATAAATTTGGTCAAAATAGAGCCCTGAGACCTAGCACAATAACGTTTCACCACTTAGCCTTTGATCTTTCGGTACAGAGTGTTCGTAAATTTCCGTAATTTTGTCAGATAAAATAATATGCGTAAGTTTTCCAAGGCTTCAGCAAATCTTCGCCTTTTGATGTCCTGGCTTACTTGGATGCTTGTGCCGCGAACTTTGGCACTTAAAACTTAAGTATTTCAGTGCGGAAGCCGTGATTCACAGGAAGCAACTTATTCAATTATGTTTACCCAAATTTTATTGCATCTTAATTTCGGTGCTCTCCAAATAGATTTGTTTAAAAACATCTTTGTCTATTGAGTTTGTACTGAATGGAATCTTACTGCGCATATTTGAGTAATTTCAAGCTTCTAGGTGTCGTAATTGTATACCACAAGTAGTGCATTCTTCGTTTTTCTATGTAGTCTGCGTCAGATCTAAAATTTGCACTTACAACTATTATTGGGCCATTCCATACCATTTCAACAAGAGGTGGGTCAGATGGGTGCTACACCATTTTAAATATTTTATGCACACTTATTTATACGCTTTGAGAATTCAAAACCAAATTTTTGTCGTTCAGGCGTTAGAACTCCAGATAGCAATTGGCGCACTTCAATTTTTGTGTTTACCAGCATCAGCAGTACACTTTATAACCGTTATCTGTTTATCGTATCTGTAAAAATAAAAAACCATTCCTTAGAATAAAGTGCTCTTTTTGTGTTGTATTTGCTTTTTCTATGTTTTCTTTTTTAACTAATTTTTGGAGGGGTCAGCCTTGTCATACGGAAAATGCATTTTCTTCACCTTTAGGTGAAAATGTTACTAGGAAGGAGACCACCATTTTTAAAGAAGTATCGTTACAGTAGATATGACCTATGGTAACAAAAGTGGAGTGTTTGGTGTCTTTGTATATTTGTTTTTGTACATCAAGTTGCAAATTTTATCATTTTTTCTGTTTTCAGCCACTTCTATGTCTGGTGGGACTCTTGAGGAAAAATTTCAAATTTGTACCACAACGGAACTAGGTTACTATCATGTCTCCTGCTGTACTGTTACGTATTATTTGTGTTAACATATTACTGTATACACATTTTTGACTTGAGAGAAACATATTTAATGTTATAAAAATCAATGAAATTGTTTACCGAATCAGTGAAAAACGCGTGCATTTGAGTAATTTTCAAAATCAAAAATTTTCTTTATTCAAAAAACAAAGTCATGAAATTTTGGTATGTTATTCCTACCTAATAGAAGTCTTAGTGGTACAAATTTGTAATTTTTCCTCAGTCTCCCACCGGAGATATAGGTGGCTCAAAACAGGAAAAACGACAAATTTCTAAACTTCGTGTACAAAAAAAATTACAAGAACTCCAAACGTTCCGCTTTTCACACCATAGGAGTGTTTTGTCTCCTTCCTAGTAAAATATTCACCTAAATGTGAAGAAAATGCATTTTCCATAGGACAAGATTGACTCTCCAAAAAAATTAGTTAAAAAGAAATCATAGAAGAAGCGAATACAACGCAAAAAGAACATTTTATGCTGAGAAGAATGGTTTTTTAATTTTACAGATAGCAAAAACAAAAAAGTTATAAAATGTACCGCTGATGCTTGCAAACACAAACATTTACAGGCGCCGAGTGCCATCTGGAGTCCCAACGCCTAAATTCAAATAAAAAAATGAAAATTGGCTTTGAACTCTCAAAACATGTCTAAATAAATGTGCAAAACGTAGAAAATATCTGAAATGGGGCAGTAACCAACTTATTTAATTTTGTTGAAATAGCATGGAATGGTCACAGCATAAGGAATGGTTCGATGATGTAACCATTATAAAATAGCTGAAATCATTTTAACTAATAATAGACATTTACAACATAGAACGCATTGTTTAAAATTAATTGCTCTAGTTGCAGCAGACGTATTGTAAAAACATGAAAAGTTCAAAGAATACTCACCCGTTACCTATTTGCATGAACGTACATTTCGCATTATAATCATTAAATGTTCACGTTTCACCCGGCAGTTAAAAGTTCTAAATAGTATAGGTGCATTATTGGCACGAGTAACAATACACTCACTTGGAGCGTGCACCTAACGTTCCTTTGTGTTCCAACTCATTATCATACTCGATGTAAACTGATATTGAAGTTGGGGCGCATCTTCAAGTCGTGCAAAGCTCATTGTTATCCAGCTGAATTGGTTTTTGTGCGGGACAATTTGCTCTAAACATGTGTAAGTTGTATGCGAGCTCCAGGAGACTTGCAACAAAGTCAGAGATTTAATGCTCGATTCAAATTTTCGAGCTGCACAAATCGTTAAAGGAGCGTCTCTCATTCTCTGCTCGGGCTTTTAACTTAGAAGAATCGCACTTGAAAACTGAAACGCTTGTATTGGTTTTCCGTCACTTACAATATCACTTCAAATATTCAGAAGAACAACATCCACAAGACAAGTGCCACAGAAGATCTGGAGATAGATGACTGTTAACCGAAAAATGTCGCTTTCCATTATCTTCTTTTTTAACGTCAATTTCGCCAAGAAAATAAAATAGTAATTTTCGCCTAACGATTAAATGTCACTCTTCATTTTCTGTTTGAGATACGAGCAAGCAATATAAGATGTGGTTTAAAAATACCGAAATGCTTCATTAGTGTTATTGTTAAACATATCTCTGTAAATTAAATTATAATATTCATATACTAAATGGTTTATGTTCACTAAGTTAGTTCTAACCTGATATATGTAAATAGGTTCTGAGGTTTCATTTTAATATATTGATTGTAATTGTAAACATTATTTAGTAACTGCAAAATATCTAACATTTTCAAACCAGCTCGAGAAAATGAAATTACCACGTTGAATTTGACTGCTGCGTATTTGTTAATCATCCTAATTTTGTGGAGCAACAAATTTCATAGATACTGCTGGGTTCATACGGTTAAACGCTGTTTTGCAAACACGTGATCCATTGGCTCAAAAATTGTTGAAATGCTTTACTATTATGCTACGTAGACCTGCAAAACACAACATTTCGCCAAAAAGTGATATTGCTTTCACATATGAAATAACCTTACATGTGCTAATTTGTTTAACTTTTCAATTTATCGGGAAGTAGGTTTTTGTAAGTCAGTATTAGAGCGGTCTAGGACATTTGGGCGCGGCCGTTTGGGCGCGGCCGTCTGGGCGCGGCCGTTTGGGCGCGGGGACACTTGGGCGCGAGACACTTGGGCGCGAGACACTTGGGCGCGAGAAAGGGTCAACATTGAGATTGAGGAACACATTAAGTGTGAATAATTTCAATTTGGCATAAATAAACAAACATTTATTAAATCATTATTTATCCTGAGAAGTTAATGTAATTAATCAAACAATATTAAAAGAATAATCCAATTATTTATTGAAACCGTTATGAGATTAATTTTAAATAAGGTGGTAGTATGTACCTATATTAGATAAATTTTGAAATAAATCCGAATAAAAATAAAGAAGGTAGAATATTAGATTAGTTTTGAAATAATTCTGAATACATAAAAAAGGCAGTACTTATGTTAGATATGAAATAATAATTCTGAATTGTAATAAAGATGGAAATAGATTATATATAGGTGTTGAAAATAATTTTAAATAAAAATTCATTTATTGTGCTGGTAAATGAATAATGCTGTGCTATATTTAATCGATTGATGGTTCTAATGTTTAATATGATTCTAATATGTGTTCTGTTTTGACCGAAACTAGTCGACTTCGAGTTTTGTTTATAATGATAATACTTAACAATAAACCTTAAATTTTAAAGTAATCAATTATTTTCGTTATGTTATAAACCGACTAACTGAAGATAAAAGCAGAAATAAGAATAATAATAAATAATCATATAAAAAGATTAATTTTAATAATCAAAATGTATTTTTGACATTTTTACCATTATAATACATATTATTCTTAAAGTAAATATATACAATTTTTTTAAATATAAACAAGAAGTATCCACGCATTTATTTCATAATTGTACAAAATGCCTCTTAAAAATTCTAGAATGCCCCTATTGTTTACGCCGTCTACATGATTATATTGATTATTATAATCTTTAACCAAATTTTTTATTTTCTATCAGACTGGATAAATTTTTGTTTTTTTTTTCAGTGGGCTCATTTCCCGCAAGTAACTGTTCATAAGCAACATCTCTCCTTCGTTGAATAGTTTTCAGGCTGTCGTCGATTCTCCAAATAGTTGGATGGTTCATCAATAGCTCTGTTTGTACCCAATCTCGATTCATTTATTCTTTGTTACTTATTATTTTAATGTAATAAATCTCCGCAAAAGATTTGCTAGTATTCACCGGAAAGTTAAAATTTTTAACTTGCTTTAATACTATTCTAATTTTTGACAATTAATATTTCTATACTAAATTTTTGCCTCCCGCCACCTCCTTGGACGTGCTTTAGGTAATTTTCGTTATTTAAAATAAATTTTCAGACATATGAATAGTAAAGCTAGCTAATACTAATATACGTTAATTAATTTCCTCGCGCCCAAATGTCTCGCGCCCAAGTGGCTCTGCGCCCAAGTGTCTTCGCGCCCAAACGGCCGCGCCCGAACGGCCGCGCCCAAACGGCCGCGCCCAAATGTCCGGCTCCGGTATTAGAGGCAGTCTGTCTTCGCTAATTCATCATCGTATCACCATCCAACAGCTTGATTCTACATCTACTGCTTTCTCAGTCTACCCCTGTTGCTGAACCCCCCTGGCTTATACTTCATAATTATTTTGTTAAACTTGTATATTTCATTGGTTGTAAATGTCCTATTGCACTTTCCCCTTGTTTGCTCTTGACTCATGCATTAATTTGAAGTAATTTAAAAAAAACTACTGAAGTTGCAATTTACCAACCTTCGTTCATGCATTGAAAATGAACTTGGCTAATTTTCAGGTCTGGCATATAATTTGCAAAATCTGAAAAATTTTCAAGAGATAGAAATAAAGAAAAATGTTTCACATCTGTATTATTATTGTTTATTATACGCCATGGGAAACGTTACTGCGAAGTTGTACTACATAGCAGATCGTTAATAAATAATACGTACTACAATTTTGAACCTTCGCAGCATCTTGTATAATTTAATATTAATCTGCAATTAGATAAAGTTGTTAATATTCGATATTACATTCATTGTTTTTATATAGCTTTAGGAGATGTATCGCTTATATGAGACATTCTTTATTACATTTGTTAGCTGTTTTGGAGGAGTTCTGAGAATTATAAGCCATCCGCTCGGCGGCTCTACATATTATTGTTCATAGTTTATTTTGTTTACTCATGAAACATGATTTTATTAGGGGCAACGGGGCAGTGTGAAAAAGGGATTAGATGCGAATAGATCCTTGAGTTGTTTAGGCGATATGTATCTTTAGTTTTGTGTTAGTTATTCAGTAAATACATTTTAAAAGAATTTTTTGTTTGGGGAACTTTTACCTTGTCTAAACTAAGTAACTTTGTATTTTCCGTACATATACAAATGTATATGTACTTTTATTTTTAAAATCCCCACCATGTTTTTAGTCTACCAGTCTACCACAGTCTGCCAACAAGTGCAGCGCTGTTTGACCTTGGCCCTACAATTCATTTTAGAGAAAAATACAATCCGACATTCCGTTAGTATCACGATATTTAACATTTATTTGCAAATTCACAATTTCACAAAGGGCCAGATTTAAACAAAATTGCATGTTTTCCTTATTTAAAAAATTGAGAAAATGAAGCAAAATCCTCCCACAACCGCATCCCGAATTCTCTTAAAAAATACAATCGACCAGTAGAAAGTTTCCAAACAGCGAATTGCACACAAACATTAATTTTAAGGTTCTTCTGATAATTATAACGTTTTTCCCATTATGCAACCCCAGAATCTACCGTGGCTGCAAAATTCTTAAAAATCCACACATTTTTCCACATGCCACAAAGAAAAACAAAATAGCCAGTACGATGAGCGTTGGTTCATCATCTTGTCAACTACCCCCAAATCACATTTGGATCTTTCAAGAAGTATGTGATGTAAAAGCACTTAACGTTTTAACCTCCGTATTTTCGCCCCCGAAATTTTTACTTTTTCACAACCTCTCCAGAAAGTTCGCCCTTGGCAAGATCTTCAAACCTTCACCTGCAATACGTACAACTTGCAAAAACTGCGCACTTTCCAAGCGTCACACAAATCGGTACTGGAGCCCCATATTACCGTCACACTTCCAATTCGTTAAACATTTTCAATGTTAAAATATTTGTCATTACACAAATGTGCCGTTTTTACATTTTGGCAAGAACAACTGCTTGGAAGATGCAAATCACTGCAATATGAGGTCCCGAGTGGTGTAGCTTGAAAACAAGCGTCCACGTTCGATCAGCAGAGTTAAGCAACGCTGTCTCTGGTCAGAACTTGGATGGGAGTTCTATGGCTGCATCTCTTGGCGCCTCGTGGTACGGCTATCACGGAAAAAAGTTGGTCCCGGCGGTCATAACAACATCATGACAGTCGTTAGTAGGGTTGGAAGTCCTCATAACTGCACAGTGACGCCTATAATTGGCCTAACGGCTGATGGCTGAGTGCGAATTAAAATAAATAAATAAATAAAAAATATGCATTAAACGTAGGTTTTTATGATTGAAAAGATAAAATACAGTCCCCAATAGTAAATACGACAATAAAACGAGTAGTTTCCGGCCCAGCCGATAAAGGGCGGCAATTATGATGAATTTTCTATTCATGTACTGCCTTGTGCAGTGGCGTATTGAATTAGTTTGATTTTAAAGTTTCATAGGGTTATTATAATAGTTTGATGTAGTAAACAAGTTTTGCGTTTTGTTAAAAAACGTTAACTAACTAACACAGTAATTCTACGTTTTCCCATGACTCATATGCAACGCCACTCAAAGTGATAGATAGGCAACTCGTTCATCCTTGACGTTATAGATAGGCAACTTTTTTAACATTACATTTCCAATTTTTGCAGTTAGCCGGTCAAGTCGTATTCTTCGCCATTTGATGAAGACTAAGGAATCATCAAAATTATAAAAAACATTACTTCCTGGAATTTTGGATTGTTATGTTGTCTTGCTTTGGTAGTAAAAGCAAGAAAAATGTTAACTTATTAACTAACAGTAATTATTCTACGTTTTCCCATGATTCATATGCAACGCCACTGAAAGTGATATATAGGCAATTTCTTCATCCTGGACGTTATAGATAGGCAACTTTTTTAACATTACATTTCCAAGATCTAACTTCCAATTTTGGCAATTAGCCGGTAAAGTCGAATTCTTCGCCATTTGATGAAGACCAAGGAATTTTCAAAATTATAAAACACATTACTTCCTGGAATTTTGGATTGTTATGTTGTCTTGCTTTGGTAGTAAAAGCCAGAAAAATGTTAACTAATTAACTAACAGTAATTATTCCAGTTCCATTGGCTGGAAAGTTTATGGCGACAGTACTTTGGCATACTAAAAGTATTATTTTGGTCCATTATCTTGAAAAAGGTAAAACTATAAGTTACGTCACCATTTGTACCAGATAATTTCCAAGAAGTGACCCAGATTAGCGAAGAAAAAGTTCTGTATCGCCAGGATAATGCGCCTTGTCACAAGTCTGTTATTACAATGCAATTCATCAGTTCGAATTGCTGTTCCAGGCAGCCTACTCAGACTTAGCCTCGTCGGATTATATTTTCTTTCCGAACATGAAAAGGTTTGAGGCTAATTCCGAAGTGATCCTGCAACAAACGCCTATTTTGAGGAGTTGGACGAAATGGTGGCATATCGCTGAAATAAGCGTACTGAGATAGGAGAGTATCGAAAAATATCATCTTTTACCCAACATTTAGTGGTTTTTCTTCCTAGTTCGGAAACTGTTCTTCCCATCCTCGTAAGTTACAACACTCGGTATGCATTCATATCAATGTTATATCAAAGATGGAAATAATGCAGGGTGTCCCAAGATAAATCTGCCAAACTTTCAAGGTTTTTATAAAAAATACAAGAAATACCTAATTGTTCACAATTGAGCGCGGTGAGATATGGGGTTGGAATAGAATGTGACGCTCTCTAGTACTTAATGATCACGCAAATTTTTAGTAACAAATTGTGATACTCTTTAGCAATTTCTTTCAAAGCATACTCCATAAAATTCCTTAAGAAACGTATCTCTAAACTATGGCAAATTTAGATTGGTTTCAATTGAAAAAATATATGCAATAATAAGTTTTCTTCAACAAACCTTATCTCGGTTACGTTTTATAATCGAGCGCATACGTGGATACCTTCTCTGCTTAAGGTGGCTCAAGCAACATATATGATGATATATATGATTGGCTTTCAAAATTACATTGTGATAATCAATTTTTCGGTGGAGTTTTTCTTATGCAAGCAGTTGATCAAGTTTTCTTTCTAAGTGGTTCGGAACAGTTTCGCACTTGACGGGATTTTTCTGAGCGTAAATGTTGCTTATTTAATAAATTTGTAATGATGCCCCGTAGCCTTTAACATTCGGCAGTGAACTTGTATTATTCTGGGGTTTAAATGTTTTATTTTCTTTGGGAACTTTTCACGCTGATACGAACCCTGGCAAGGGGACATAGTTTAATGTTTAAAAGAATATCCCCAGACATTTATTGAATGTGGAAGCACTTACGAAATGATACTTTTGAACGTAATTAATTAATTTTAGAAGCGAATCGCATGCGTTAATTTATTATTTTTTATTATTATTATTAAATACCAAATTGCTTTTTCTAAAACAGTTCTGACAATAATTAAAATTTGGAAGATGTCAGTCAGTTCACAAGGAATAAGTTCAACACAATTGAATTGAGCAGAGTAGATATTTCATGATTTCGGTCTTGTAAACCAAGTGATATAACAACTCGTTCGAGATTTTTGGAAGGTACTTTGTCGTTTTTGAACGCTTTCCTTTATGAGGAAGGACGGCCTTTCTTAAAATTAGTAGCTGCCTTTCGTAACCGTACCTATGTAAAAGTTAGAAATTGAAAACGAAGCGCCACTCGGCATATATTTATAGGGCTTTATATTTCCTACCTGGTGTTGTCTATAGAGCTATTCTCTTTTCCTAATTAAAATGGAGCAAATAATTGTATTTTCTGTTTAACATATTTAAAGTATTTGCAATGTGGCGATCACAGCAACGGAATTTTCCTTTTTTAGAATTCGCAGTTCATCGACCACGCTGGACAAAAGTTTGCGGCCAGCGGTAAAATTCCTATCGATAATTCTTAACTGTACTGAGCCCTAACGGTATTCCACGGCTCAAACACCCTGCCGTAACGGGGACTGTGAAAGGGACGTTCGATTCTTTGGCTATACAAGTAAGAGTGCTGTCAATAAGCTCTATCAGTTAGTGTCCAATCTTCGTGTTTCCATTATGGAGCCTTTCCCACACGCACTCACCCATATACTATTTAGTTCGGAAATGGATCTTTCTTCCAATACTCTGGAATATTTTTTTTTTACGTTTGATGAGGGGCGTATAGCCCAGTAGTTTTCACAATTATCGATGTTGCCTTTTTATGTATCGCTACAATTATGTTCTCCTCCCGTTCGTTGGATAGATTTTTTTTATAGGTAGAGCAAAGTTGAAATGTAAAGACACCAGCGTCCCAGCATAACCTTATGGTGTGCTGGTGTCTTTACATTTCAACTTTGCTCTACTTGCCGACATGTTTTCTTGATCCAATATTTTAATCTCTCCCCACCATACTTTATCATCTCAGGGCTTTTTTTTATCTTTTTCCACCGATTTCCCTAATGTGATATTGTCTTTAGTATTTCCTCATCGGTTTTTGTTTCGCCTTGACCCTTTCCTACTAGTTGAGTGGAATTATTTGGTTTTCTTCTATTTCTTACTTTCTAAAATGTCTTGTCGTATGTCTTCTACGTATCTAATATTTTATGTGGCTCTGTTACAGTTTCATCTTCATCATTTTGAATACTCCACAGTTGCTTACCGTATTTACCCCTCAAACTCGTGTCTCTAGTCGACTCTAGTCGTCTAAAATTCTTTCTTTTGCTTAATTTCTTTTTGAAATATAGTGTTGTCTATCTTCTTCTCCTATCGTTTGTAATTATTTTTTTTGTGCTATTTTTTGTAATATGCTCTTTGAAAAAAGATGACATGCGCTAAGAACAGCAATAGAAATGGTAATCGAGGAAGGAAAAGTATTGTGCCTTGCATTCATAGACGTGAAGCCAGAATTCGATACAGTACCATGATCCAGTCTTTTGACAGCAATGGAAATTGCGACCATACCAATAATTTAACAGAAACCACAAGAATATTGTATAATAGAACAATGGAAATAATAAGAATAGAAGAACAAAAATTTAAAATTTTTAATATGGATAAAGGAATTAAACAGGGAGACCCCTTCAGCCCACTACTTTTTATAATAGTGAAATGAAATGGTGATCAATGGAATAATAAAAAGCAGCATAGATAATGGTCTGAATATAAAACTGGGAAACTGGAATATGAAAGCGGTAAACATACAAAACTTAGTATTTGCAGATGATATCGTACTCAGCAGATAACAAAAGGAAATATAACACTGAGTGAACAACTTGAGCAATACAATCAGAAGAATAAGAACGAAAATAAATACTAAAAAAATCAAAGTAATGAGAGTAAATAGAACTACAGAAGAAGAAAATATAAACATATAATGCGAGGGAAAGCAGTTAGAAAAAACATGAGTACCAGAGAGTTATCCTAAATTAAGATGGAATACAACAATAATTAACAAAATAGAACTAAGTAAAGAAATCAAAATGCACTTACACAAATCAAATCTATATATCGACATCGATTTATGGACCAGAAAGTTGGCCACTACAAGATATAAACTAAAGTAAAATAACAACAGCAGAAATGAAACACATATGTCGGGTGGTGGGAAGAACAAAAAGAGGTCGAGTTAGAAGTACAACAACAAGGAAGGAAGTAGATATAGAACCACTTGTTGGGACAGTACAAAAGAAACAGTAAAAATTGTAGAAACACGTGGTACGTGAAAGAAAAGGGGATGCCGAGAAGAGTATCCGAGGCAAAAGGAATTGAGAAAGAGAAAAAGGTAAGACAAGACTTACATGGATGGATACTATCAAGAGGAAAGTGGAGAATAGAGGTAAAAGAATGGAAGAAGATTGGCTCGGGACAGGACAGAGTTCTGAAAGTGGATAGAGGACCCGACATATTAGGGTACACGAGATAAAAGATGAAGAAACGGGTTTGAAGGGCGAACAAATACAATATACGAAGGACCCTAAAATGCTTGTTGTAAATTTAAAGACATATTAAGTTCCAGGTAAGAGAAGCCGCGTAGCGCAGTTTGGTAGGCGCTTGGCTTGCATTAAGCAAATCCTCGGTTCGAATCCCGTGGGGTCGGAATTTTTCGTAGCCTTGGCGATTGGAGCCGGGCTCGGTGAGATCATTCACAGTTGGGCACCAAATTAACCGTGCTCTACTCAGAACCACTAACCTAAAAGATAGAGTAACAAGGTCAACACATCACCATGACACACACCTCACACAATGGTTGCCGTGCAAGCACAAAGGGCGCGCTCCAACTTTGTATCTCGAATTCGGAGCAAATTGAGCATTGTACCGCTAGATGCAAGCGCATAAAGCCTCTACACCGCAAGGCAAAACGAGTTTATTGATAATACAATACTATACAATACAATAAGTTCTAGGCAAGTGTATGTATCTACGTAAGTAAGTAAGAATAGGATGGTAAAAAATTGTAGCAACTTTGTAGTAATTAAACAATCAGTTCTTGAAACTACGAAGAGTCCAAAATGTCCACCTACCGCTCTGGGATGAGTCTTACCTAAACCGAAAAAAGTTTAGCTAAGTGAAAAAAATACATCTAATTTAAAACGAATTTATTTCTGTATGTAAAATTATCATTACATAATTATGCAATCACCATGTTTGAAAAAGATATTGCGGCTTTTGTCATAAGACTGTTCTATATACTGATCTACCTCGTTAATAAATTGAAGTAACGCCTTTTATCAAATACAATTTCAATCGGAAAAGCGGCACATCATCTATCTTGAATTGAATAGTACTTGCTTTGGAACTTTTTGATTTCGTTTGAAGTCCCCAATATGCATGTAAAAAATAGAAAATAGTTCAATGTTTTTGAAATATCGCAAAGAGGAACAGTTCGTCTACTAAACTATTTTTTTTTTCTATTTCCACGATTACAATCATGGGATTGGAACTTGGTGCACAACTCAATACACATGTCTATAACGATGTTCCAAGTAAGGTGCTTCTACAGTTTCCATTGGGAATATACTTTCGAGATTGCTTTTTTGTTATAGAACCGTTACGCGTCCTTGTAGTATACGCAAAAATAGATACAAATAATAACCTTTGATGTAGCCAACTGGGACGGAACGACAGTCTCAAAGGTCCTTGTTAATATGTACATATAGGTGCAGGAGATCAGTCTCAATTTTCAGGGTGAATGATCACGTCCTTTCGTCACCAACATATAAACAACCAGACCACCCTATTGTTCGGAGCGCTTTTAGAAGTAAAGATATTCCTAGAGGACTCGAGCTCCTCGTAACCTCTTTTAGACGGGTCCGGTGACACCTTGTGAAACCCTATGAATAATGCATTCCGTGAAGTAACAGGTTTCCGCAAAAACAATCGGACAATTTCTAAGAGCTTTCTGTGCTTTTAGATAGATTCTTTTGCTTCAAACTTTCCAGACGCCCTGCTAATGGATTGATGGTATAAATACAAGCGGCTCAGCGGTGCAATTCCTGTGCCCCTTTTGTGGATATTTTCCCCAGATTTAAATATTTCGAGCTTGAGATTTCGCGTCGGGTAGTATATTTTTCCGAATTCGGAAATCAATTGGTTTAGATTTGAAAACACTTCATCCTATTTCGTGACGTTCTCCGCTTGCGAAATTTATTTCTGTTTCAAATTGCTTGGAAGTTTTGAGCGTCGTCACGGATATCTGATTGATGGCCAATTCGCCGCCTCCTAGAACTTTAGCCATAAAATTGTTTACGTTTTATTTAAGATAATCGGTAAACTGCTGCGGTGTGATCCATCATTCGTCTGCTGTCTGGGGTCAATATTTACCGTATGTTTTAGGCAAGTGAACTAATTGCTTCAATTAGTTAAAAGAACGAGCTCTTAGAAAAATACCACAAAATGATATATCTTCGGCTGTCTGTCTTGAAAATATTATAGATCGATAAACATCGAGCACAATGATAAAAGTAATAAAACGTTATTAATGTAAGCTTTTATTTAATTCAAAAGACTGTTGGAGTGACTAAACTGTACACATTACACTTTTTCTGTGACGTCAGAAATAACAAAACGTAGCGTTTAAAACGTATGTCTTATGTTAGAATGAAATTCAAAAAGATCATTTAGTTTAGATCACAGGTAGTAGAATTCAGAAACAATTTGACATATACCTAACCTTTAATGTAGGGGATGCTGTATACTGAATTTCAAATAAGCATGCAGTAGTTGGAACTAAGTAGTGATCATAACTATAGCCATGATTGGTCGAAAAAAAGTCATCATTACACCCATCTAAAAACAAAATATTTTTTCAAAATTATCAATTTGACATTCGGCGTGAATCCTAAAAATATAAAAGAAAAACTGATAAATAATGGATAAAAGAAGCTAGCCTACAATGTTTGTTGGATTATATAGGACGAAATGATTGTAAAACACGAACTGTCACACAACATTACATTTCCCTAGTGTAAAACTGAGTTTGAGTTCAGACCGCCATCTACATCTTATATGACATTTAGTTTAAATAGCACATTATTCAAACCAAGACATTCTTTACCTATGTAATCAGATGTTTTTCGTCTTCGAAGAAGTCCCCAACGCTTAAATAGTATATTATGATACTAGTGTATAAGTACGCCTTTAAAGCACGTGCGACGAATTAGTGCTTTAATGGCTCTTATACACGTGTATCATACGCTATTTTTTCTACGATCGTAACAGAAATATAAAAACTTAGTTAGGTGACACTTTTTCCGTCACATTGTGTTAGATATTCTAGGTTATGTTGACATTCAAACTTACGGCAAAGCGTGTTTTAATAAATTATTAAAACACGCCAATGGCAATGTGTTGAAAAGACGTAATTCGAGCGCTAATATTAAGAGTGCTATAAACGTCACTTTTGACACTAGAAACTGTGCAAAACGTTGTCATTTTGACACGATCGTAGAAAATAGCTATTTATGCAACAAGTGCTAAAAGTTGATGTGCACGAGACATGAAAATTATGAAACCAAGCCGAAGGCTGAGTTTCATAACTTGTCGAGTGCAATAACACTTTTAGCACGAGTTTGCATACAATATTTTTTCTACGACCTTAAATTTTCTGTTATTAATCCATAAATGTCGATTTAACAAAGGTTTGCATTTATGACGGTTATAATTTATGTCATAATAAAGAGACGGCCTTGACGCGCAGGTGAATGTTTGTGGAGCCAGTACTGTCAAAGTCAGTTATCAAAGGTAATTATAATAGTGCACATCTGACCTTATTCATTGCATAATGCTTTAATTATTTAAAAAACACTACCTCTAACGCAAGAAGTAACTAGAATAACTTTACAACCTCACTTCCAGTTCGAAATTGTAGTTTTATAACCTCATTTCACTTTTAGCACATGGGCTAAAAGTAAACAGCTGATCTCATTTTAAACACGCTAAATTATAAAACGTCACTTTTAGTGAAAAAAGCTAGCGCTAAAAGGCCTACGTTTAGTTGTGGTCATAGAAAAATAATATTTTAGGCTTGCTCACTTGCTGGTTATTGCACGTTATTTTACTGTCATTTTGGACAAATGTCGTATTGACAGTACTATAAAACACGCCATACTTGAAGCGGACCAAAAACTGCAGCTTTTTGTTTCGTCCAGTTCCTTATTGTTAAATAAAGAGATAAAATTATTACGTCACACGAAAAGGGTAATTCTGGACACCTCGATATTACCAGTAGTACATTTTGTGTGTCAAATTGTTAAAAGAGTAGTAGATTTTTTAAATGATAGTATACGGCTTTGTAGGTCAAGATGAGTATAAAATAAAGCAGCCTGTTAATTCCGTTGTGGAAATATATAGACGTTGTAGATCGTTTCGAAGTTTTAAGTAGCAAAATTTATTAATCAATCAAAAATATCAATGTTATTAATTTCGTTGCCACCAGAGTAGATTTCACAGTATATAATACTCGATGTATAAAACTGTGAATATGCAGTGTACAACAACCAAATTAATCATTAAATATAGCATCAATATGCGTTTTAAATGTAATTAAGTTCTTCAATTAAACAGTAAGGACATTCCATTGATACTGTTTTTTGTACGATTAACTTGATAAGAGGCTTCCACGAATGGGGCCCCCAATTAATCCACTGCGAGTTCCGGTTCAATGGGATTGCCGGGAACTGCCACTTAATAACCCTAACTTGGGTTCAGTTAGTTGTTGGAGTGAAACAAGACTTAACAAACACGAGTATATTGAGTAACAACGATTACAAACGTCACTGATGGACCGATGGTTTTTTACAAAAGCTTCAACTGTTGTGACACGCTTGGATTGGCCACGCGAAAATAGCGAATTGCGCGTAACCGTAACACAAAACAACCTGGAAACGACTTTACCAGGGAGTTAGACCGAAACGCAAACTAGCACAAAGCATAGCTGAACTTGCTTCCTCGAGGCTCTGAATCTAACTAACTCTGAATTTACAGCGAGACGAACTCGCCAATTCAAGGAGGGGCAAGCTCAAACACTATTGGCTGAGGCGATCCTGCGTAGCCAATCGGAGCATCGCACGTTATTTAGGAAAAATGCTTATTCTAAGAAACCTTAATGCTAAGCTCTCTCAATGAGGCAATTGAACGAAATCCATAAACCCATGATTCCCAAATATGCTAAGTCGGCTTAAGTTCTAGTAGAAAATGTATCCATCCGCTTTAAAGCCATTAAGGGAAGCTTACAAATTCCTTTCCAACATTAACAGAGGCAAACAAATACGGCAAGATGCAAATTTGGCTTTACCACGACCTTTGAATGAGATAAAACAGTTATGACTTGAATTACGTGATTAATCATAATCAAAAAGGTTTTGATGCACGCATCTGTGTGAATCAAACAGATACAGCTCTGTGTTCGATATAAAATGCTGTCTTTGCTGGTGCCATCGTAGATAGCTAATTTTGCTACTAGTTCCCTACGACACATTGTAAAATCATAAAAGTAACGTAAGATAAACATAGGAAAACTTGTGAAAGATGACCTTTCGAAAGTATATTTCGTATAGAAGATGATTTATAAGTATGATCATTAAATTTAAGGGTTGTTAAATGACATCAAACAGAACAATTTTGCATAATAAACTATACGTCAAAAAATAAATATAATCCCACAAAAAATAAAATATTTAATTGTTTAAACTGATTGATGGTGACTGGAATGAATTTCTATGAACATAAGTTCGCAGAGGTATATCAATAACATTTGGTGCATTAGGTACTCTCCTCTAATTTAACGAGTGGTTCTTTAAAGTTCGCAGCAGACCGTAATGCATATTTTTTCGTAAGCGATTATTTTTTGTGCAATCTACTGTGGTCGGTATACACTCATTTGATTTAATGATCCTAATTATGAATCGCCCTGTATAAAAATCAACATTTGTGAATTGTAAAAATTACAGGGTGTTGAAAAAAGGGTTAAATGTTTAAAGGGCATTTTAATACTATCAAAAACTACTATTTTAAAAATTTTGATATACATGTGTCTGCAAATCAACCATTTTGAGATAGAACGATTTGCTTTTTCGATAACCTAACTAGACTATTTTGTGTATTTAATCTACTAGTTTTGATTGCTATGCACACGCTGCTTTCTGAGAGCTTAAAATTCATTGCACATCCTAATTTCTAATAGCTTAAAATTTTGAGAAAGCTCTTTCCTCTATCTTTTGATTTAAATTACTCCATAATGATGCAATTTTGTTGCTAGTAGTGATTTACATGTACCAGTATTTGGATTGCTTCTTTTATATCCATACTAATATACTAAAATCATTTCAAATAATACAAATTTATAAGAAAGTGCGAATAAATTATGTTGTTATATGCTACCAAAAATAAAATTGATTCTTAAGGAAAGGAAATCGTTTTTATTATCATTACAAGTTGTCAACTCTTTATTTCACCCCTCAAAGCATAAGGAAAAGTGTGTTAACTCGAAAGAAGGTAAATATGGCACTATAATATAAACGATGATTGCATTTTGCTCGAATAATTTGCGTACTACATCGGTAATAAGTGAAGCTGTATGTGCGTGAGTAGCAATTCTGTATTTTACAAACTCGAACATTGCCCTCTAATGACAAATGTCATTTTGCCCACAGCATCTGCATCTAATTATTCTTTTTATATTGGATTTGGAAACTGTGTTTCGCTAATATGTTTCGAATTGAAAAATCATGTTGCATATGGATATCATTACCTCATTTGTAAGAGTATTACCTCAGATATGGATCTTGTTTCTGCAGTTTGCGTCATAATGATTCCGACAAATATCAAAATCAGGAGGGGGTGCGATTGAAATATGTTCTAAAGTAGCTGTACAATGTTTTGGCACCTGGTATTGTAAATTGTAGAACGATTTCATGACTGTATGAAATCTGAGATTAGAAGATATAAGAAATACTCCTCAATTTGGGGTATTTATTCACGAACAGTGAACTTCTAAAACTGTTTTATGTTAAACTTAATGATTGAGAGATATTTTAAATACAATTATGGACTTTAAACTATGATTTTTATTAATAATTATTCCTACATTTACGTGAAGCATTATTTCTATCAACAACAATCCGATACAAGTTGAAGTGAAACTTATACATAATTATTGCATACATAATATGAAATACGCCTCAAAAAATATTTGCTTTGGTTTTAGTATGTACTTCATTTTACGTACTAACTAAATCGCTTTATAAAGTATAATAACGTGACGATAAAATTATAATATTTAAAGAGCACTTTATTACATTATATAGTAGCAAATAATTTTTATTGGTCTCTAAACTTAAAGCCTAATAAAAATTGCCGAACAGCAGACTGCCGTTTTCCCCAAAATTAGGTATTCTCGGCAATTTCGTTGTATTTTATGTTAGATACGAATCTTGTAATTTCAGTATATTAGTTGAATTGACCAATAAGCGAGCAGTATACTTTGAAAAATAAACTTAAACGAAATATGTCAGCTGAGACACTGATTAGTGCACAGTGAATTATATTTTTAATATTGTTGACATAGAAGTTCTCCAAAGAGTCATCATTAGTGTTATTATAGTGTTTCTGTAATTTTGACCTAATAGAATGACATTTTGTTGTCGTTTTTAACGTCAAAATGATGCATATATTCGCACTAGATGCAATATGAGCTTTCATATTGATACTAGTGCTAATAGGAAATTTTGAACAACTAGATATAAGTAAATGTATTATTATATAAATTAATACGTTGTAAAATTAGTGTTTTTCACACACAACGTGTTGCCCAATTCGCTAGCGCTCGTAGGGCAAACTTCACGTCTAACGTTTCATTTTGCAACTTGATACATAAATAGCTATTTTAATGCTTTTTGTTATCATTGAGGAACGATAAATGTCTGACGCGTATTTGTGTGAATTTCCGATATTGTAGATGCTATTTTTATCAGATGGCACACTATAGAAACACTGTAAATAAATTAATATACCTTGTCTCTATCGGTTACACTTCTAACTTTAAAGAAACGACTAACACATTCATTCATGTATAAACTATAAACACTGTAATGTTTAAGTGAATAAAAGTATGTCTGTATTATCGGTAACTTCATGTTACCTTGCGTTGTAGAGGCTGGTGCTTTATGCGCTTGTATCTGGCGGTACAATGCTCAACTTGCCCCGGATTCGGGATACAAAGTTGGAGCGCGCCTTTGGTGCTTGCGCAGCAACCATTGCGTGAGGTGTGTGTCATGGTGATGTTACTCTATCTTTTAAGTCTGTGGTTCTGAGTAGAACAAAGTAATTTGGTGTCCAACTGTGAATGGTCTCATCGAGCCCGATTCCAATCGCCAGGGCTGCGGAAAAATTCCGGCCCCCGCGGGATTCGAACCGAGGACGTGCTTAATAAAAGCCTAGCGCCTACTCAACTGCGCTACGCGGCTGTTCTGAATAAAAGTAAAATTTTGATTTTGAAAGTAATCATCTGTCGATCTAACATACACGGTGTCATTGCAAGTGTGGGAGAAATTTAGCATCCACTATAGATAGAAACAAAACAAATATATATATATAATGGTTTTTCTATCATGTATAGTAACGGAGCTTAGAAAGCTTTAGGTCAATCCTTGACATTTGGTACTGTTGATGTGTTAAATAAAAATATAAATAGTCAGTAACTGCGTTTAGCTTACTAAGTTAGATTTGCTAATTTGTCGTGGCACGTATATAAGTGGTGAATACACCGGTATACATTTTGTCTACAGAGAGAAAGTTTACCCAGTTGTCGTAACTTTCTACAAGGGCATCAAGCGAAGCACAATCGTACTTGTCAGCACTAGAAGTATTTCCAGACCTGATTGCTGCTGTTTCTCGTAGTGTAGCATAATTACAAGAAAATATTTTCTCCTTACCACATACAACGAGTACAACTAGTTTTGAGAAGGATTTTCATAAGCGTGAAGAAGATCCAGAATTTGTTTTCAATGTTTTGTTTGCCATTGAAGCGAACGCGATTGGACAGATGAAGACTTTTCATCTTGCATTCGTTTCAACCTAAAGAGGTGGATTGGACGCAACGGTCCTGTTTCTAGGATGCCACAGTCACTCAATGTAAATCGTATGGATTCTCCCTTATAGGGGTGTGTATAAATAAGTATATATGATACAAGTGAAAAAAGAGGCATTTTATCCATAAAGGGGAACTTTATCTGGCGAGGCGAAGCCGAGTGAAATAATTTACCCGAATGGATAAAATCTCTTTATTCCCGTGTGGCATATAATTTTTTTCCAATACCTACATTTAGCTATATAAACAAGTTTCAAAATTAAATTAAAAAATTGTTAAGTAAATATATTACTTGTTTGTGTACTAGTTACCACAATAGCACGTATTCATTTTGTTAGTCACTATGGATTACGGCCTATTTCATTCACTAGTGAATAAAGTAGATTTTATTCGCCCTAATCATTATGATGTTACTTTACCATGGAGATTTTTATACAGCAGGAGTTCAAATAGCCCATGGTCTTTGGCAGCGCGTACAGGCAGCATTTACTAATGTAGAGATTTAAATGTTCTTGAATGAGTTTGCAATTTTCTATGTCGACTTGCTGTTGCGTGGATTCAAGTTCAGGGTGGTTGATTTGAGCAGTTGTTATGACAAGGTTAATAGTGTCATGGAGTTTATTTACTTGTTTTTGAAATCATGACACCACTGGTTCTTAAACATCGAGGTTATCTTCTTTAGTTTCGTTGCTGTACATGATAGGAAAACACATTATACGAAGCTGTCCGGAAAAGTAATGCCACTGAATTAATTCTCAAGGAGTGAATGAAGCTAATTTATTAAAACGAATGGTAAAGTACCGTCTAATGTCTAATCTATGCTTAACAATGTTGTAAATTCACTTTTGAACATTGTCGTCTCCCAAGTCCACACTTGTTGCCAACGCGTTACAAGTTTGATAATCCCATTCCTGTATAACACGGCGACATCAGCCTCTTGCTTTACAGCATCATCAGTCTTAAAATGTCTACCTCATAGATACTCTTTGGGCTTTCCAAACAGGTGGTGGTCTGAAGTAGCTAGAACGGGGTTGTAGGGATGTTGTGGGATAACACTAAAATGGGTAGATACAATCTTTGTCGATGTTTGTGCACTGGTGTTGGAGGTGGGCACTGTCATGTTGCAACAAAAACTCTGTTCTATTTGGACGAATTCTTTTGATCCGATTCTGCAATGCTTTCAAGGTTGCTGAATAATTGGTATAATTGATTCTGATACTCTTCTTCTTCTTCTTTGTCTATTCCCATGTGCCGTTAAGCGTTGGGCGCCTCTTGCTGGATCCATCGATTGTATCTGCGTTGATCGATTGCGATCCTTTTCCGTTGCATTCGTCTATTTCGATCTGTCCAACTCCGAGGCGTGTTTTGTTTCTCTGAATCGGTACACCTCCAATGGGTGATTAGCCCAACGAGGAGGGCCGCGTTACGCCGGAACGACTGGTATCAGGTTATACCCCCCGATGCTGGGTCGCCAGAGCCTCGTTCGTTATCTAGCAGAGGGTACCACGTGCAGGTGAGGTTGACATTTGGATGACTGGATGTTGGCGCCACCCCTTACATTTCGATTGTGGTACTCTTGGGCATAAATTCCATCTGAACCAAGCCTTTGGCATATCATCACTTTTCCAACAGAAAATTGATTTTTTTGGAACTGGAGCCTGTCGGTACTCCAGTGACTTCCTCTTATTTTGACGGTCGTAATGATGCACCCAGCTTTCGTCTCCATCCGTAATCGCAAATAAAGATTCTCCCTTTACGTTAATATCGAGCAAGCTGCTGTTGACACACTTCCATTTGTTTTTATTTCATTTCCTCTGTAAGCTTTCGCGGTACCCATCTTATACATTTTCCGATATTTAACATTTTCTCAGTTGATTGCTTGAAATTACAACTAGTAAACTTCGAACGGATGGAGATATTCTTCGATTTTTCTTTTTAAAATTGTCAGGCAGGCCTTCGTCAAAGTTGCAGTTGATATTCGCCGGCGAACACATATTGGCCTGTCCTGTAAATTGAATACTTCGGTCTTACGAGTACATCGAGCAGTCCAATGACGAACTGTACCGACATCAACGCAGTTCATACCATAAACTTCAACGATTGAATTTCGATAGAAGTCACATTTTCTGCCGTTAGAAATTCAACGGTCTGTTTGCACCGATTTTCAAAACGCTTACACCCGTATTCATAGTGGTTCGCCGGCGACTCGCCGGAGTTTCGTTATGAATAGTATGTTGGCGGCACTGTACGTCTATGTCAAATTCGAGGTGATGAGGTTAGGTTTTCAGTCAGTTTTGACAGAAACTGACACAAAATCTAACCTGCTAACCTCGAATTTGACATAGACGTACAGTGCCGCCAACATACTATTCATAACGAAACTCTGGCGAGTCGCCGGCGATCCGCTGGCGAACGACTATGAATACGGGCGTTAGTATCTTCACCATAACTTCCACTTTGATGACAAAACCTGATTGAAGTTTAACACATAGTAACTAGATAAAATAGCGTGTTTTAAGCATAATGCCGATTTTGTGAGTTGTTTTGTTCTGGTGATATGGATTTGGATGCATTACTTTCCAACACAGCCTCGTATGTACAGTGTGTTTTTAAATTATAGTGAGTTATGCTACCCTTTAAGTGGGTTATTTTTGTATTTTTGTATTATCGTTAACCTTTTGTTACCTTAGCGCAGTAGAGGCATTGTACGCTAGCATCTGGTGGTGCAGTGCTCAACTTGCTCCGTGTTCGAGCTACAAAGTTGAAACGCGCCCTTTTCATTTTCTTTATGTAACTACTGTTTTAAACAAATTTTGATTTCCACTAGCTACAATTATTATAACACTCTATTAAAATTAAATATAACAATATTACAGGATTATTATTAAGCAAATACAATCATCAATCGTAACCTTGGCTTGTTCTTTTAGACCTTGACTGCAATCAACACCCTTACATATTCAATTAATGCCTTACGAACTTCTTACCTCTCTTATGTTTCAATTGATTTATCAACCTTAACATCTTTTCAAGATTTAATTAAACTAATTTATTCATTTTTTAAAATATTTCATTAATGTAATCAATTAATCTTTCCTCATGTATCATAACAATATATATGGCCGATGATATATGATATATATAGTATGATCAAAAATTAATCTCATCTAGTATGGCTGTGAAAGTGCAAACCAACGTCTTTAAAACTAGCCTACATACTTATATTTAATTCAAACTGTCAAATTTTATTATTAAATATTCTTTTTATTCATCTTATTACAATATTATATTGATATAAATGAATTTTCAATTAAAGGTAATGTAATTGTCCAACAAATAAGCTTGCGCGGCCGGTCAAATAGACACTTCATCTTAAATCTAACCTGAAAATAATATATATTGGAGCCAGTTTTAAGGGCAGCAATTTGTTCTTTCATAGCCATACTAGATGAGATTAATTTTTTATCATACTTTAGATGAAGTCAACGGCTTCGATTTTCTTGACCACCAATCTCAATTCCTTCTTGTATCTCTAGTTTTTCTTTTCAATCTTGTATTTTTAGTTGTCTAATAACATCCTTCACTGCTCTCTACCATTTACTTTTTGGTCTTCCTTTCGTTCTTTTTCCCCTTCTCCTTCCAAAGGCACCCTTTTTGCATGTCTCTTTCCCTCTAAGCATTCTGTAAACATGACCCAACCATCGTGTTCTATGCTATCTTACTGTTGCGTAATAGTTGGGTGTTTGTATATATCCATTACAACTCTGTTTGTTTTTCGTCTCCACTGCCTGTTGTTATCCTTAACTCCTCCATTATTATCTTACGTATTTTCATTTTCCATTTTTCTACTTTTTCCACATTATTCTTATTGAATGTCCACGTCTCACAACCATAAAGAACTGTCGATTGGATTATCGTTCTATAAACTCTGACCTTATTTATTTCAGATATTATATTTTGGATTTCATCATTTTCATCTCTTCTCCATTTCTGTGTGTTTCTAACCCCTATACGTTATCGTTACTACAAGATACTCAAACTGTTCCGCTCTTTCAAAGCTGGGTGTCTTAATAGTAGTTTATGTAACTAGTCCTCAAAGCAAGGCTTTAGGGGACGAGTCGTAATGTTTCCGGACGAGGCGGAGCGAAGCGCAGCCGAGTCCGTAATATGAAGATGAGTCCTCTAAAGCCATTTGAGGACGTGTTGCATACAACGTTTTTTTGTATTAGCTCTCCAAACATTATAATATGAAGTTTCAATTACCATTAACGCGGCATTATATTAGGAGGCCGCGCGAAAATGTATTTTTCGCTCCCCAAACTGTGCTTGCGTAGCAACCATTGTGTTAGCTGTGTGTCTGGGTGATGTGTGGTATTTGTTACTTTATCTCTTAGGTCTGTGGTTTTGAGTAGAGCACATGTCCAACTGTGAATGATCTCAAGGGACTCCATACCCATCGCCAAGGCTGCGGAAAAATTCCGCCCACTATGGTATTCGGACCGAGAACTTGCTTAATGCAAGTTTAACGTTCTACCAACTGCGCTATTCGGCTTTTTGAAATGAGTTCTTTTTACAATTTTAAAATAATTTGACTGTAAACCGGTAGCCTACTGCGATCAAAGGTTAATAATGCTAAAAAGATATTACAAATTTTGCTGTTTACAGTAAAATTATTTTATAACTATAGAAGTAACCCGTTTAAAGGGTAGTATAATAAATTGTGCAAACTTGTAATCGATCAGAAAATATATAAGGCAAATTCAGGGGTATGAAGGTGATAATTGAAACATACCGCATAAAGTGTGTTTTTAAAATGTTGTCCGCTATTTCGATGACACCCTTTATAAACTTATTTATAACACACTAATAATACCGTTTGTTACACTGCGTTAAATATGATGGACTGTGTATATTAGTCCTACAAATAAATAAATAAATACATATATTATTTAAAAATAGTATGTAATAAACGAGTGTTTTATATTTAGTCTTTATTTAAGATTTTTATGCTGGTTACTACACGAAATTGTACATACATATGTTGCTTAAATTGTAATCACAAAATCTAATTTCGAGCGTATCTGTGACAACTTTACTTGAGTCCCATTTTGCGATACATAGAAACAGTACGTGCTGGTTATAAATAGCTCGAAATATAGTAGAATACTGCAGAAAGCGACTCTGAAGGTATTAAAATTTAATATTTGTTTCAGGTGCAGGCGTCATGAGCTGAGAAAATGAATCGTAGCGCTCTCGCCTGTTGCCTCCTGGTGTTAGCGCTTACCCAGGTGGATTCAGAGGAGGCGCAAACTTCAGGTATCGATTTTAGGTTTACAAAACCCCTTTACAATGTCAGCATACCTGAAAACAGCGTGGCCAAAACCTACGCTGCTCCTTCACCAGGAGAAGAGCGAATCGGGATTCCTGTTCCGCAGAATTCGCTCTCAGATATTCGATATAAGATAGTGGGTGGCGATAGAGACAAATTTTTTAAGGCTGAAGATAGACTAGTAGGTGATTTTTGTTTTTTATTTATTAGAACTAGAACCGGTAATAACGATGTGTTAAATCGAGAACGAAAGGACAAATATATTCTCGAAGTGCGCGCGACTGCCACCAAGAGAGACGGAAAACATAAAATTACTCTAGAAACCGAAACTCTAATTGTAGTAACGGTGTTAGATACAAACGATCTCAGCCCTTTGTTTTATCCTACGGAGTACAATGCCACGGTGTACGAAGACACGCCTATTCACCAAAGCGTTCTCAAAGTTGTTGCCGAAGACGCGGATTTGGGGAGGAACGGGGAAATTTACTATAGTTTCGCAGATGACACGGACCAGTTCGCAATTCACCCAATGACTGGGGTAATCTCTCTTACACGACCGTTAAGGTATAACGATGGCACCTATCACGAACTAACAGTTCTCGGACAAGATCGTGGGGCTATCTTCCGACCGAGTACAGGAACTGTGAGTCAAGCTAAGGTTCGGATACGAGTGAAAAAGGTAAATTTGTACGCTCCCGAAATTCACGTGCGTCGCCACTCAAAAATTGTAGAGAATTCGAACGCTGACATATATGCCATCGTTAATGTCTCAGACAGAGACACCGGTATTCATGGAGAAATTAAGTCCTTGGAAATAGTCGACGGTGATCCGGACGGCCATTTTCGTATCCGTCCAACGCAGCAGAAGGGGGAGTTTAACATCGAGGTACTTAAATTGTTAGATAGAGAAAGCACCCCTCAGGGATACACCTTACAACTACGTGCGGTTGATCGAGGTGTTCCTCCGCGAGAGAGTTACAAGTCCGTTCCTGTTCACTTAGCAGATTTAAACGATAATGCTCCCGTTTTCAACAAAGAAATATATGAGGTTAAGGTACCTGAGACTGCTCCTGTAAATACGCCCCTTATAAGACTGAAGGTGACTGACGCTGACGAAGGGAAAAACGCTCAAGTGTTTCTGGAAATTGTGGGAGGCAACGAAGGCGACGAATTTCATATTAACCCGGAAACGGGCATGTTGTATACAGCTGTTCCTTTAGACGCAGAATTTAAGGCGTTTTATAGTTTAACAGTATCTGCTATCGATCAGGGTAATGCCGGAACCAGAAAGCAGTCGTCCGCAAAAGTGAAAATTTATGTAGTTGATACTAACGATAACGATCCTATATTTGATAAACCCGAGATGACGGTGTGGGTGGACGAAAACATGCCTGCCGGCACATCAGTTACCACTGTCCACGCAAAAGACAAAGATTCTGGAGAAAATGCGTATATATCATACCTAATAGCTAACCTCATCAAAGTGCCATTCGAAGTTGATCATTTTTCTGGCGTTGTTAAAACTACCGCATTATTAGATTATGAGAGCATGAGACGTGAATACGTGCTAAGACTTAGGGCTTCCGATTGGGGCTTGCCGTACAGAAGGCAGACGGAAATGCAGCTGACAATAAAAGTTAAAGACGTTAACGACAATAGACCGCAGTTTGAAAAGGTAGATTGCACCGGTTACATACCCCGTCACGTACCGATTGGATCGGAAATTATTACGCTTTCAGCGATTGATTTCGACGCCGGAAATATAATAAGCTACCGGATTGTTTCTGGAAACGAAGATGAATGTTTTAGCATTGACGCTACGTCGGGGACGCTTACCGTGAGTTGCGACCTCAACGACCTACGCGTTGGTGAGAGAGAAATTAACGTAACTGCCACCGACGGCACTCACTTTGCAGACATAGTTAGGGTACATTTCAAACTAGTGACCGCAAAAAAGAATTTAGGATTAACCAGCGGATTACTAACGGACGAAGCGGGCGCTTTTGATTGCAAAGATACAGGAGTAGCCAGAAGACTTACGGAAGTACTTGCCGCAGCTGAAAACAATAACAAGCCTCCGGCTCAAGAAGAATTCGCTATGATGCCGACTCGATATGGTCAGAACGTCCACGCGCCGGAATTCATAGACTTCCCTATTGAAATTAAGGTAAACGAGTCGGTTGCCCTCGGAACAACGCTTGTTAAATTAAAGGCCCGAGATCGAGATTTGGGATATAATGGAAAGCTTATCTTTGGGATATCAGGAGGCGATGAACATTCGGTATTTTGTTTGGATATGGAATCTGGGGAATTAAAAGTAATTGGATACTTGGATAGAGAACGTGAGTTTGAGTATTTTCTTAATGTCACTGTTTACGATTTGGGTAAACCACAAAAATCAGCTTCCCGATTATTGCCTATAACAGTAATCGATGTTAATGATAACGCTCCAAAATTTGAAAAATCTTTAGCAAGCTTCCGAGTCACAGAAAATGCTTTAAACGGCACTGTCATATTCAGAGCAAACGCTAGCGATGCAGATACAGGAGATAATGCAAGAGTAACCTACTCGTTAGTTACCGATACTCGAGATTTTTCGGTGGATAAGATAACGGGTGCATTAACAGTATCTAGTAATTTAGATAGAGAGCGCCAAGACCTTTACGAACTGCGAATTAGAGCAACGGATGGTGGTGGCAAAGGCCCAGATAATCCGCCTTTGTATTCTGAAGCGCTGGTTAGAATATCAATAGACGATATCAATGACAATGCCCCTAAATTCAGTTTACCTAGTTATTCAGTAAAGATACGAGAGGACATTCCAAAAGGAAGCGTGGTTGCGGTCGTCACAGCTTCCGATCCAGATCTCGGACCTGACGGAGAGATTTTGTACTCGTTAGAGGACAGCGATAGTGACGGGACTTTTAAAATTGATGGTTTATCGGGCACAATTCGCACGACTAAGTCGTTGGACTTTGAGGAACGCCAAGTGCATAGTTTGATAGTGTTCGCGAACGATAGGGGCAACCCCTCGTTATCCTCTGAAACGTCGGTAACGATAAATGTGGTTGACGTGAATGAAAATGTGTTTGCTCCGGTGTTCGGTGACTTTGTGTTATCGGGATCGGTTTTGGAAAATCAGCAAGTGGGAACGGTGGTTATGCAAGTCAACGCAACTGACCACGACCCTCCTGGCGAAGATAGCAGGATCGAGTACTCGATACGGGGCGGCGATGGAATTGGCATCTTCTCCATCGATAATAAAGGTAAGTCACCTGTTAATTAATTACCAATTAATAGTAGCTTTTGAATCATGGTATAGATCGTCAAAAAGAACACGATCACAATGCCACAAGTTACAGAAACGATTGTAGTTGTAATGAATACCCTTGATTTAATGAGACACGATTATCCTGACACTGTTAAATTAAACTCGAGGGTCACATACCAGCACATTCCGCTCACTGGTTCACGTAATTATCTATAATTACATTCACTTAAGATCATGTTGTAAGCAGAACTCAAGTATTTAGTGTAACGGGACGACTATTTAAAAAGGGTGCTCTAATACTACAATCACAATACACAAAATACACAAAAAGTGCTAATTTGACAATTGTTAATCAGATTGAACAAATAGGTTGCAGTAGGTTACTTTCGTTATCAGCTGTCTATTTACCTAGTAATATTTTGTTATCTTTCCTCTAGCTATATACATAACAATAAATTTCGGTGTATAAACATGAATGAAAATTTACTGGAGCTTATTTGGCAAACATGCGACGAAAGGCGGTCGAATCCCCCCGTTACAGACGGGGCATTTTCCCTAAAGCAGAAAATTGGTTGTTTTTTCTCATTCATTCGTCCTAATTGGTAATATTCAGGTTATGTAAATTTTTATTTTCTTCATTTGTTTTTGTTACACTGAAGCCGTTCTAGGAGGAACATTTTTCAATTTGCATATTTTACTGTTATTTAGGCTTTTGCAACTCAGTTTATGGTCTTAAAACAATTGCTGTGTGCGTTGAGCGGTTTACTGAAATTTAAATTTCTTATTTGCTCATACCTTTTACATAGTATTTTATATTTAAAGGTAATGAAAATTTAGAGCAAAGCGGAAAATGGTAGTTGTTCGAACAAGACCCACACTAGCCTGTAGGGGTACAAATATAGATTTTAAAAATGTATACAGTGTGTTACACTTCTCACCTTCACGCCGCTGTATCTTCCGTATTTATTTTCTGATCGATTTCAAATTTAGAAAGGTTATTTTTACATTTTTTAAATAATTTAACTGCAAGTCAGTAGGCTACTGTCATTAAAAATAAATGCAAACATTTAAATATTATAGTAAGTAGCACAGGCAATTAAAACGAAAAAAGTTATTAACAAAAGTAAATTAAAATCACAAAAATAGTCCAAGCCCAAATTTTTTACCTACTATTTTTGCTAATAATTTATAATATTAATAATGTAAATGAATGAAAATTCTAGTTTTGAGTGCTATGACAAAAAATATTTAGAAACTGCCAATTAAGTTTATGAGCTGCCAATTAAGCGTCCTGTAAATTTAAATAAGAAATTAAATTATACTTGGAATATACCTGATCGTTGTTTCTAAAGTAAAAAATAGTAGCGTTAGTTGGTGAAAAATAAATAATAATTTTTCGGTAAATATAGTACTCGTTAGTTGGTGTAAAAGAAATAATAATTTTTCGATAAAATTATGTCTTGTATAATTTTTCAATTTTTGAATTTATTCCTGCTTGCAGTAATTTAGTAAGCATAATTCACCAAAGTGGTGGAATGGATTGGAAAATAAATAAGGAAAATTCACAGGTGTGAAGGTGTAGTTTAAAAATATTCTGAAGTTTGCATTGCTTTTAAAATGTGAAAGGAACCATTGTTAAATATATTTGAACATTTTTATGAAAGTTTGGTAGGTCAGTTAAGAAAAAAATGATAACAGTACGCTAAACTTCAATTTAAAAATGCAGTGAATACGAGAACAATACTTGCATTTTTGTAAGCGCTACTAATTAAGAAATAAATGAGTTAGAATGTCTTAGTATTCATTTAATTTGAACTTACATTAAAAAACCTTGCCATATAAGTATTGCGATATTTCATTCTCAATGATAATAGCAACACAAACAGACGCTGTAATACAAGAAATATGTATACAGTGAATTTATTTTAAAGCCCAATAATCCGGTCTTGCCGTCTTCATGAGGATTTAATAGTTATCTATTGGTGTCTAAGGATACGCCACGCCCACGCCATGTACAAATGCATTTATTTTAAACTGCAATATGAAAACGTTACTGAGTAGGTAAAAACATGATATATTCTGTTGATCAAATGGTATAAAGACTTCAGATTACAGCAGCGAGTTTGTGAGTTATTATATGTTACATTCTCTGTTGTTATTTGCAATGCTCTTTTTTATTTCCTTTTACAATAAAGGAAGTATTGGATTCACCCCAAAAATTCGAAATTGAGTTTTCAACAGATCTTCACGTTTCATAGTCCCCTGAACCTAAAAAACATTTTTTTTTTCATTGGTCTGTCTGTGTGTGTGTCTGTCTGTGAACAGAATATCTCAAAAACGAAAAGAGGTATGGGGTTGAAACTTCATATATAAGTTTTGAGTACTATGTAGATGCGACAACAAGCTTTTGAAGAAAATCGCCTAACCGGAAGTAGGTGTTTACTCTTGTGATTTTTCAGTTTTTTTCGATTTTTTCAAAAACGGCTTTAACGATTTTTTTTTCAAACTTCTCACTTGTATTACATTTTTAATGTGTATTGATGTGAGATTTGTGATTTTCCAGTTGAATACTTCTAAAATGGGTTTCTTTTGTTTTTTTCTATTTTTTTTATTAACTCCTATTTAAAAGAACACCCGGTATATGATTACTTTTTTGAATGCAGCTGAAAATTCTAGAGAAAATAATGTCTCTTCACCTAACGCTCTATTTTGTACCGTTTTTGTAGAATTTGTAATTTTTGAAAATTTTTGACAAATGCTTAAAAATTTAAAATCAAATTTTTGGCCAATTATAAGATCACTGTAAAAGGAAGTTGTGTGCGTGTATCACACCAGATTTTTTCAATAAAATTACGGTTCATATATTGCATTTTAAAATAAACGCAATTACACATGGCGCAGTCGTGGCGTATCCTCAGAAACCAATAGTAACAATGCTGTCCTCATGGGAACGGGAATACCACATTGTGCATTAAAGTAAATTCACTGTATAGAAAGGGGCCGAACCGTGCACCGTCTTATAGGAGGCGCCAAATCATCAACAAAATTTCAAATATCCCAAACGCATCGTTCCGTAATCGCAGTCCATATTGCAGAGCATACAAATCAAATGTATAGCCATTTTCCTCGTATCCATCTTTAATTATATTTGGTGTTTCGGAATTGCACGGCACTATTTTAGGGATGTGTTCTCCAGCACGAAATAAACAAAAAAGTTCATACAAACATGGGACCTAATCGGCTTCGTTTTCAAAATACAGGACGTTGAAGTTTAAACAATTTTTTTTCAAAAATTTGAAAAACGGCTAGACGTATTCTAATGAAACTTGGTGTAGGTTAGTATTTCATAAAGTGGCATTGTTCGGTCAAAATAAATTTAGTTTATTCCTACCAGTGGCGTGCATCGGAGACACCTCAGTTAACTTATTTTAGAAAAATCTGGTACGCTACTGTTTTTTAGCCAAAAGTTTTGTAGCTATTGTAAGATTGTTTGGTATTAAATAATATTGTTAAAAAAAATTTTTAAACTGTATTTTAAAATCGAAGCCGTTTAGGTCCCATTAACATCCAATCAACGACATTGCTGTTATAGATTTTTCCGTTTTTCTCGATAAACGTTTATGCTATCAACAAAATAATAGATACATCGTTTGCATAGTTTCAGTGGATGAATCTAAAAAACTTGTCGTATTGGCTAAAAAACAGTGGCGTACCAGATTTTTGATGTACGCCACTGGTGGAAATAAATTAAATTTATTTTGGCCAAACAATGCCACTTTATGAAGTACTAACGTACACCAAGTTTCATTAGAATACCTCTAGGCGTTTTCCAAATTAAAAAAAAAAAAATTGTTTAGCTTCAACATCCTGTATCTTGAAAATGAAGCCGTTTAGGTCCCATGTTTGTATGAACTTTTTTGTTTATTTCGTGCTGGAGAACACATCCCTAAAATAGTGCCTGCAATTCCGAAACACCCGTATTAATGTCTGTGCTGGCAGAATAACGTACATAATTGGCAATTTGACTTGTTTTACGCAACTGTTTGTAAAAATCGTGTAATAACGGTACTGAAAATTGGTCTGATTGCAGACGTTTAATGATCATTGTGTTCGAAACGGCTAGTGGAGGATTCTCAGATACTGTATAAGAATCCTCATTTTAATATTACAAACTCACATGGTATTTTCAATTGGTCAGATTACTAAACAACTTTAATTAAAATATTTACGTATTTGAATTATCATTTGGTGAGTTATACAGGCTGTTGCAATTTAAATGCGCACTATTGCTAACTTTCTTAGTATAAGAGCTACACTGTCGGTTAAATAGGAACATTACTTGTATTTTTTATGTTGATTGCAGTGGTGGAAACAGAACATCCAGATCTCGAGTTATTAAAAAAAAAGATATGCAATGGAACGCCCTGTATGTTTTTGCATCAATCGACGTAAAGTAAATTTCTCAACAAAAATATTTATATAAATCCTTTTCATGGAACAACCCAGTTATTTAAGAATAACTATTTTAAACTTTTTAAAATAAGTAGCCGTGGAACAGGACAAACAATGACAGTAAATAAATAAATAATTAATAATATAATTATTAGTAATGTAGCCGGGCGTTCAGATCGACTATAAATACTCTCAAAATAATAGTCGTTTCCATCATTGTAATTTTATAATAAATTGTTGTTCTGTGCGGTGGCTACTTGATTTTAAAATGTTTAAAATAGTGATGGGCATAACCGGACAATTTTCATAACCGAATTATTTGCATTCGAATGATATTAATAACCGAATTATTACTTGAACTAGCAACCAGTGAGACAAATGTCTCATTTAATAAAACAAAAAAGACCGTTTTTCAAATAGAACGCGTTTTCGAGAAATCACATGATTTCTCGAAAACCGGAATTGTCACGTGATTGAAATTCGGTTTCTGACCTGACATGACCATTCCAAACAAATAACTTTAATAACTTTTTTCTCTATCTCTTACGGTTTGGCTGCTGAAACAGCGTCCCGAACGGACCAGCGTCCCGGACGGACGGAAATCACGTGATTTCTCGAAAACCGGAAGTGTCGCGTGACTGAAATTCGGTTCCTGACCTGACATGACCATTCCAAACGTATAACTTTCATAACTTTTTTCTCTATCTCTTACGGTTTGGCTGCTGAAACAGCGTCCCGGACACACAAAACAGCGTCCCAGACAAGCCTATTATACCGGGTGCTGACTTGCGCGACGCACCATAGGAATTTGCATAGTAAATTCTTTATGTTCAATTATTTGCTCCCCAAATTATTTTAGAGCTAAAGTGTAAATACATTTTTTGTAGAGAAAAAAATACTGCATCCATTCATACTGTTGCTAACAATTTTTCATTTTCCAGAACCGAAGGAATGCAATAAATCAAACTAGCATTTTTACAAGAATCAGTGATGCCATGGAATTATTGAAACAAGCCACTGCCAACGCAAGTGCGTGCGGGGCGTGCCGTCAAAAGATTGAATTTATTGTCGTTTTTCTCGTTTTGGTGTAAGTTCTGAACCTCATTATTACACCTACAATTATTTAATAACGTGCCTGTAGTTTAAACTTAAAATAAATCAGTCTTTTAATGGTTGTACTGTTTGGAATTTGCCGATACGGATATTTTACAATAAACAAGGAGCTTAGTTAACGAACGTCCACCATACTCGTAAAACCATTTTTGTTATGATGGACAAGGTACCTTAGAGACATTAAGCAGAACATAATTAATAATGAAACATCAATGACAAACAAACAAACAACACATATTGTCGCTCCGCACGCATTTGCGTTGGCATTGGCTTGTTTCAATAATTCCATGGCATCACTGATTTTTGTGAAAATGCTAGTTTGTTTTTTGCATTCCTTCAGTTCCGGAAAATGAAAAATTGTTAGCAACAGTATGAATGGGTGCAGTATTTTTGTCTCTACAAAAAATGTATTTACACATAAGCTCTAAAATAATTAGGGGAGCAAATAATTGAACATAAAGAATTTACTATGCAAATTCCTATGGTGCGTCGCGCAAGTCAGCACCCGGTATATATACTAGCAACCAGTGAGACAAATGTCTCATTTAATAAAACAAAAAAGACCGTTTTTCAAATAGAACGCGTATTAAATAAAAACGTGATTTCTCGAAAACCGGAAGTGTCACGTGACTGAAATTCGGTTCCTGACCTGACATGACCATTCCAAACATATAACTTTAATAACTTTTTTCACTATCTCTTACGGTTTGGCTGCTGAAACAGCGTCCCGGACGGACCAGCGTCCCGGACGGACGGAAATCACGTAATTTCTCGAAAACCGGAAGTGTCACGTGGCTGAAATTCGGTTCCTGACCTGACATGACCATTCCAAACATATAACTTTAATAACTTTTTTCTCTACCTCTTACGGTTTGGCTGCTGAAACAGCGTCCCGGACGGACCAGCGTCCCGGACGGACGGAAATCACGTAATTTCTCGAAAACCGGAAGTGTCACGTGACTGAAATTCGGTTCCTGACCTGACATGACCATTCCAAACATATAACTTTAATAACTTTTTTCTCTACCTCTTACGGTTTGGCTGCTGAAACAGCGTCCCGGACGGACCAGCGTCCCGGACAGACAAGTCTATTAGATAAAGGATGGATAATCATTCGAATAAATTTTGGCTCTCGATTCGTTTCGATTAAGTCAGCCGGTTTGCCGGTTGGCGGTTCACCGTCATCTGCATCGACATCGGTTCACCGTCATCTGCATCGACATCGTAAGTTTCAGATAGCAGAGGAACCAAAACATAATATGTACGGTCGGCGCCTTAGAAATGGGGACACGTAATATGTTCTTCTAGTCTTTGGAGTAATCTTGCTTCGGTTACTTCATTAATGTGAGATGGCATTTCATAATTGACAAACAATAAACAATCTGACGTAACAATTACAACCATAATAACTGTAAAAACCCAGTTTACACACTTAAAAAATACATGCAAAATATATCATAATAGTGTGTAGTGCCCGATTTCTAAGGCGCCGACCGTACATTATGTGTTGCAAATTAAGAGGTATTTATTAAGAAGTGTAGAAAGAAAGAAATATGCGGGACTGCTTGCTAATTGCAATAAAAACAGTTGTAAAACGTTTATCTTTATCGATCGGGCGGGTTTTGAATCTTTGGAAATGTAAGCAAATAAAAAATTGTTTTATAGCTTGATGTGTTTGCAGTTTTTAGGCGTTCAGGTTTCAGGTCCCCAGAATTTAATAATTTGATATTTTTATGATAGGAGGTAGGTACGCGATAACCAAATGGTGTTTTCAGTACAACCTGATTTGTTTATGAGTTATGACGTATTTATATTTACAGAATTTTGAGCACTGCGTAGGTCGCTGAGATATGGCACGTAGTACCTTTGAATAGAGGTTTTATATTCAAAGCGTAGTACGTATCAGCATGAGGTTATTTTTCATTCGAATACTTGGAACGAAAACCGAGTTACATAGGTTATTTCAATAACCGGATAACCGGTTATTTTTCATTCGAATAAGCCCATCACTAGTTTAAAACAGTTATATTTGAATAACTTCGATGTTTTCAATTTTATAATAAATCTTAAGAGTATTTTTGTTCAGAAATTAACTCGAATAGATTGGAGTAAAATCATACGGGGCGTTCAATTTAAAATTACTGAATTAATTTGCTCAATTGCAGTATTAACGAAATCCATTTCGGCTATTGCGCGAATTCAGCATCTGAGTTTTTACATATACAAATAAAAATAGTAATGGTCTTCGAACACACAAAGAAAGCAACTCCATTATTCGTTATGCTGTTAGTTATTTATGAATGAATTTCTGAACTATTTGTTAGTCATAATCAACTTTAGAAAATTAATTGTTAAGTTTGCGTGTATGATATCAAAAGAACTCGACGACAACGTCAACAGTAGCCACACCGACCAGATACGACACATTGCTCTTTTAAGCGACTTCACATCTTTACTGAATTTTTCGGTGGGACGGGTCTATAAATTTCCTGTTCTGTGTGCTGCTACTTTTACACGCCCGCCCGAATATCATGTGTATTGTGAACGTATCTTAACACATCGTAGTCGTAGCTTCCTCTCCTAACCCGGAAGCATTTGATTATTGCATGGATTCCTGGGAATATTCCCACCTCACGTGCAGACTTGGGGCGGTTCCTGCGTCTCAGAATTTCCGCTGCGGTTCTGACATTGCTTCCAAACTATGTGCATGTGGGATCTAATAAACTATGCCTCCGCAGGTTTGCTTCAACTTTATTACTACCTAGGCGATGCTTATGCCAAAACAATATTTGTACGGCTTACCATTTCTTCATACGCCGTTATTAAATTCGAGTTTGGAAAATATTAAACTACATCATTTCACTTTCAAACATTTTCTTACCGGATGCTGCACGCGTGAATTATGTTATTAAATCAGCTGAAAAAGCTTAACTCAACCATAAGCAGGTGGCTGTATTTTCTAGCTAAATTGTTAGAAGGAACAAAGGCTTTAAGGTAGAATTCTTTAAACAAGTGGCTGGTAAATGCTTTACGTGAGTCGGGAAAAGAAAATAAATCAAAAACAGGAACTAGCAGAAAGTCACATTTTCTGCGTGCAGAGTTTTATTCGAGGAAAGGCGGATGCTGTACATCATAATACTCTCTTGGTTAATTATAAAACCTGGTGTCATCTTTGATTGCTATACCGAAGAAACAATACGACAGTCTAATGAACGATGGGATTAATAAGGGATTTTCATTAATTGCTTAGACATGGTAACTAATAACATTTTTTTATTAGCTAGGTACTATTACTACTGAGCAAATTAAAATTCTTATCGTGAATTGCTGTAATAATTGATATTATACATTATTTATGTACGAGTAGTAACATACCTTCTTTAAAGGTGGTTAGCAAGGGTACAAATTTATTCACATTGTATCGTGTGTTTCAAAAAAAAACTCGTTTAGGGTCGGCCTTGGAAAGAAAGATAGAAAATCTAGTCATGTCTTAACTTAAGTCGGAAGGTGAATGTCAGATTGCATTAAGTTTACTTGTATCAAGCAAAAAGGAAAATAAGATGGCATTTACACAACAACCAGTGTATTAATCATAATAGTCAATAAAAGTTGTTTTTATTTAGTGTTTTGTATATTTTTAGGAAAGTAGCTCAAGATCAAGATGTAATTTAGTTCTCGCCGACTTATGGTAGTTCATTTGCATCAATGGGTATCTATCAAGTTATGGCAAACTTCAATTTGATCATAGCATGTTGTGAATGACTTTTTTTTAAACACACGATATGTTCGTATTACATTTCTCCCACTAATCATTTAGAATTCTTTCACTCTCTGAAATAACCATTAATTCGCATCAAAGGAAAATGATAACTGATAGCTATCACATTTTTTTGATACTAAAGCGCTCCAAGCGTTCTGAAGTACTAACAGGTATTGGCTTTACGCAAGCAAGTTATTTATTGTATTTAATCAAATTCTATTTTGAAACACATTACGCTCTGAATATTCCTGCAGGTTATTAAAACCTCCCTGTCAACAAAATACATTAATTTTGATCAAGGGGTGGATAGAATTCGAATCCAGGAAAGGCGAACTTGAATAAGCTGGTTATTTAAACGGGTGTAAAATTTCCAGGTCACGAATTTCATCTCTTTCTTATACGTTGAACTTGCCATGTTCTGCAAACTAATTTGAACGTACAAAAGCCAAATTGTGTTTACGTTGTTGTTATTAACTATTAGAATACGTTCACAAAAAGAGAATATGCTGCACAATTCTGAAAAAAAGTTTGCACGCAGAAAGTAAACGTTCAGGGTAGCAAACGGTGACTGTGCCAAAAGCAATCTTAATGATAATTAAGCAATTATAGGTCTATAAATTTACTCTAAAACCAGCCAAATGTGAGACCATAGTATTTATTATATCTGCGCAGTACGCATGTTAGTATTACAAGAACTGGTTACTGTTACGGGATACTATCCTACCTTTAATTAATTTGAAAGTTATATACAGGGTGCCAATTTTAAGTTGTCCACCATTGGTAACTTGTTTACTTTTGATGTTCGTTTGTACTATAAATCTCAAATTTTGTTAAACACGGCACTTCCGGTTTAATAGTAAATGGTGTCAATTTTCTATTTTTAAATAGAACACCCTGTATTTTTTAGTTTTTTTGTAGAAAATAATTTTCTTTAAAAAAGTACCTATAGCACATGTGTTTGCTTAAAATTGAAAATATCGAGATATTTGACTTTTTATTTTTATTTAGACGACAGAGATTGTTATAACTCGATTTATATAGTACGTACATCTATATATTATTATTATTATTATTATTTGTGATATCAAAATCTCAATGGCATGGAAACAATAAACTAGTAACTAACACAAACAAGATGACTTTACACACAATTAACTACAAGTATAATAGTTATATACTATACGAGTGGGATAAGTGCATCATTAATATACGTGTGTATAAGTTACAAACGAGTGCGTAGCACGAGTTATGTAAGCACACAAGTATATTAATGATGCATTATCACACATGTATTGTACAAAGTTTTATCTACAACTGCCTAAAATTAAGAAAAGTTCATTAAAAGGAATGTCAGATCTGCCATTTTCAAAATTATTTTAGTAGGCAAATGCCATTATGTCATTCATTGGACACTATTTTAGGTAAGTAATGAAGCCATGACACCACTCAGTTAGGTAATGAAGCCATTACATGACTGAGTGGTGTAATATTGTAACGGTGTAACGGAAATAGTGTCAAATGAGTGACGTAATGATTTACTTATCCCACTGGAGTAGATAATAGTTATTTACTATACAAGTGGAATAAGAGCATCATTAATGTACGTGTATGTAAGCACACAAGTATATTAATGATGCATTATGACACATGTATTGAACAAAATTATATCTACAAATGCCAAAAATTGAGAAAAGTGCATTAAGAGAAATGTCAGATGTCATTTTCAAAAATATTTTAGTAGGCAAATGTCATTATGTCATTCATTTGACATTATTTCAGTTAGGTAATGTAACGATTACACCACTCAGTTAGGCAATTAAGCCATTACATAACTGAGTGGTGTAATGAGCTTCATTACCTAACGGAAATAGTGTCAAATGAGTGATGTAATGAGTTACTTATCCCACTGGAGTAAATAAAAATATTAACAATATGCAACGAATAAAGTGATTAATATTACAAATTATGTTGGCAATTATTTCCTTGATATCGTAGGCACATATCTGTCCACTAGTGAATGTTGCGTGAAAGACGACCCAGTGTTCTTCTATCGATGTCCCTTAAAACTTGCTCAAGTTTGTTTTGGAGCATCTAGACGTCATCGTAATTTTATGTGTAAATAATATCCTTCAGATAGTTATGTCCGGAAATCTAGATGGCTATGGTATATGTTGCTATCCACGAGTACCAAACATATTTTTCAAATGTTGCCTCACTGACCACTGTTGCACTAGGGGCAGGTGCACCACCTTGTTGTAATGTAATGGAACGTTATCCAACTAACCCTGTATGTGATTCTTAGAAAATCTTAAGTATTTTTCTTTTAGAAGGTACCGTTATAAAAAATGGACCAATAATGATATTGAAAACAGCACACCAAAGATTAACAGAAAATTGATTCTAATAATTTCTGTAGTAATGTGACATGAATAGATTTTTAGTTATTGTTTATAAGTGTACAGTTGCGGAATTAAAAATCCGGATGAGTCTTACAGACGATTTTTGCAATTTTTGGGTAATGTAATTACTTTCGTTTTTTGTTCGACTATTAAATGAGGCATGCTGTCATATACGAGTAATTATTTTGATTTTCACTAATTTCACCACGTAACGTGATAAGTAAAGTAAAGTAAGATATACACTGAATCATTTTAAGTGTCCGGATTTTTAATTCCGCGACTGTACATTGTTCCAAGGCAATCGCCATATTAATTAAATCGAGAAAATATAGTAAGTGAAACATCTCACTAAGAAGCAATTTTAGGTATACATATTGCCATGGTCTTTAGTACAGGGGTTTAATATCAAATTAATAAGGTTAATAAATTAATAAATTACAAAGATAATTTTAAGTATGAAAAAGGATATCAAAATTATTAAAATGTATTTGGTAAAGAAAGGAAATAACATTTAAAATTCAATTGAATGAAGCTACATAAGAAACGGTAGTATTCTACCATAATTTAATTATTATCTGAGATGAAGTTGGGAATTAATGGCAAATACTTATTCGAGAAATACCATTCAACATAGTGGGTGTTAGATACATAAAATAAAGTTTTACAGTGTGTTGGACTATTAAATATATGCTAAACTAAATCACCAAGGAGATATTTTTATATATCAGTATGTAAAAATAATTTGATACAAAAACATGTAATCCAATTTGTAAGCGGTTAAAATTATGAAAATAAACTCTTTATAAAAGTTTAAAAGCTATTTGGTGTATAAAAGGTTTGTAAATCGAAACAAATGGCGTTTGAAAATAAAAGTAAAATGTCAAAAGATTAAAAGATGTGAAGAAGAGGATTAAAATAAATGGATCTGGATGGCCAGTAAGTCTTTGGGGATCCAGGTGTTTTTGGACTGGGATTTGTTTGAACGTTGAGAGATCTTTGTGAGATTGCTGGATGCGTTTGGCTTGGTAAAGCAGAGTATCGAGTCCATGAACGGGTGACAGAATACAGGTATTTAAATTAAAAAAACTTAAAGAAAAAGATGGAAAGAGTGAAGTGAGGTAATTTTAAACGGGGAAGTAGAGCAAAGTTGAAATGTAAAGACACCAGCGTCCCAGCATAACCTTATGGTGTGCTGGTGTCTTTACATTTCAACTTTGCTCTACTTACTATTTGATATTTGTTGAGTGACAAGTAAATGTAGCGAGAAAGTATTTGTAATTGATTTTGTACTTACATAATTCAAAGTGACAGGTGACAAGACGTTTAAGTTGTTATGAAATAAGAGAATAAAATTTCAGGAACAGAAGCAGTCTAGATTATGAGCGAATCCTACCTGTGTTTCAGTAAGAGTAAAATGTTTCTACCGGACTTAGCAATTTAATAATCTTGATAATCCATAATATAAAAGGACAATAAATATAAAAACAATACAGGTTGTTTCATTTAAATATTCAAAGCTGAGGTAATCTCCTATGAAACCGGAAGTGCTACAACTACGAGATTCCTGGCACTTTTCTCATTTTTACCTTCAAATAAAAAAGCAACCAATGATAGACAAGTTAAAATTGGCACCCTGTGCACTACGAGGAAAATACATATTTTTTATATTGAGCTCAGAGAAATGCTATTATAATTCAAGAATATACGGTACCCCCCATCCAAGAAAAGCGCCCTTCCGTGCTTTCCAAGAATACTTCGACACTCAACATCAGTCCGTTTCGCTAATACAATGAAATGTTATGAACCAGTCATTTATCAAAAAAAAACCTTAAAAAAATTTGTTTTGCCGACGACCATACCTCAAAAGTTGATGTTGCCTTAATTTTCGGAGGACCTATTGTATGAAAACGATCCAAGACTTCAGGAAGGTTCCTGGCGACCGGAATCGTGTACACATACGAACATACATACTCCGCACAGCACGTTTAGGCACCCCCCAATACGGGGGAGGAATCTAGTGGGCTGGGGTCTTCACCAAAAGATCCGCACAGCCGAGACGGAGATTTGATATAGTGGGTTCATTAGTCGGTTGGCACGAATTTTAGAGATATTTGACTCAGAGTGGTTTTCGATATGAGGGAATTTCAATAATTCGTACACTTCGTGTCGAAGTAATTGCACAGTTTTTAACAAATTATGTTTCACATATGTAAATAAACGTTGTAGTTTTGTTACTATAGTTTTACAAGTTTGAAAAATTATGTTTCAATTAAATATGTAATTCAGTTGTATTGCCATGAGACCATCATTTGTTGGTTGTTTTTATTGTTACTATTAATGAAATACGATTGTGTGAAATCCTCATTTCGGATAGTTGATCCTATTTTATGGTATCTAAGACTTTGCGGTAGTTAGTAAACGCAATTAATATCACTATCAATTTTAAATGTATGCACAGATTCTGAGATAGATCTCGATGAAAACAAGTAATTTTCTTTTAATATCATAAATTAGTGGATCTCGGTGCATTTAAAATTGTACTTTTTGTGCTAATTAAACAATTAGAACTCGTATGATTTAGGTATTTTTGTACCTCAGCTGTGCTATGCGCGGGACAGTCTGGGAGACACATCATTGGATTAAAATTATAGTCATTATTTTCTTTTTCCCATGGTATTTTTGCAGAACACTGTTCTTCTTACTTTATCTTCTGGCAAAATCTGTTGGCTGGTAGCTCTTTCATAAACCTCGTATCTTTCTCTTTGTAACATTCCTTGGGCGACGTTCTTATTATTAAGTATCTACTTCATCAGAAATTTGTCCGAACCCTATATCATTTCTCCTGTCGTGTGTACTTATATTATATTTCCTATGTTTCAAAAGAAACCGTATATGTATATATCATGTGAATGCAGATATTCCTCCAAGATTTGTTAGAATATAATATCATAGATTAATCTCATATACTAACCTGCTGCTGATACAAAAGTATGGTCATCAAAGTAAAAGCATGTATACTGATCTCGGTAGAAGTACATTGCTCTAAGAATTAGTCGCTTATGGAAAAACAATCGCACTAGGGTCTGGTCTAAGCTTTTCAGAACCACCGGCTAGCTCCAAAAAATTTTATTAGGTAAATAAAATAAATAGGAGTACATTTACCGCTTTCGAAATGTGACTGAAATACCTAAACAAATGCTTTTTTGCTTTTGCGTTTTATCCACATTCTGTCTTATAGCAACAAGCTGGGTAAAATTATATTCATAGAAATCCATTCCAGTGACGGTCAATCAGTTTAATCAATAGTTAAATGTTTTAATTTTTTATGGAATTATTATTATTTTTCGGCGTATAGGTTATTACGTAAAGTTCTCTTTGCTGTCCTCTAACTACCCTTACATTTAATTACCATACCTATTAATCAGTCTGTATAATTATGTCGGTATACAAATCGTTTTTGGAGTTGGCTTTGTACCAAAATATCGGCAATCCCTTTATACATGTAGGTACACTTTAAATTTTTTCGATTATTGATACCGCTAACAGAATTAAAACGTTGATTACAAAACCAGCTTAAAATTCCACCAATAGTCAGTTTTACATAATTAATTGGCATAAATCAAATATACATACAAACTAAATTTAAAAATGGAAAATTTATATTTGCTTAATTTGTAAATAAAATAGGAACATGGTCTATGTGTGCTTTGGCTGTGGATGTATTAAAATATTAACCTAAATTATTTCAATAACCAATAATAGCAAAACTGCTTCGCTTAAAGCACACATGTATTGCAGTAGAGTGAAATTTTACACATTTCTGGACAAGCGATGGATACAATTTACAGCATAAAACATTTTGGTGGGTTTTCTGTGTTATGAAATACAGTAGTCGTCGGCATCTATATGAGATGCTCTCCAAGTGCTGTTCACGCCATGACGGGGTTTCTGCATTTATTGAATTCACACGGGACATTCGTGAAATACGCCGACTGCAAAAGATCGCCAGAAAGACGCTTCCATTTCCTTATAAATCTAGAATACTTATAGGTTAGCATTCCAATATTCCCTATTGCAAAATCAGGCGAAATATATATTAAAACATGCCCTCTCTAAATTTTATGGTGCACTCATTGTGGTTCTAGTATGTACTCAGCCATTGCAGCGGTTTGCTGCACCTGGAACTGACGTTAACTTATTAAATTGTAACTGGTTCGACCGGCTTTTGTCAAAGAGGGGATTTGTGAAGCGACCGATTTTACCCCACACAAAGTTCACAGCAGAAATGAAACGTTTGTTAAGCGCTAATGGTGTTGTTATATTATATGAATAATGAAATATGTGTTGCTGAAGAATGCGTCACGTGCATGATTGTTCAAAATACAATGGAGACTTCGCCTCTTTAGTAGGCTTTGCATTGTTTAAAGTAGGCACAAAACTGGTGCTCACCAATTTTGTAGTAAATTGTAAACCGTTTTTTAGTTGTTTGTGGACAGAACACTAATAATACTTGCATTGTAAAAATCTGCAACGTTTACGTACCATTGCTATAATGGAATGACGGAAAGTTCTTATTATTACACCTGTATCTGGTCTAAGAGACGCTGAGTTATTTGGTAAGATGGACATAGTTGTGCTTCAAACTGCAAGTATTTACATATCCATAAGGGAAAACATAAGTTAAATGAAATGCAGAGCACTTCTAGTCGATGTTTTCGTTCGTTTGGTTAGCTAAAACGTAGGACCCTGAATTTAAATGTGAAACCGGCGATTTTGCAAATCTTCCAGAAGAGCACATAAACAATCTACAAAAGTTTTTATAGATGCAAAAATCTGTAAAAGGCTTTACCCAGAACTTCGCTCGTCGACATTACGACATTAAATAATTTTAAAAATCAAATTAAGTTAGGAGTAAAAATATCTTTACGTTTCTAATATATTAAATAAATTTTCAATTAAAAAGAAAAAATCTTACCGGTGGTCGAATTCGAAGGGCAGACGGACCGCGTATGCAATCCCAACGTTTTGTGGGATATTGCAAGGGAACGGGCTATTTCTACTTGAGCTACGGAGCAACTGTATTTATTGCTAAGTTAAATGAAAAATAATAAACATTTTATTTTTTAAGGTGTTCACCCTGTATAAATTTGTTTGAAATTTTCTCGCTTTCATGCCAGGTAGATATATAATGTGTATGCAAAATATTGCCTTCCTCCGACAAATAGTTTTTGAGTTATACCGCCAACAGATAGACAGACAGACACACGGACAGACAGATGGAATTAAGAAAACCTGTTTTTGTCATCTAGGAACCCTGAAACGTGAAGATCTGGATAAATCTCGAAAGGTGATTTTTTCGCGATTACAGTACTTCCTTCGTCTTTTAGACGAGGGAAGTAAAACAATTTCCTAGAATGTAAAAAGGGATTGGAATTGCTTCAATGCTGTTCCAGGAGTTTTCAGTTAAAAAGTGCCCAATATTAATCCTTAATAGAATACTTTTACGTAACTGAAACTTATAAGTAACCCAAAACTAAGGGCGCCAGGTTCTATCGGGGATAGTGGAGCTGCCAGGAAAAATAGGCCGAAAAATTGCTAAGAGAGATGGCCGAGGAAATGGCAATAGCAACATTCGAACATAAACAGAGTATGTAGCGTAATATATCAAAAATATATATATATTAAGACACCGCGTATAAGTCCTCGATTAATATTAAAACTGAACATTGTGCGACCTATAACGCAACGTAGCAAAATAGAAATACTAAACTAGCTTCTGCTCCGCTACTATACAGTCAAGCTATTAACTAGGTTAAAAATTTAAATCAAATTGACCCAGTTTTAGTATATGAAATTAGTATTTTAATATTCGTTAATAGGTAAATAATCCAAGCAAGATATACCTCCGATCCAGTTCCAGTACCAAAGTACTTTATTGTAAGCTGTTCGAATGCACCCTACGCGAATAATCGGTAATATTACAAACAGCTTGTGTATAACCGGAAAGAAATAAATGGCTCCATTTTCATTCGCCGGAATCCGTCACGTCGGAATTCGATTCGCCGGAATTCTTTTAACCGGAATGCATTTCGCCGGATATCAAGATCGAGGACACTATGCTGATCGTTGGGACAACACCGGCCGTGGTAGTGAAAAAAAAATATCAAAGACTGCAACTAACTTAAACAGGCTAAAAGGAGACATAGTACTTTGCCGAATTTCGTTATATGATATGCACCCTACAATCCGGCGAATAGATTTCCGGTGAAATAATTATCCGGCGTGTCGAAATCCGGCGAATGGGACGGCCACGAAATTAATCAGTTACTTTTAGCAGAAAAAGCAATACTTAATAGTAAGCCGGTTCGAAAATTTTGGTATTATCGCAAATCAGTGAACGCAGCGAAGTAACAGCTACAGATGCAATATTTATCATATATTAGATGTTTAGAACCTGGTGACGTAGAGCGTAACCTGCACAAATTCTAGTACTA
>OW679194.1:96448017-96651666 GCA_940337035.1 Agriotes lineatus
CTGCTTTAGACCTGAACTTTGTGAAAATAAGAGTGCGAATAATGGACGAATACTTTATATACTGATGTTCATCATTTAAGGTAGTTATCTGACTTTAATGTGTTTATTTACACCTAAAGCAGTTTCCATAAGCCACTTGTTTCCATCTGAAGTTGCAACCTGAACATGTTCTGGATGAACCAAATCTTCCTCGTTGAAATTTTCTGCTTTACTAAACCACTGTAGTGTGGGAATAACTACAATGACCAAGTCCTCATCAACAGCTTTATTCTCTCGTGGATTTCTAGTGATTGGCGTCCTTTGGATATTATCTTTGGACTGATTTTCCATAGTAAACGCCATTTGGAAACTCCATAAAGATGCACACAAAGGAGCAACCACACAGAAATTCGGGAGACACCTCACTAATACATCAATAAACAATTTCAACAACCACATGCAATTGTCGTGATAACCAAGTCACGCCTGTGAAATCCAGACGTGTTTCTATTGAACAATTCCCGTATCTTATGTCCTGATCGATACTGTTGGTGAATTGAGCAAACGTCGAGAAGTTTATAGTGCGTCTGAACAAAAATTTGGATCTCGATCACAGTTTGTGATATTGACTATCCATCTTAGTAGTGAACATGCTACAAAGAATCTACCCCAATATTATGGTGCCAATACCCAACCATCGTGTGGTGATGAATTAGTTCATTTTACGGAATTCATTAAAATCTGTGAATGTTAAACGACTATTAACATGGTAAGTGTAATTCGCAAAGAGAACTTAACAGTCAACGTTTTAAAATGTTGACACAATTCTCAGAATATGTTTTTTCATATTTGCTACAAACTGCAAAAGTGTACTTTTGTTCTCAAAATTTAAGCTGATAAAGAATGAATTGCGAACAACAATGCTATCGATTGAAAGTAAATATTTTTTCTACAATCGTGTCAAAATGACAACTTTTTGCACAGTTTCTAGTGTCAAAAGTGACTTTTGTAGCACTCTTATTAGCCCCCGAATTACGTCTTTTTTGCACGTTGCCGTTGGTGGCGTGTTTTAATACTACAGTCAGACCTCGCCGTTCGCGGGGGTTACGTTCCAGAAGAATGCCGCGAAGCGCAAAACCGCGATGCGCAAGTAAACACATAAGTAATAAAAGCGGGGGAGGTTCCATAATCTAAATTTATTTATACAATGCAACTTCAAAAATTTTCGGCAGAAACGCTCGAGAAGACAGTAAAGTTTGAACTAAAATTCAATACGTAACAGAAGTCTGCCACTTGAAGCTCGAATGTCCGTTTGTTTATTCAAGTTATAATTTTACAATTTATTTCGGGTCCGATTTGGTAATAAAAGATTAAAAGAAATAGGCTCGATAAGTGTGTTTACAAGTTCGTGATAAATAATGTTATTTAGGTATTCATGTTATAAACCGCATACGTCTGCTTTATTTACTTACGGCCGGTCTTATGAAAGGTCACTAACCTGACTTTAAATCGCTTTAAAAAGCTCATTAAAACATTGGCGTTTGTGACATATTATTCATTAGTAAACACATTTTTATGCGCTTTAAGCGAATTAAAGTTAACATAAGATTAGTGGCCTTCATAAGACCAGCCGTTAGTGTGTGAAAGTTGAAACAGTTAACGTTGGCAATTCCTTCCGCGTACGGCAAAGCAAATATCCGCGAACGGCAAAGAAAAGGGAGCACAAAGGTGCCCCGCGTCAAATCAAATCAGCGAACCGCAAAGCCGCGAACGGCGAGGTCTGACTGTACCTTAAAACGCGCTCTGTCGTAAATTTGAATGTCAACATAACCTAAAACGTCTAACACAATGTGACGGAAAAAGTGTCCCCGAACTAAGTTTTTATATTTGTTACGATCGTAAAAAAATAGCGTATGATACACAATACACATGTATAAGTGACATTAAAGCACTAGCGTCGTGCTCTTAAACTCGTCGCACGTGCTTTAAAGGCGTACTTATACACTAGTATCATGATATACTATTGTTTTGATGAGCTAGCGAACGAATGTTTTAAAGCGAAAGCACGAATGACGCCAATTTATGCTGTACGATAACACATAAATGGAGAATAATTAATATGCATGATACTAATGTTTATATATTACTTTGAAAATCTGAACGGTTTTATTTAATTATTGTATTAAATGTACAGCGACGCCTATAATTGGCCTAACGGCTGTTTGCTGAGTACAAAATAAATAAAATAAAAATAAAAAATGACAAATAAAATAAGAGAGTTGTAATTAGTCTACTCCCAGGCGCTGAGAAATCTTAATACGACCCTATTTAAATAGTGAACATCCAGATTCGACCATTCAAACACTACTCCTAGAAAAGTTTGAATGGCAAGTTAAAATAGAGAAATTTTAAAATATTCAGAATTATTTTTTTCACATAAAAACTCGTGAATTTATCGTAAAATCGTAAAATTTTTATGACTTCAGCAGACAAATATGCATAGCTACACCCATTCACTCCGTTTATGATTCTGGACAGGCCTTCAATATGAATATTTATTACCAGTGTATCAAATATTTAGTTACAAAAGTTACTAATGTCAAAATGACATTGACGTTTGGTAACTTGTGGAAAGTACGTATTTCAGTTATAGAAAACCCATGAATGGCATCTTGCTGAACTGGAGGGATCGATTATGATATTTTCAACAACTTTAATTCACTAGACGAATGAAGAATGATGAACTGTCAAGCTGTGCTTTGACTATGGTAATTTCTTATTGCCAGCTGTGCTTTACACCGTTAAACGAATGCACATACGAAGCCTGCTCAGAATCACAAATGGAGTGAACGTGGTATAGATCAATTGATCGTTAAATGAAAATATTAAAAGTTTGAAGTTATCGTACTTGCGTACTGCAGAACAAAATGCTATTTGAAGCCCTGTCATCCGGATCCAGCAGAACACTAAAAACTCGCCGAACGAAACAAATTTGCATGGAAAATCAATTTATCAGTTAAATCGTCCGTCAGTTTTATGCAACTTGCAAACCACATAGTTCATCTGCTTTTAATCGCTTGACTGGACTAATATCGATTGGACCCCAATAATGACAAACGCGAAGCGGTCACCCGAAAACAGATTAAATTTCGCCAACCAAATCACTGTAAATAAACTTGAAATGCAGTTCACTCCGACACGTTTCCCACCCCAACGTTCCTTGATACGAATTATTATTGAATGCCCATGGGTTCCACGTAAGTTAAAGCTAATCGCGTTAGCCAGTCTAGTGAACTCGGCTTCCACTGACCTCTACTGTATCTACTGCCCAGGTCTATTGTTAAATTCTCTCATTATTAAATACAATCATGTTCTGCCAGCCCTTATTAGTGCTATGCCGATTCACGCAATAAATAATAGCAATATTGAGTAAATGGACAAGGCCCCTTAGGATAATCTTAACAACAGTTGTAAGAATCAATCCCAATAGGAGAGGATAACCGATGGACCTCGAAAGTCGTGCCTTGTCATTTTCAAAATGTAGGCGACATATATTGTGTATCAAAAGGAATTATTTGTCGCCTGAGTAACTGGTAATTTCATTGAATCAGAGTTTGATACGTGTAGCAATTGAGCAAGATTTCGTGAACCACAAGGACTGATCGGGTATTCCGCGTGAGCACTGGTTAAATACACGCACCCGTATTGCCTGTAATTACTCCAGTGTGCTTTTCAGACTAGCACACAGCCAGCAGTAGCTAATTGGCTGTACTTAATGACCGATACCTGCGTACACATCATTTCAGATGCGCGCTTTGTTCAGGAGTTTATATGCCCATTTAATGGGTTGCCTCACTAAGGAACAGAAAAGCCATGGACGAGCACTACCAGGGGTAGTCAGTAGCTCCGTAGTGGTGGCAATAAAAAAGACGTAAAAGGGACCGAATTGCCATCGACGTATTAAGATTTAAGGCATTTAAAATGCACTGGACTAGGTAAATTTGAGAGGAAACCGCAGGCTGCGGAAAGGGGAAACCGGTACAACCTCAGTTTTAGTTCGTGGTTTGCTTAATTACCTGGTAAATGAGATGTCTTGCCGCAAGGCAATAAAAAGATTTTAGCTAGAACTGTCTGTGATTTACAGCTCGAATTCTTTATGTGCACAAGGTATCGTACCCTAAATTTATAATCACTGCTTTTTTAAATGAATCAAAATCTACTACTGGCTTTTATTACACATACAACTTTATCTTTTCGATTAATAAGGGTTAAAATTTCATGAACCTAAGTTCAATCTGATACCGTAGCAGTTATCTCTAGGCTCGAGTGGATGCGATAGGAAATGCGTACACTGTTTCTTTACATTTCGTGTTGGTAAAGGATGAACATAGATGGGGACATAATTATATCGTGTGTTACAAAATAACTCATTATCTACTAATGTCTTAACTTAAGTCTGTAGGTGAATATCAGATTGCATTTTGTTAATGAAAACATATGTCACTGTGATGATGCGTTTGAGAAAACTTTCTTCACTGATTAAGCACACTTTTATTTATCTGGCTATACTAATTCACAAAATATGAGGTTATGTAGTGCTGAAAATCCTGACACTTTTCGTGAAACTTCCCTTCACCCGTTGGTATTTGGATTGCCGTCTCGAAGATGTATTATCGGGCCCATATGTTTCCACAAAACTGTTACTGCTCAGAGATACGGAAATATTATAAATGAATATATTAATCAGATTCATAAGGATGAGCTCCAGCAAGGCTACTTACAACAGGATGGCGCGGCTGCCCACACCGCTGAAGAGACCATTAATTACCTTCGCGAATTTTTTGACGGTCGAATAATTAGTTTACGTTCAAATCCAGAATTTCCACCTAGACACCAGACTTGACTATTTTAGATTAGTTTAAATTCCCTTATCTGAAAAATAATGTATATAAGACCCCTATCAATAATATCGAGGAACTGCAAAATACCCAAAATTATTGAATAGTGTGCCAAAATAATTCCTCAAATGCTTATAAATGCTTTTAATAGTATAAAAAGACAAATAAATGTGTATCTTCAAGAAAACGGGAACGATTTTGTACAATTGGTTAGTTTTTATTTATTTTTGTATCTGTGAAATAAAAAAATTATATTTTCCAATATTTTAATGATTAGGATTACCTACTTGTTATGATTTGTTTAACAGTTTGGTAATTTAGTTGTTACTTTTATCGTCTAAATTGAACTAAAACAGCTAGTCTTTTCAAAAATTGGTTTATTTACAATGCAACTTAGGAACTTAACCTCCATGAACAAAACTCTGCGTACAACTTGCGCTAAAAATGGCTGTGTCTAAATATTACCCCATGGTTACGTAATCGGCGCCGGAGTACACAACCACAGTTAACTCATTGAATTTGGTACTAATCAGAATATAAATGATTTAATGAATTTAATTACGTCAGTGGAAAACCTAACCTAAAAATTATAAACTGAAATCGTGACTTCAAATTCTAAAGCTTGCTGTTGACATTACATTTCCATGACCAACCCTTATGTAGTTGCTTTTTGAACACACGGTATTAATCATAACAGTCAATATAAATTGTTTTTATGAAGCGTTTTGTATATTTAAAAAAAATAGTTCAAGATAAAGATGTAATTTTGTTCTCGCTGACTGATGGTAGTTCATTTGCTACAATGGGTAGGTATGTATCAAGTTATGACAAACTTCAATTTGATCATGGAATGCTGCGAACGAGTTTTTTTTTTTAACGCACGCTACCATGTGTTTTCGCTGACTGCGCAACATAAGAAATCCTATGTTAAATTTTTAATGCTAAAATATTGGCTCCCCTATTACTCCTAGAGACAAAGTGTAAATACAAAAGTTTTAGGGGTCAATTTAACCTGTCCAATTTAACTACTATCCGACTTTCAAAGTTATTCTAGGAAGCAGAAAAGTAGAAATTATTCAATCAAACTTTAATACAAAAAAATATATAGGAGCTGCCCTGGAAATTAAGCGTCGCTGGTGTGCTGTTTTAACTGTCAAATGTCACTTAAAACTCAATGTTTCCTGCATGATTTAACTTATTTAATGAAACGATAACTACTGGTACAATATATTGCATATGAAATCGTTCTTAAGAGGAAATATAATGAAACTATGATCACTTTTTTACGAAGTAGCAAATTGACGCAATACTGCAACAAAATCTAAATTTTAAGTGACTTTTGTCGGCTGGATCAACTCGCCGGCGATGCTGAATTTCCATGGCAGCTCCTTTTTTTTATTAAGGTTTAATCGCATATTTTCAACGTTTCTGCTTTGTGAGAAAACTGAAAATAATACATGGTGCCCAACTTAAATGTACGCAGCTTTAAGCAGGTGACTAGACAACTAATACACCATTAGCCATTAAAATGTAATGTGTGTTGCATACTTGCTTAAAGCTGCGTACATTTAAGTTGGGCACACTGTATAATAATTGAATTGGACAGACTAACCTGGCTCCTAAAATGTTTGTAGTTTGGCGCTATGATTAATATGGAGCTAATGCTTTTGCATTAAAAATGTAACATAAAATACACACGGTATACCGGGTGTCCACTTTCAAACTGGAACATAGGGATTTAACATTGTTTTTAACAGTTTTGTGGATTCCTGGTCGCCGATTCAACCTACAGAAAATGTTTTGATATGAATGGAAAGAGAAAATTATTGCACATCTAATGATATCAGAAATGAAATTATTTTTGTCAATTTTCATTGAAAAATATTAATGAAAGTTTTCATGTTTTTTAAATACCAGTTGCCTTGACTTGAAAAAAGTTGACAGCTATACTCAAATTAATTTGTTATTTGATAACATTCTAAGTTAGTTCAGTAGTTTTTACTCTATAAAATGAACGATTATCCGAACGAAGAGAGGATTCATGAAACTGTTGCAAACAATGTTCAATCCCTATGTTCCAATTTGAAAGTGGACACCGGTATAACAGCAATAAGATAGCATGAGCAAAAAGTCAGAATGCTTGAGTAATAAAGAGATAATCAATATTTCAGTAGGCATAGTTAGGGGTCTCTTGCATAAAAGACCGTTATGGTATGATTCGTTGGTTAACTATAATTGTTCCGAGTGTCAATTACGATGTTGCGAGCGATTTGGACAAATATGTTATTACATTACCATCATCGTTAAACATTGATCTTTAAGGCTTTTACGGAACTATAAGCTTTTGATTTTAGGACGAATAGTATACCTGCAGCCTTCTTCATTGTTGAGAAGTTAACTGTTTTTGACACCGACTTGACAGTTGACATTTAAAATGTGATTGTGTATTTCAAATTTTAATTAAACTGTGTTATTATTTAATGAGAAAATTTTCAAAGATCAAAAGCATTGAGGTTGTAAAATTTCTTGTAGTAATGGCTATAGATGAAAATCAGAGTGACTGGAAAAGAAACGCGCCACAAAGATCACTGTCGCATTTCTAGGAATTCTTATATAATTTTAGGCTAGATGTTCCAATACAATGTTGAAAATTTCATGAATGCTATTGCTGACTTGACTTTGTGAAGTACTACAGTGCTGATCTTTACCTGCTAATGTGTGATAGCTGCCTTTTGCCAAAAAATCTAAGGCTGTTATAAACTGTAAAGTTTCAAAAATAAATATTGAGCAAGTTTGACATTCATTCACTCTATCTTACAATTGATGGGATTTTTATAGCTCTTAGGTCTTTTTTGCGGGGATAATTTTAAATATAGATTCGTTGTGGTTTCTCTACTTAACCTATACATTTCTCTAAAGTTTTATTCTAGAATAAAAAAGGATCCCTTTTGTCCCTTAAATACCTGTTCCTGTTCGACATCTTTCTAGCACCATATACCATTTGGATAAAAAATTTATAGATACCTTTACACGGAGCATACCTTGCAAGTGGCAGTTTTGAAACAAAATTATGAAAAAAAAAATGTTTAAGGTGTTTGTCCTGTATGCATATGATATGTCCAAAATATGCCCTTCTTTGTCAAGGGTAGAAACCTAAGCTACGTGCAAAATATTACTTTTATTTAATTAATAGTTCATGACTTAAAGTAAAAATAAACAGAATTTAATTTTTAAGGTGATCACCTTGTATACATTTGACCAAAATTATATTTGGTTTCGAGCCAAGTAGAGATATAATCTGCTTGCAAAATATCGACTTTCTCCAAGAAATAGTTTTTGAGCTATAACTCCAACAAACAGATTCACTGACAAACAGACAGACAAAATTGAGAAAAACCTAATTTTCGTCATCTTACTTAAGCATTCCGTTTTTTTGTTTATGCTATCTTATTGCGGTTATTATATACAGGATGCAAACAGAAATGTCGTACATAGGGAAAAGACAATGTTAAAAATTACGTACGATGGACTCAGTTTTGACGTAAATAAAACATTATTTTGAGTGTTTTGTTAATATGTCACTACAAATATTGTTTATCGCATTTCATTTGGTAATGTACTACATTTATAAATTTACACTTTTCTGCGTAGCAAAGGCTATTCGTTTTACGTTTGGCAGTACTGTTGGTGGCACTGTAAGTCCTATGTCAAATTCGATGTTAGCATGTTAGCTTTTGCATCAGTTTTGACACAGACTGACGCAAAACATAACCTGCTAACCTCGAATTTGACATAAAATTACAGTGTCACCAACAATACACTTCAGTAGTGCCCCAAAGGCATAACATCGACTGAAGCTGCTTATTGTGCTTTAGCACATAGAAACGAGTTCTACTCAGTTTAGTTATGTTTTGATATTTAGTGGCACTTTTATGTAAAAATTTCATATTTTACATAAAATAGTATAAGCAACACGTTAGAACGGTGGTGTTGCTTAACACGACGTTTCTAATCTTGTTGCGTAATATACTATTGTTCTAAGGTTTTGCCAAATGTATCTTTTAAATATCATTAGTTCTGAGAAAATGTTCTTAATAAAGTGAATAACTTTTTAGAAGAAATATAAGAAAAATAAGAAATTAACTCTTATCTTTCTAGAATCTAAAGTATTTAACATAAAATTGATTGGGAAGTAACATCCTCTTGCAGTGCGAAAAATCTTACACTTGTATTTGTAATTTTATGAATAGCTTTAGGCGTCTGTTCTTTACCACTAGTCTCTGTTTGGCGTCTTTTTATGGTAAATTTGCCTCTAGAGTAATTTTAAGATGAAAAATTCGTTATATAATATTATTAAGTGTAAGTGTTCTTAATTACTCTACCACCAGGGCAATGTATCAAACCTTATTGAACGAAAATATATTTAATTTCATGCTAGGTAATAAATTTCGGAACTATTATATTTAATTAGACGCAAAAAAATGTAATAGTGTGAACATAAATATAGCAAATTTAGATATAAAATAGTAGAAAAGAAAAACAGTGGTAGAGTATTCGCAAGACGTCGTTCCTTATTTTCTCGCTGGTTCAGCCAAAGCTTCATTTATTATCAATTTTGTTGCTTAGCATGTCTGAACGGTATTTTCTGTCATCCCTTAATAGATGTAGCACTTTCTAGGGAAGATAATTTCGTTCAGTTTATTTTCGATGTCAAGCCGTTGTTATGGCTACATCTTTAAGCATTTTTTTTTACTGCGAAAGCGTATTTTATATTTTTTTTGAGGCATTTTCCACGCCGTGGTGGTTACTGCTTCACTGATTTTAGATACACGCGTAGTGATTACTATTCTGGCAAGAACATATTAAACTAACATATTAGAAAAAAATCTCTAGAACAGCCGGACGCATGAAAGGATTGTCCGTTGATTGTAATGGAAAGAACGCTTCGAGAGCTTACTCAAAGCATTAGGGAGGAGATAGACATGGGATTGATTCGCACTCGTGGGGAAAGTTTTATCTACAAACACACGAAGGCAATGCTCATTCCCGGGTGGCAAGTTAACGGTAATTAGATTTTTTCGACAATTTCGTATAATGACCCACAATTCGTTTTGTATCGGGCGCGGCTTAAGTAAGCTGTTCTATTTTGGTTGGAGTATTACTCCTCCGTATGTAACATTTCGCTGCAGTCTGTGTGTTTTATTCATAAAAACTCTAGATATTCAATTATATGAATTTAGGTGCTATTACTTTACCTAATTGCGTTCAAGCATACATACATAAACTTCAAATCTAAATTGTAGAATTCAAAACAGGCCATGAAATTACCTATTTTAGCAGTGTACACACGAAAGGTACAGGTAACACTTACGTATTAAAAATTAGTAAAGTCAAAATGACAGATTAATACTAATTGTGAAAGCCCGACGAGCAAGTTATAATTGAATATCTATTAATGCCAAAACTCTTAATTACAATGTAAATAATGAAAATGATATCAGCTGAACTAAAACCTGATAAATTATAAAATGATAATTTGCCCTCCATTTGGTATATCCAAGTGTCGTCTAAATACGCAAAATTCATATTCCAAATAATGTGACTATTTTCTTATAAATCTGACTTTCTTGGCTTGTACATGATTCAGTTCAGAAAAATGTATCTGCTGTTGACTCTCCTCTACTGTAACCCATTATTTAATGATCATATACATTGTAGAGTTAGAGCTCTCGTAGCCTACTTCTTCTCGTGCAAATATTAAAATATCCTCCAAATGAAAATATTTCTCTTTTTTGTGGAACTCCTAAATGTGTCGGCCCAGACTCTCCCTAAAGCCAAAATCCACAAAGTATTGCTCTAGTTTTCTTCCTAAAATTGTTGCTATTTTCAAAAGCATTACAATTTCGTCACTAGTAACAATTTTTAAAATGTATGACACCTAAATATGTTATTCTACATCATCTTAATGAATTGGGTACTTACCTATGTGGTAAAACTTAGTACTTACCGAGAAAACGTCTGTAACCATACTGCATAAGTGCGATTTGTTTTCGGTTGAGGCTAATTTCTTATGGTAACATTTTAGCAAAGTCTACACGTCACCCTTTTTTGTGACATCAGAAACAACGTATAGCGTTTAAAACGTGTGTCTTGTATTACAGTGAAATTCGAAAAGATCTTTTAGATCATAGGTAGTAGTAGAGTAGAAAGATTTTGCCATATAACTAACCTTTAATGTAGTGGATGCTCTGATAAACAAATTATTCAAATCAAGACATTCTTGACCTATGTAAGTCGACGTTTCTCCTCTTCGACGAAGTCCTTAACGTTAAAATAAGTTTTTGTCTACGATCGTGTCAAAATGACAACTTTTTGCACAGTTTCTAGTATCAAACGTGACTTGGAGCACTCTTAATTTTACCTCCCGTCTTACGTCTTTTTTGCACGTTGCCATTGGTGGCGTGTTTTAATATAGTATTAATCTCTCTTAAGTCGTTGTTCGCTTTCGAACGTCGTGACCCCTTTCTGCATCAAAAATGTGTTAATGCCCGCCACGCATCTCTGTCTTCTACTTGTTGCATGGATTGTGTTAGTGGAATGCCTGTAAAGTGTGGTACTTGATCTATAAAACGATTTGGCGAGCGACCTCTTTTTCTTTTACCGTCTACTTTTCCCTGTACTACTAGTTTTTCTAAACCATCCTTCCGGATGATGTGACCGAAAAATTTTAGGATTTTTTTCTGAATGCTCCGAAGTACTCGGTTATCGGTACCTATGTGAAGCTCTTGAAGAATTGATATGTTAGTACGTCGCTCGACCCAGGGAATTCGGAGCATTCTTCTCCAACAGAACATTTCAAATGCTTCAATGCGTCTACGACAAGCTGCATTTATTGTCCAGGTCTCTGAAGCGTAGGTTGCTATCGGAAATACTAATGTTCGTACTAGCCTCATTTTTGTAGCACAACCCTGACGAACTCCTTGGTTGATAACAAATGGCTCAGAGAGTAGATCATCTACTCTTACGTAGGACTGGTATACTATAGTTTTAATACTATATTAAAACTTGCTTTGCCGTAAATTTGAATGCCAACATAACCTAGAATATCTCACAGAATGTGACGGAAAAAGTCTCACCGAATTAAGTTTTTATATTTCTGTTACGATCGTAGAAAAAATATTGTATGATACACGTGCATAAACGCCATTAAAAGACATTAAAAACACTCCGCTTTGCGTCGTGCTCTTAAACTCGTCGCACGTGCTTTAAAGGCGTACTTATACACTAGTATCATAATATACTATTAGGCTTGCTCGCTTACTTATTTTTGCGCGTTATTTTACTGTCATTTTGTACAAATTTTACGTTGGCAGAATTGTAAAACAAGCCATACTTAGCAGACGTGGCCAAAAACTGCAGTTTTTTTGTTTCCTCTAATTTCTTATAGTTAAATAAAGAGAGAAAATTGTTACGTCATAGAAAAAGGGTAATGTGTAGACCTTAGCGCCATTTTTATCTCATCTGGAATATTTTTAACTCTTTCCATTATGTAATTTCGAATAGGAATGCTAATTTTTGTCAAATAATATTTTAATGCCATTTTGACTTTAGTAACTTTTAGTATCTACAGTAAGAGACACCGTAAAATTGATTTCAAATGAGGGTTTTCTCTGAATTCTAAAATTTAGATTTCAAGTATACACTTATTGTGAGGTTCCATTAATTTCCTTGCAAAGCAATGATATGTTTTTGAGAACCATTCTACGCCCATTAAATTAATTTAGGTTTTATGGAATAATATATTTTACCTATCTAAATGAAATGGTCCTGGTCCCTAAAAACCGTTTAAGGGCTACTCCTCTTCAGCCTCGACACTCATTCTTGGACCGCAGCTTTTATCTACACTGAACAATTGAACTTGGAATAAGTTTTCCACGTCTCTGAAATAACTAACATGACTGGAAACTAAATCAACCAAATATATATGGTGCAACAAACTGACGTCGATTTATGTTTTTTACATCGGCCGGTTGAAAGTTTTGCTATCCATCGACTAAGAAACGTGCTTATTTCAAGATGCGAATAATGTGAATAATGTAATGGATTGTATCGTGCGTTCCAAAAAAAAAACTCATTTAGGGTAGGCTTTGGAAAGAAAGATAGAAAATCTAGTCATGTTTTAACTTAGTCTGTAGGTGGATGTCAGATTGCATTTTGGTTATGAAAACATGTCACTGTGACAGGCAAAAGCTTACACTGCATTAAGTTTACTTGTATCAAGCAGAAACGAAAATATGATGGCATTTACACAACAACAACGAGTGTATTAATCATAACAGTCAATAAAAATTGTTTTTGTTTAGCGTTTTGTATATATTTAGGAAGATAGTTCAAGATCAAGATGTAATTTGGTTCTCTCTGACGTATGGTAGTTCATTTGCTTCAATGGGTATCTATCAAGTTATGGTAAACTTCAATTTGATTATGGCATGCCGCGATGAGTTTTTTTAAACACTTGATAGTAGGAATACTATTAACTCCTAGCCGGAACTCAAACTCCCATTATAAATTCGTTGAAAAGTATTTTCGTCCATTGTCACGGATTTACGTCGTCCAACACATATAAGTTTAGTTCTCCACTTTCAATGACTCTACTCAGATAAACTGTATGTTAATACTCCAATTTTTGCTTAATATATTAGACATTTCAGACAGTTTTACAAATCGACCATCTTTATTATTATAGAAAGAAAATAATGCATAATATACAAGAATGTGATAACCTCTCTTTTGCGACGCTTGTCAAAGTTTATAACTACTGATATGATACAATTACCCATGAGAAGGAACTGTTACACGTTGTATCAATTACGCTATGAAAATCTATTCTTCAAAACAACAAATAAATTAATATAGAAGGATGCTGGTTTAATTGATCTAAAGCGTCAGGAATTACATAATATAGCTTTGTAGAGGAGCACATCTGACAAGAAATAGATAGATAGAAAATATTTCACAATTGACATCACTCATTCTCGAACTGCCAATAACGGATTTCATTAGACAACGGAAGTGCACGTAATTGTCGCCTATAATGAGATAAAAGGTCTCTGAATTCTAAATCTCTTTGGATGCTTTTCGCCGAACTCTTTAACCCTCGATCCCAATAAATTTGCCTGCTCCAATTTTGCAAAAAAGTTCTTTAGGCACGTATTATAAGAGTAGTCATTTGAGTCACGTCAAGTAATGTTCGTACAGGGAAAGTCTTCGGGGCTAAGTGTAGACTTGCAGAGATATTAGCCCGGATTCGGGAACACTTGGCGCTTCCTCTAAGGTTGCCACGTGACTTCAATGTAAAATGCCCCATTGATATTATAAAACCAGCGCGTATAATCGATAAACCAAGATGATTGAAGATGCGACATCGGCAACTTTGGCCTCGGGCTAAGTGAAATTGATGTACTAATACACGGTTGTTACCCTTCCTCATAGGTGCGAATACGGATGAAATTTATTGTGTAAACGTGGCTGAAACATCCGTTTAACAATCTCTTACGTGTGATTTGTGACACCGCATGAAAATCTTGTGCTCTTGCTCCCGGTAGGGTTGTCTAAGTTTGTGTTCGTTGCTTGATGTAACGGCACGTTTCAGGAACGAAATCCCCATAGCGAAACGCAACGACAGATTATCATCTAAAACACTGAAATGGGTACAAAACAGCAGATTCCGTTGCAGTTTTAGAACTTTGACGAAATATTATATATATACGCTGAATATTAGCAATGAATCTAGCATAACCAAACCGATGTAACATAAAGTTCAGAATAAGTAGGGATGACTGACGTGTTTCAACTTATGTAATCGTATATTCATTATTCAATAAAAATAAAAATCAGTGAAGTACATTTGCAAAAAGCTTTCAGACGTAAATAAATTGTGTCAGTCTCTTTACGAATTCTTACTTTCAATAGTGTCGGGGGTTGGCCGAGTATGCTTGACTATGTAAATAACGCCATACAGTACACCCTCCATAAACATTAATAATTGGTCGGAAACTACATTAACGGCAGTAATGAGTTCATATTTTACAAAATTGTTTAGGCATACAACACAATATTTCATAATTACTGATCCATACCAGACAATTAAGAATCGAATATTCGGCTTATTCGGGGAAACCGATAAAAATTTTACCTTTCTCAAAGATCCACTTACTTTTCATTTTGAAACGTTTTATACAATTTTAACATTTTCTATACAGTCACTGTTTATAAATGAATACTTCTTTTAATTTCACTAACTAATTTATTAAATATTAAAAATAAGTTTATACAATACAACTTCGAAGGGACGACTGCATAGTTGGACAGTTCGCCCTGATCTCTCCGCCCCGCTCGTCCATCCCGGGTGTCTGCTAGGGATGCGCCCCAACCACCGCTGCTGCGCATGTTCTGCTTGTACTTAATTGCCAACAGAAATTGCATTTTATACAAATAACGAAATAAACATACTGCCCGCCTTGAAAGCGGGGCTTTCAATACAAAAAAAAATCTGTTACATATTGGAGCAACTAAAAAATAAACAGTGGAACACACATAACAAGATATATACATATATACAATTATTTGTGTTATATAGATAAAGTTTATGATTGTCTATGAATTGCGTCACTTTCTTCTTCAATAGGCAAGACACACACTTTTACTACGGGACGTTTAACAATTGCCGTGGATAACTTTACACTAACCACCCTGACGATGCCGTCGGATGTAGATCGACAATTCGGCCTAGTTGCCATATCAATGCCGGCAGGTTGTCGTCTCGAAGTACGACCATGGATCTCTTTTTTAACGTAGAGGAACTTTGTTGCTTCCATTTGGTCCTGGTTTGTAAAGTGGCAAGGTACTCCTTGCTCCACCGACGCCAAAAATGTTGAGTGAGCTGCTGAACCCCTTGAAACCTAGATAGCCGGTTGTCCGGGATATCCATCACACTAGGTCAGAAGAATCATTGGATAGGGGAGAATTTAGGACAGCTTCAATCTGAGTCAGCGCGGTATAAAATTGTTCAAAAGTTAAATGAGCATCGCCAAAACACCTTTTTAAATGTTTTTTTTTATTTTACACCAGCGTCCCAGAGCCCTCCAAAGTGGGGAGCTCTTGGGGGTATAAAATGCCATGATATATTCTCTTTGCTAAGTACATTTACTATAGAGTTCTGAGTAAGTTCAGAGGTTAAAAATTTATATAAAGTTTTAAGTTCTGTATTTGCTCCTGCGAAATTTGAACCATTATCTGAATAGATATTTTGAGGTTTCCCGCGGCGTGAAGTGAAACGTCGTAATGCGGCTATAAAAGTTTCGGTAGTAAGATCACTGACAAGTTCTAAATGTATGGCCTTTGTACAAAAACAAATAAATAAAAAAACATATATCTTTGTTAACTTGGCTCCTCTTGAATATTTGTTTTTAATAAAAAACGGACCTGCGTAATCTACTCCGCAATTATAAAATGAAGGATTTGGTTCTACTCGATTTGTTGGGAGCATGCCCATCAAATATTGCGATCTGGTGGGATTGCAGCGGAAACATTTAATACAACTTCTTAATACTCGTTTGACTGTATTTTTTCCAGAAACGGGCCAGAAGGTTTCCCTTATAGATGATAGAGTTCCCCCATGAAGCAATTTTTCATGCTCGTTTTTTATTGTTAAAGTGGCAAGCATGTGACTTGATGGCAAGACTATCGGAAATTTTTTATCGTAAGGTAAATTTGAATTACCTAACCGTCCGCCTACTCTTAATACATTTTCACTGTCCAAAAAAGGATTAAGCGGCAACAAATGGCTCTTTGAGTTGACCGATCCTGTTTTGTTTATACTCTTAATATCAACGTAGTAAATCTGATGCTGCGCAATTTTATCCCTTCTTTTACGAAGATTTCTAACAAAACGTAAACAATATGCAAAGACTCTTTGCGATTTAACTAAATTTGAGTATCTAAAGAATAGGTCAAACTCATTTGATGTAGTTACTAAACAAGTAGTTTTACGAATTTCTAAATGTTCTTGGTTAATTGAAAAATTAAAGTTTTGCTCAGGCCAAGTAGAAGAATCGTTTCTAACCAAGATGGTCCATGCCACCACAATTTTGATTTAAGTAGTTCCTGCGGAGTAGTACCACGCGATATTAAATCAGCAGGATTATCATTTGACCGAATGTGATGCCAATGGTTTGGTTCAGTGTAATTTTGAATTTCAGCAACTTGGTTTGAAACAAATGTTTTCCAGCGATTGGGTGAAGATTTGATTCAATGAAGTGTTATAGTTGTATCACACCAATAAACAAATTTTGAAAATTCTAATTTAATATTTTGGTGCACCTTATGAACTAAATTGACCAATAAAACTGCTCCACATAATTCGAGACGTGGCAGGCTAACGCTGTACAAAGGGGCTACGCGTGATTTCGAACAAAGTAAATTTATCTGAAAATCGTACGACACTCATTAATGACCAATAGAAAAATTAGATCACGTGCCGTAACCAAGACAACAACAAAATTTCTTGGAAATTTTTTGTAGGTAAACATTACTTCGTTTTAAGGTTTGTGTCGTTACGATTTTCTTACCGAATCTGCATTCGAGCATTAATTCATATCCGGAAATTATTTTTCTTGCATTCCAACAACGTCCTAATTTGCCCTCGCGTCCCGCTCGGGCAAATTAATACGACGTTGTTGGAACGCACTCAAAAAATTTCCGGAAAGAATTAATGCTCTTATGAGATTATATGTGACAATTTTTGTATTTATCAATTGATCTTACCCAACCTAGCTTTATTTTTATCAATGTAGGAAGTCCCTTACCTAAATTGATTTGTCCTACTGGTAATAAATTGTAAAATACTGATGAACCGATTAATAAATCAATATTATCAGATACGTTGAAACAGCTGTCCGCTAACAGAATATTTTCAAGAATACCCAATATACTTGCATCAAATGATTTTGATGGTAAATGCTCTGTAATTTTCGATAAAACCAAGCACGCAAGAGAGATTTTATAACCTCCGTGTTGAGCATATATATTTATATTTACCATATGAGTAATATATAAATTTGACTGACTGAGTCCTGAAATACGTAGCTACCTACATTTATTTTAGATTTTTTCAAATTTAACAATGTAAACATTTTATCAGTTATAAAATGTGATTGAGCCCCGGAATATAACAACAAACGACATTCATGGAGCCGTCCTGCATTATCTTTTACATTTGCTCTAGCTGTTGAAAGCAAAATTTGCGGAAACCTTTTAAACGAACAATGATTGTTATGCGATTTTCTTCAAAAGCTTGCTGTCTCATCTACATAGTACACAAAACTTATATATGAAGTTTCAACGCCATATCTCTTTTCGTTTTTGTGATATTCCGTTCACAGACATACAGACAGACCCCCAGACACACACACAGACAGGCCAATGCAAAAAAAATATGTTTTTTGGGATCAGGTGACTCTACAACGTGAAGATCTGTTGAAAACTCAATTTAGAATTGTTGGGGTGAATCCAATACTTCCTTTATCGTAAAAGGAAGTAAAAAGCAAAGATGAGATGCTTATTTTTTATAGTCTGACCTTGATTTAACACGTAATGTGCCATGTGGTGTCAACAAGGTCTCACAAGATTTTTGTCACCATAAGCCGTGCGAGACCGCTGTGGTCCCACATTTTCGACTACTGGTTTCAGCCATGTGAGTCCACGTTGGTGCAAGAAATCAGTGTTAATCATATGGGGCCGTCAAATGGGTGGCCTAACGGTCCCGAAACTGCATTTGGCCGGTGTGAATATGACACCAAAGTGTCACCACACGGCTACGAAATTTCAATTTGCTTATATTAAATACTCGAAGATATGCTTTTTCTTTTATTCAAAAACTAAGTACATTTTGTGAAAAACAAAAATATGATATTGGAAACACTAAAAAACTAAGTACGTTTTGTGGAATACAAATATATGATATTGGGAACACTAAAAAACTAAGCACATTTTGTGTAAAAAATTATAGTATATAGCGAATACTAAAGAACTAAGTTCATATTTCGTAAGAAAAATATTATATTGATGATACAAAGAAAACACCAGCCAAAAAGCTACAAACTTGCTTTATGTGTAGCAAAAAAGCATTCCAAACAATAATGTTTTTCGCAAATTACGCACTTCATAGTTGATTGAGGTGTTTTATTTATTGCTTCTTTTCGTCCAGATTCATTGATTATTTTGGAATAGCAAGAATATGCAGGTTCTAGCCTGCAAATTGTGGTGACACATTGGTGCTCCGTGGCCATATATGTTTGAGAGAAACCGTGTGGCTGCGAGGGACCAACGTGTCACCACAATTTTTTTTTCATTTTTTCTCATCATTTTCATGTTTTATTCAAAAAAAAGTAATTAACTATTGTTCCAAATATAATTTGAGACATAAATTTGTAAAAAATTCTGGATGGCCAGGGTGATCTCATTTTTCGGTTGTATGGTGGCACATTACGTGATAAGTACTGTAACAAATACACCATTCATTTGAATTGCTTGCATTGTTTTAACGTGTGTCTTCTTTTTTCAGGTAAGAGAGCATTTCAATCGATGGTTTCGAAAATCTTAAAAACGGGTAAGTTATCGCACATATGTTGCTGTAGGAAGTATTTTCGTAACGAGATGAATGATAACGAAGAGTAAACATTTACACAAAAAACTGAAATTATTGTTATGCAGGTTCGTCACCGTTTTTAGATTGTGTCAGTCACTATGATATTCAAAAGTGGGAGTGTTAAATACATTTTTAGACTGCCTCCAAAAGTAGGATACTTTAGATATTTGAAAGACATTGGGCATTTATTGAGACGTATTGGATAATAGTTATTTACTATACAAGTGTATGTTACTAACGAGTGCGTAGCACGAGTTATGTAAGCTCACAAGTATATAAATATTAATGATGCGTTATCACACATGTATTGTACAAAATTTTATGTATCACATTCTTCTGTTATAGAGTAACATCATATTAATAAGTAGCAGTTGAAATTCTTAATGTATAGTATACGAAATGAAATCATAAGTTTTTAGTATATGTCTTAAGTATTATTGATTTTGACCTCCACCATTTTTACAAATTTGCCATTTTTGTCGTAACCTTCAAATCAATCACGACCAACCGGAAGTTATGTGAAAGGTCTCATCAAACTACATAACTTTAAGGAAAAGTCAGAAAATTAAGTTAAGTGGAGTATATCACTCGGGATGGATGTAAACGACTCAACCACCGGACTGCCGAGCCTACGGTGGCGAGTTCGAATCTGGATCATCGTGCGGTTTTTTAAATGTATCCAAAGGTGCGGACAAATTTATATCCATTGTAAGCGTTACATCTGATATGTCATCGTATCGATCGCTGCTTCATTCGGGCTATCCCTACTCCAAGCGGTATATTTGTAGGATTCGCAATAATGATTTCGCATTGACTTTGCGAATTCTCTTTAGGCGAAGAGTGGTCGCATATATGGCGCGTTTTTAATTGCACTATAATTATTGAAATTCCAAATTTTTATTGGAGTTTGTATATACATATGTCAGGAATTGACTTGGTTTGTTTATATTATTATTTTATACCGGGTGACCGGTTTCAAAGCCTAACATATCAAAAGCATGATGTATCACAAGGTTACTAGAAGCATTTAATTTAAAAATCTGGTGTGATACACTCACACAACTTCCTTTTACAGTGATCTTATAATTAAGTCAAAAATTTCATTTTTAATTTTTAAGCATTTGTCAAAAATTACAAATTCTACAAAAACGGTACAAAATAAAGCGTTAGTTGAAGAGACAAATTTTCTCTAAAATTTTAAGCCGAATTCAAAAATGTAATAATATACCGGGTGTTCTATTTAAAATAGGAGTTAATAAAAACACAGAAAAAAACAAAAGACACCCGCTTTAGAAGTATTCAACTGGAAAATCACCTATCTCACATCAATACACATTAAAAATATAAAAAAAATGTAAAGTTTGAAAAAAATCGTTAGAGCCGTTTTTGTATAAATAAAAAAAAACTGAAAAATCACAAGAGTAAACACCTACTTCCGGTTTTGTGATTTTCTTCAAAAGCTTGCAGTCTTAAAGTGGGTGGTTAAGGTGTTCGTTAGAAATTACACACACGAATAACTATACCACTTTTAATATTCTTTATTTAACGCAACGGATTACAGACAAAATTAAATGTGCGGATTTGCTACTATACTATTACACGTGTGGATCGAATAGGTCTTGTTAATCAGCATACATGTGAGCGTTTGTGGATCTGACACTTGGCTCGTGGAAACACTTAAAGTAAATGTTCCACTAAGTATGAGATTAATATTAAACGCATTGAGGAACTGACTCTTTGCGTGTCTGTTTAACCAAAGTGGTTTAACAGGCGAAGACCTGATGTGCAAAAATTCCCTTCAACCCCATCGCTCTGGTTTATATACCCATGTTACACAATTTACACAATATACAAAAAGGATTTTCTATTCTAGTGACAACAATGGTATTGTATTCACAAGACGAAGGATCCGTTCACTTTCACTTGGGACACAACGGTTGGAGGTTTTATGAGTTTATGACACCACTTGAAATTCACTAGATTTTTACAGCTGCAGTTTTGTATTGTGACTTCACTTTCGCTTCTGATTTAGAAAAGTGTATTTTAAGAAACCCTTTTAGTTCGAGGGACGTTGAATAATTTCTCTCCGTTGAATTCCGCGCACAAATCACCTTTTTTAACTGCGTGCATCCGTTTGCTCGAAAGTTTTCTAATGGTACTTAAGCTGACTGCTTGCATTTCACAAATATTTATTGCGGACTGGCACTGTTTATTTTATAGGCGAGCTTCCTTTCTTTGGAATTCTTACGCTAACTGTTGACAACGAGTTGTTGCGATTTATGGCTCCACTACAGTCTCATCTACATAGTACACACAACGTATATATGAAGTTTCAACGCCATACCTCTTTTCGTTTTTGAGATATTCTGTTCAAAGACAGACAGATAGACCAATGAAAAAAAATATGTTTTTTGAGACCAGGGGACTCGAAAACGTGAAGATCTGTTGAAAACTCAATTTCGAATGTTTGGGGTGAATCCAATACTTTCTTTATCGTAAAAGGAAGGAAAAAAGAAGGTTGGCTAGAGCAGAACTTTGTATTGTAAGGGGGGAGGCTAAAAGACCTTAGTTAAAAATTACGTTCGACATATGATTTGTTTATTTAAAATTAAAAACTTACTATGTTCGGTTTGAAAGCGATCGGTCACCCGGTATACTCTTACGTATTAACGTCCACCATTCTCATTACATTTAGTCGGAGGTACGTGTGAAAAATATCGTCCATTTACTAGCTTTTCACAAATAGACTGATTAAACTGTATGTTAGAAACAAATTCGCAAAACTGGTGAAATACTGTGAAAAAATAATTACGATATTTCATACTTTCGGACAGTACCTCTCTTTCATCCGATTGGTCGATAAAATTTACTATTTTAACTTTGTATGCACAATAAATATGTATGTTCAATAAATATAAACAGTCATTTAATTATATAGGTATACTTTGAACGGACGTTACTAGTACATCACGCTCCATTAATTCGTTTTTATTAAAAGTTTTATTAAATACTAGTTATTTTTCCAACGTTTTTATCACGGAATCGTACTAAGGAAATAGCAACATTACATCATCGTTAATGGTTGTTTTAATCGCATATAAAGCTTGTGATTGTTCAACGAGAACAAATGTACCTTCAAATCCATTATGTCGAATTTGTTGGTAGGAAAAACTTGCAGACACGTTAAACAACCGTTTCGGCTCCGCCAATTCGCGTGCCATGCTGTGGGTTTTGCAAAAGGCTTCCACAGAAAAGCTCAGCGAGATCGACTCTTATCTCTTTATATAGAAAGGTGTATATTTCGTGAATGCAACTGAAATTGGAGAACTTCTCTTGTCGTTTGTTCGTATAACTTTATAAATACAAAAGGTAGAATGCTTAGAGCTGTACTGTTTTCAAAGCCGATTTATTAACTTTAGAAGCTTATCGTGCACTATTTATTAGAGCTCCTGTTATTTGCCAAAGTAATGCATCGGAATTGGTTATTTGGTTGCTCTATGTTATCTGCATCGACGAACATAATTAGAATTAGAAGATTAATTTGGCGAGGTACGTATCAACGCCCCGTTATTAGCCTAGATTGCGGAAACAAGGCGTAGAGGTTGCACTTTTTTAAGCTGTTTTCTCTGTCGCGAAAATAAATCAGGAAGGATGGTGTAAAATACAATCTGTAACAACAATCCGATTTACGTATACAAGCGTATAATAACATTAAGTAAACTTCGTAAGTATAACCACTCAGGCGCGTCTACACAATATATATCAATTTCACGTTTCACTTTAAGCTCCCTTGATGCCTCTGAAGTGCCGGAAAGTAAGCTATGGGTGTACGATACCTTTAACATCGTTAAGGGATGTATCCACCGCCTACCGAGAATATCAGGTTCATATATACTTGAGAACTTTCTCGACTTAACGGCTCTCTTTATAAAACCATACAATTTACATTGAGGCGTCACGAGCTCGAATAAATTATAACAGTATCGTATCGTCCCAATATCGCTTGCTTCGGGGGAACTGGTCTCGCCACTTAAATTTTATGCAGTTCGATACGTCTTTATTCCTTAATCCGTAACAGCTTCCAGCTTAATCTGGAGAAGCGAGTGCGAACATCTTTTACTTGCTTTTCGCGTACCGCAACGACATGCTGCTTTTTCTATCCATGTCTGGTTTAAATTTATTATTTATTAGAATCTTTATTTTCAATTTTCAGTAGGTTGTAATTAGATACGACGAACGTTTTTTTACTTCGGCACAGCCAGCCGAAGTATTCTTTTCGGGCTCGACGATTCTTACTAATTTGCAATTTTTGTGACAACCACTCAATCAATCAATCGCGACCAAAGCAAAACTTTTAAAAGGTTTCATGAAACTGCATAACTTTTGTCAAGACAGCAACCGCTTTGGTGTTACAGGGAAGTTAAGATTACTGAAGGTGTCCCTCCGGTTGGATGTAAACATCGTACGGCTTGCCGAATCCAGCTTGACTATCAAGGTCAACTGTCATACATACAAAGTTTGGATATGTTTTAAATAACAAGTAACAGTAGTGGCGGGTAGAGGGATGTCGTTTGCGCAGTGACTTCAACATCATATGATAGATTATTTGTGTTTTAAAGGGTGAAAACTGCTGTTGCTGTTGGTTTTGTTAATTCTGTTATTTGGTTGGAGGTATAATCACTTCATTACGCCTCTGATCTCTCGTATTATGTAGCCTAGTTAGTTAGTATCAGTTGTGGGAAGACTGATGTCAGGCAAGTAGGCCTTCATAGGTCCTTTTTGCCAATCCCATGGATAAGGTCTAGGCATGCAGAGTACCAGTACGTTTTTTTCATATAAAAATTTTAAAGGTCAAGATAAAATTGGCAAAACTGTTTTTTTTAAATTATTAGAAAATTTATTTTCGTCAGTTTTTTCTGTAAACGACTTGTGTCATTTTGACTTTTAAAATTAAATTATCAGCTTTTCTTTTTTGAAACTGAATACGCGTAAAAACGGAATCTTTTAAAATTAATTGTAAAAAAAGCATTAATTTCTGAAGTGTGCAGAGGAACTGTTGGGGCTGCAGCCTAACATATCGGAAGAAAGATTAACAAGAGCTTTTGAAGTACATAGAACTTTAATCCCAAATTTTAAATTTTTACCATTTTTTAGTTCTAAAAAGTTACTAAAACAAATTCTACCAACATATATTTTTTTAAAGGTAGGTATCCAAGTTATGCCAACATAAACCGTAAATTCTTTGACCTTAAAAATGTTAATAGGAAAAAAACGTACCACAAAAAACTAGGACAACTTCTAAATCCATTAGCCATGCATTTTTATTGTTTTAGTTGATTAAATGGCCTTAAGAAACTGTCATATGACAGGTTAGAATTATTTATATGTCATAACATTTTAATATCAAAAGCTACAATATACAATAGTTATAAAACTAAATCGACATGCAATTTGCTGAATAGTTGCACCGTTTTCTAAGCAAGCATTAATCCTAGCGTTTGAAACTGAACTTACTTTAGGCATGGACAGTGACGTTTTGAAATAATTTGAACATCTCAGTTGCCAATGAAACATTCAGATTCACACAGCTAAAAAAACGTTGTCCTAGTTTTTTGTTGGTACCAATAGTACTTTACTTTAATCCTAGTTAGAATTTTGCCAAGACTATGGAGTTCCAACCCTAGCAAGGAATTTTTTACATGCTACACATCGTAGCAACATGGAACGCACGGCTTTACATCACCACTTCCGAATGATGTCATTCTGTAGAGCAGTGGTCGCCAACCTCTTCAATGTGTTGAGCTACTTGTTAATTTTGGAATAAACAGCGAGCTACCCACACGGAAGCCACGTAACGCAACGTAAATGAAATAATCCACAGTTAATTTATCATTATATGTATTTATTTTACTATTTATTTAACTGGTAATACATAATACATAGGTACTAATAATAACTACATTCCTACCTACCAAACGAAGTTGTTTGAAAAATAAACACAAACTTTTATCCAGCCACAACGGCATGTCACGTAAGATTTAAAAATAGTTAATAATAACAACAAAAAAGTAACGCACTATCATGAACATAAACATTGAAAAATAAAAAAGCACGTTCAATGAGAAGGCTGACACTCAGACTCATCGATAATTTTTTTAATGTTTGCAGTATAATTTGATACAGCCATTCGAATACAATTATCCAAATGTTCATCTGTAAGTCGATTGCGATATTTGTTCTTAATAAACTTCATATTGGAAAAAGAAGATTCACACAAATAGGTTGAACTGAATAATGCTTTCACTTTCAAGGCAACACGGCATAGAACTGAATATTTGTCTTTACTTACAATAGGCCAGATACATTTGGTACTTGAGACTAACGATTTTAAGGCTAAATCATTTTGAAAATCAATTACTTCCATTTCTGTTGCAGCGATGTCTTCGCCAAAGTTCTGCATAACACAAGTTGCAAACTGTTGGATATCAATTTCCATAAAGGGTGAAACAACAAACTGCGCTACTAAAGCCATTTCGTTGAAATCCTTAAAACGATTTTTGAAGTTATTCTTCAGGGTAGAAACTATTTCTACATGATATTTGCTGTCATAGGGTTCTAATGGATTTTGAGATATTTTTTCTGAAAGAATAGGAAAATGCTTGGCATCGCTGTTAATTAGGTTTTGTTCCCAAAACTCCAGCTTTTTGATAAATGCTTTTATATCAGAAATCATTTCTGCTAGTTCTTTGTCTCTCCCCTGAAGCTGCAAATTAAGTTCGTTTAATTTCTCGGTAATGTCCACGAGAAAACCAAAATCTCTAAGCCAGATTGAATTTTCTAGTTCCGGAGTCGGTTCATCGCGTTTTTTGAAAAATTGAACTATGCCAGATAGGACATCATTAAAACGTTTCAGCACCCGTCCTCTACTTAACCATCGGACTTCAGAGTGAAGGAGTAGGTCCCCGTATTGACAGTCAACTTCATCGGCCAAGGTTTTGAATAATCTTCTTTGTAACGCTTGAGCTCTAATCTTGTTCACAATTTTTACCACCAGTTTCATAACGTTGTTTAGTTTCAGGAAATTTCCACATAATGCTTCCTGATGGATAATGCAGTGGTAAGAGAGAAATTGCGGAAAAGTTTCATCTTTACGACATAACGCCACCAGACCCTTATCAAAACCAACCATAGCTGGAGCGCCATCGGTTGTCAAGCCTACCATTTTCGATATTGGAATTTTCTCGGAAGAAATAATATTTTTTAAATGAGAAAACAACTCCTGTCCAGTAGCGTGTCCTTTCAGTGGAATAAACTTCAAAAGATCTTCTTTAATCGTAAAATCACTAAAAAGCATCCTGACGAACACGGCCATCTGGACAGTGTCAACGACATCTGTTGATTCATCCAGTTGAAGTGAAAAATAAACACAGTTATCTAAGTCAGTTCTTAACTGTAAAAAAATATCATTGCTCATTACTTCTACACGTCTCATCACTGTATTAGCAGAAAGTTGCATAGATTTTATAGCTGAAACTATCTCGTCTTTGTTTCTAAAGTTGGCAAATAACGAGTCAGCAGCTTCTAAAAACGCCTGTTTTATCATTTCCCCGTCTTCATAAGGTTTCTTTTTTTGTGCAATTATCTGGGACACACGGTACGATACTTCAGTTGCAGCCTTATTTTTGTCGATTGTTCTTAAAAATATTGATTGTTGTCCAATTAACTGCTTTTTTAACTGTTTCAGTTTCTCCTTTCTGGCGGCAGAATGTAGTGGGAATGATTTTTCAAAATTAGAATGTACAGTTTTATGATGTCTCTCAATATTTCCTTTTTTAGCAACGGAGACCGAAGTATTACATAACAAACACACATTTTTATCTTTAACTTCTGTAAAAAAGTATTGTTCTTCCCATTCCGAATGAAAGTGGTATGTCTTTACCTTCTTACAACTGCTTGCCATAATATTATTTTTTGTTGTTCACTACTAACCCAACCGCTGGACGTTGGTTACGCGTTCAGTTTTAAACTAAGCGCAATGTCGCCGCGCCGTGCGTATTTATCCCGTTCAAAGCAATCCAGATCGTTCTCGAACACTAACGCACTGGTCCGGCTGGTCGGTTCTAGCCGATTCTAGCCGATTCTAGCTTGATGGCGTCAGCGGCAGATCGCTCGCCGCAACGTTGCCGCTGTTTATGTTTAATATTATGACAATTAGATTTTTTTGTGGAATTTTAGGAAGCTTCTCTGATTTTGTATTTTTTAAATTAAAATCGTTGTGAGAGCTACCAGAATTGCCCCCGCGAGCTACCGGTAGCTCGCGATCGACAGGTTGGCGACCCTAGCTGTAGAGGTTTTCATCCGCATTTTTTTTTATTTTTAAAAACCACCAGGATCGGGAATCGAACTCTCGACTCTTAGATCAGTAGGCAGAATGCGTAACCACTAAGTTATGGAGCTCGGCGTCATTTAGCCTAAATAACGTTAACAATTTAATGTCAACATAATATTTGTCAAAAATTTTACTAATACGAAACTTGGAAATTACTAAATTCTAACATTAGTTCCGATTTTCACCTTGCTTCAAGCTAGGTTTGGTTAGAGATCCTGTATATAGTTGAACAAACAGCGTGATACATTTGGTTCGATCATTTTTTACAAGGCACGCGTGATAAAAGGTTTTTTTTTTACCTGGTAGCATGCCTAGACCTTGTTGTGATCTTGTCCATAAAAAAACAAACATATTTTGTAATACGTTACGACTGATGGTTTCATACATGCAATTCTAAATTCTAACTAGGTTGCCCGTACATTCCTAATAGTCGGTTCTAGGGATCCTAAGAATGATCAATGTTCTGAAAACTCACCCATCAAAAGCAGGCTAGAAAAATTACTTCTCATAACCTGATATGTCAAACATCTAATTTGAATCCAAAAATTGTGTCAAATCAGGCTGTTTGACCAACTTTTAGTAAACTATATACAGGATCTCTAAATTTAGTAAGCTGTACTTCGAGAACGACATGCAACAGTTTGTGTGGAATATTAATGCAAAGAACTGAAAAGCATTTGGACAGAATATTGCGTTTCTTTTTGTGCCTTTGTGGATTTGTATTCTCATTACCAGTAATATACGTTAAGAAGTAACGAAACTACGCTGTTGGTATGGTCGCCAGTTCGAATTTCGTTTCGACAAATATTTTTTTTAAGTTATCGAAAAATGCCGATGCAAATTTCTAATCTTTCTCACCTGAAATGCTACATTATCCGCGTTTTGTATCTCACTCGCACACTCCGTTAATGGTAGGTATTGATAAATCGCTAACTCAATTTTAAACCTATTTCCTCCGTCTAGGCTTCACAATAAGTAATTCTTGTCTCCCTTGCGATTTCTCTTTAGCCTATGGCGTAATCATATACATATATAAGTCAATAAACGGGGCTGCGCGCGCTATTGCGCGGTCTATCCTATTCAATTTACCACCATTTTTAGGCCTATTACGAAGGGTCATTCCGTTCTGTTACACACTTGTTACACAATATCAGAAATCACATTTCGCATGATATGAAGCAGAGGGTTCTTTTGTGGAGGAAGAAATAGGGAAATACCCGTCCTCTAAACCAAGAGGAGGTGGTGAGGTGGAAGCTCACTGCTTTCACCTAACCGTTGAAAGGCTCCAAGAGGAGCTATCGGACTACTAATTGTCGACATGATCTAAAAAAACACGTCAAAAAAGTCCCATACGATCAGCACGTCATCGTATGTGCATCGAGATGCCAAATTTGAAAAATCTCTGCTAAACATTTCGCCAGTTTCGCCAATTTTCTAGATCAGTTCGATTATCGATCTTACATCGATTTTTCGATTCTTAATCTCATCGCTTCTGCCGAGTTATTGGTGTCACCGGTTTCATGCCAACAGAAGGCGAAAAAGGAACAATGGTTGGCATCTCGAGACAACATGGATGACAGCAGATCACACGAAATACACCACACAAATATCGCAAAAATACACACCACGAACTAACGTGTTGACAGGTACACAGTCCAGTGCCTATATTAATGACAGTGTGGTCAATTTTGGTACTGTTTCTGATTGGTTGTTTTAAAATCCGCCTTTAAGAGTCGTTTCAATGTCCTACTGAATATTTTTAGCAGTGTAAGCATATTTAGTTACAAAAAGTTACTAATGTCAAAATAAGACGTTGACATTTTATAAATTATCTAAAGTAGCTCAGTTACTGAACACGGCCTAAGCATCAAAATAAATATTGTATCATCATTGATGTACACTTGTGTTTTATACACAAAAATAAAGTAAATACGAATGAAAAATAAACTTTAACCAAGCAATAATTTTGACTTTAGTAATATTTTGTTACTAAATGTCACTGACACCGTTAAAAAAATGCACATGAAAATTCTGTCACAGTGTAACAAATGGAGTGAATGCGGTACAGACGACTCCTGCAGTTTACACAGGTATTTGTAGTCATATTTCAGTAATATTTCAGACGTTTTCAACTGAAAACCATTATTGTTAGTTTCAGTATCACCGTTTTAAAACAGTTTTTTAATAAAACAGAAGCTATTTGTAGATAAACACCCGTGCAAGTTTTAATTGATGTTAACCATCTAAAGGAGATCTGTTATCATTTGAAAAGAAAATAATTGCTTAAAATGGGGCCCTCGGGAGTCCGCCCCTCTCCAAGGCGGCTCACGGGGCTCTGTCCCTATTCAAGGGGGCCCTCAGGGCTCCGCCCCTCTCTAAGGGGGCCCCCGGGGCTCCGCTCCTCTCCAAGGGGGCTTTCAGGGCTTCTCCCCTTTTAAAGGGGGCCCTTAGGGCTTCGCCCCTCTCCAAGGGGGCTATCGGGGCTTCGCCCCTCTCCAAGGGGGCCCTTGGAGCTCCACCCCCTGTAAGGGGGGCCCTCGGGGCTTCGCCCCTTTCCAAGGGGGCTGTCGGGGTTCCGCCCCTCTTCAAGGGGGCCCTCAGGGCTTCGCCCCTCTCCAAGGGGGCTATCGGGGCTCCGCCCCTCTTTAAGGGGCTCACGGGGCTTCGCGACTCTCCAAGGGGGCCCTTGGAGCTCCGACCCCTCCAAGGGGGCCCCCGGGGCTCAGCTCCTCTCCAAAGGAGCTGTCAGGGCTCCGCCCCTCTCCAAAGCAACTGTCGGGGCTCTGCCCCTCTTCAAGGGGGCCCTCGGGGCTCTGCCCCTCTCCAAGGGGCGCTCGGGGCTCCGCTCCGGTCACGAAATCGAGGCGACGGCGAAATGAATGCAAACGCAAATGGGGGACATCGCGTCTGCAATTGTCGTGACACACACGTTTAGATCGTTCTCCTTTATTTATATGATATGATAACGGCCATACCACATTGAAAACACTGTTGTAACAGATTTTGAAGACTAAATTGATGTGTCCCATTATAAATGTATCTCTAACTGACTTCTGTATCTATCTAGGAACACTATATTTTTTGGGTCGCTGTACACGAATATCAGGTTTGCCAACAAACATTTTGACCGGAAACACGTTTTTTAAGCAAAAACGGTCTAAAAACCGATTTTTTTAGTTTTTCTAAAATTACCCGAAAGCTATCTATTTTTCTTAAATGTTGAACCTATATGAAATGAAAGAAGATAAAATTTCCTACATTTTATGTACTTGAGATTTTTTTCTCCGACCAATCGTTCAGCAACGAGAGCGCCGCGAAGTTATATAGTCCAGTCCAATGGTAGAAAAAATGGGAACGTTTTGGTGGTTTTAATATTTGGTTCTTATATGTTTTTGGGTCGTTGTACGCGAATATCAGGTTTGCCAATACGAATTTTGACCGGAAACACGTGTTTTTAAGCAAAAACGGTGGAATAAACGTGATTTTTTTTGTTTTTCTAAAATTACTCGAAAACTATAGAATTTCGTAAATGTTGAACGTATATGAAATGAAAGAGGATAAAATTTCCTACATTTTATGTACATGAGGTTTCTTTCTCCGATCAATCGTTCAGCCGCGAGAGCGCCGCAAAATTATAGTTCAGTCAAATGATAGAAAATAGGGGAAAGTTTTGGAGTTTTGATATTTGGTTCCTATATGTTTCTTGGGTCGCTGTACGCGAATATCAGGTTTACTAACTTTTCATTTATTCACAAATATGTGTTTTATTTAAATAAAAGTGCTATATCTGGAAAGGTGTTGGTGTTCGAACATAGTGTTATAAGCAGTTTTTACTTGTTTTGGAGGATACAATCATTCCTCAAATGTGAAATGAAAAAATAGTTTGGTTTGTGACCTGTCGTGTTACCTTGAGTGTCACATGTCACATAAACACTTACAATTTTAAACAAAACATCTAAGTCTGCATCTTGCGCTGTTAATTTTATTATCCTAGGAACTTAATAATAATATTAAGTTCCGTTGTCAAGGCAAAGCAGGAAACAAATATAATAACCGACTTACACGTTTTGTTACTAAAGCTGTATCACTGACTTACATGATTAGCAGCGGGAAAAATAGTGTTTTATTCCCGTTCATGAAAAAACGTATATGCCGCGTAAATATCTAATTTATATTTTGATTGACATTATATTTTCGGTTTTTATTTCGCAGTTTGATGTAAAAGTACTCATTGTGTAAAATTGATTTGAAGTTTGACATTCAGATTCATGTTTTTCAGTCAGTGTAATCTTGAGACACATAAATGTTCGACAGTGGTTCCTGTAACGAAATACATTTCCAGCATTTATACGTTCAGAAAAACGCCGTGTAGGCTAATACTGTTCAGGAAAGGTAACAGTCAGCTATTTTGCATAAATGTGCATGAATAAATAATTTTGGAATTGTTTGTTTGCATGCATTTATACTACCTGAAGCAAGTTTGATGTAACTGAACAGAATAACAAATGATCATAGAATTTTCATTTTCACAAATGAACGTCGAAGCTTTTTCAAGCTTTTTCAATAACCGCATGTTCATATCATACAGCGCACAGCCATCGATACGTCAAAAAATCTGATTACTTTGTCGGCTGATGAATTACAGTGGCGGATTCGAATAAAATATTAATGCCCGCGTAATTTATTTAGAAGTTAGCAATTCCCGACGTGAAGCGTCTGCCTCTGCCTCTGACCTTTGTCAAATTCATGGATTATGGTTTATGACAAGCTTAAAATTCACAAAGACCCGTCCTACTATTGCGTTGTAAATGACCCTGAGCAGAATCTACGTTATTAATTTTGTGTTATAATAATGCTGCAGAGAAATTATTCATTTCTCTTAACGTGACTTGCCCGTTAAATGAAAACGTAGCTTTGTCACTGACGTCCAAATATAATATTAATAAGTGCGCTTTGTGTCTACACAAATCCATGAGCTCTGGAAACCAAACCAAATAATTTAAGGGCATTGTTTTTTGTAATTACAAGAATTGTGTACTATACGCAATAATTCTGCAATTTCACTCGGATTATAACAGGTTTTAAACAATGATGGAACTTTTGTCCTCCAAAGCCAAAAGTAAAATCGTTTTTTATATATGTGACCTATTACTACATTAGCAGTCGTGTCACTCTCATGCCTTTGTTTCCATTTTTCCGTTTTTGTATTTATCTATGTTAGATTAACAGGAAGACTAATAACAATTTTTCAGTACATTTCTAGAACACAGCTGGAAAGGCACAGTTTCCGTAGATCTTTAAATTAATTTCTAAAAATTATGTATTTTAAAATGTTGGGAATAACTAAATAAATAAATAAATAAAATAAAAATCTACATTGCGTATTCTATTTGTTCAGATTTTTCCGGTTATTACTCTGGATCTGTTTATTTCATATTATAATGATTTTAAAATATTATAATTTTCTTTGATATTTTTGGGAAAGCTAGCCAGTTTATTGAAAGATGGATGTTTAAAAGTAGACATGAAACAGATTAGTGGTTCATTTATTTTTAATATGGGATTAGTATAGTTAAATAGATGAAAAAATGAATTCTGTAAATTCACACAAGTGTCAAAAGTTTTCGAGTATATCAGTTAGCAACTTCAAAGTAGTTTTGTTCTGAATTGATTGAAACCGCAACTTTGATGTAACTTCGTCGAATTGGTTGTATGATGTATTCTCTGCTTGGCGAAATTCAAGTTTGGTATAAACGGCCTAGTTCTGTATTTACATTCTGTTTGCAAGACTTGAACTTCGTCGAACCAGGTGAGAGCAGCAGCCCTCCGCAACTTTTCTACTAATTTATTCAAGACATTTTCCAACACGCAGTTAGCTTATAATGCAAATTTTACTTTTAAATTCCAGGTTACTTACTGTTTCCCCTCGGAATTACATCGGCCGCTCACGAGTTGTAATCAAATTATTTTAAACTAACGGTGCCTGCTGATAGTAACGGTTTTCTTGTTTGTTTTGATATTCGTTTCTGTGACGGGTTTTCAATTAAATTCCTAATTTTATATCTCTGCGCCCGATTTTTAACAGACTTTTATTTGTGCAGAACTCGCTTAATGAATTTAAGTAAGAGTTGAAAGCAGTTGCTTTTTTCTCTTTTCCGTAATAAATCAAATTAAGTTCCTCTCCCACGCTTTTTACCTTGCTTGTGATGTAGTGGCGAAAGATTCAAAGGAATTTAGGATTTTTGCTTTTACTGGCAAATAAATACGTTTACTCTTACAGCTGCTAAACGTTTGCAATTTTTACGATTTTGCGTTCTTTTCTAACTGTGTATTTAGAGCTGCTCCAGCTCCAGTTTATTTCCAAAGCAAACTCGAACCAGAATTAAACGGAATTTTGGTTTGGGATATCTGCAACTTTCAGTCGTCGGGTAGTCACAATTTTCCCGGAAATTTCGTGTTCTGCTAGCGACCCTAATCTCTGCCGGAAAAAATTAAGTATCCGTTTACAGGATCATTACATTTTTACATTCTCTTTTTCGTAGAGTGGACCTGCGGCCAGAAGAAGGTTACCAGCATTAAACTACAAAAAACTGCTTCCTGCGACTTCAGTTAAAATTTATTTTCCTCATTTCTCGTTCAGTGTAATGCAAATTACGTGTGAATTTTTTGTGCCAGCTACAGGATTCACGTGATCATATAATTTCCTACAAAACTGCTCCAGCGACGGTTGCTTGAATTATTTTCCGTTGGCAATAAAGCCGTCTAAAAGACTAATAAAATAAAAAGCCCCGGACATACGAAGATGTATAAAATTCTCTGATTTATCTTTGATTCACAGATTTTATAAGTTAAGCGGTTAAAGCGGCCAGGAATTATTCCTGTAAACCACAAGCAACGTATCGGCGATTCAATGTGGCGCTACTGTAATAATTCTAATCTATAGAGATAATTAAGCAGATTTATATAACCTTTAACTTGAAAATGATGTTGTTTTCCTTCTGACTGCAATTTCACTCAAAGGAATAATTTTGTGTACCATTGATTACATTTAATGGAAATTAGCGGTATTTGGTATTAGCTTCGTTGGAGCTAAAGCTACTAAAATGAAACAGGGGAATGATGTTCTCAGTACTGTGTTTATATAATTAATTGTAAACTAAATGGCCCGGAACTTGATAAATTCAAAATTAATTCATTTACTCAAAGAACGTTGAATAAAAATTTTAACTACGCCTATAAAATACAATTAGTCAGTGAATTATGTCTTCCGAATATGGAACAAAACTAAAAAGATCTTTAAGGGACATAAGAACATTTCATGTAGCTTGCAGTTACTTGAAAAGGTTGGCAGATAATTGTCATTTTACTGTGTTATAGTTCTACAGCTGTTATTTAGAAAATGCAGCCATAATTATGAGTTTCTAACCCAGGAAAATTCTGTGTTAGTATGTTCGTTTTTAATTTTTACTTACAGTGACTGCCTGGCTACCTGTTAAATTGAATAAAATATACCACGTTTGAGAACGTCTACAACGAGCTCACATATTTTTATAATTATTTAAAAATTGTGGTCAAGGCATTAACAATAGTGCTCTTAATCGCGTTTTCGACTTTAATGCTGCACGTTTAGTTGGAGTTAATTCCCACTGATGTGGATGGCGACAGAAATTGATTTCATAACAGTATGTAAATCACTTGACAACAGATTCTCGATTTAACGTGATTTATGTAGTCGTATCTGCCTCTGCTCAAAGCCGAACCTAACTGTTTTATTTTTAAAGTATTGTAACTACTGGCCGGAGCAATTGAATAAGTTGTATAACCGTTGTTTATTTGTAAATTGTAAAAGTTGTTCGACTTCAAAATTACTGTTTGTCAGTACCGTATGAGAAAAACACATTTTAAAAATAACGGTAGTCGGACCTTGAGACTCTTGAGAGGTCCCATATTCAGTGTTGCTTTTTATTTGATTTATATGTAGTGTAAAATATTTTTCCACAACTCAATAATTATAAATCTAAATTGAAAGTGAGAAATAACTAACTATTATACAAACTGATGTAAACAATAACTTACCAGTAAGTAGATATTTTAAATGATTTACCTATTTTGATATAAATTCTAAACGTTTTCTAATTACTACGGAAATAAAAATAGCCGATTCTGTGTTCTCTGATAAAACGTAATATTTTATTTTTAGAACAGTTTCTTCATTAGGATTCTAGGACGAGATTAGGAATTAATTTTAATGCAATTAACTATTAATTTCCATTTCGTGGATATTGCGTTCGCCTTGCAAGTAGAATTCTATTAGCTCGATGGATACGAGTGGTCGCGGAAATCAGCTCGGGTTGTAGCTATAAAAACCGATTAAAATTATAATTAGGACAAGCGCCCTCTGAAATTGTTATAATTTCGTAATGTGAAATTCAGGTGAAATATTTTCTAATTTTGTGTTTAAAATCGTTTCTTTTAATATAAAAGCACTGGGTGGCGCACGACCGATTGATACATTTCATCTGGGTTGCAATGCAAAACAAATGAGAATATGCAAGCCGTCATTTATTTGGTTGTTAGTTTGTTTATTGCAGTTTCTGACAGGTATAACAAAAACCCCGCCAAACAATGAATACTTGGTCAATAGAACACCGTTCTAAAACAGTGTTTTTTTTTCATGAAGCAAACTCGTTATGGTGATATTCCTTGGCCCGGCGTTTCCCCGATCTTACAGTTGCCGATTCCTTTTTGTGGGCGTATCTGAAAGAAAGGGTACTTATATGCAAATCGTCCTCGTACCATGGAAGATTTAAAACAAGCAATCCGTAACGAAGTAGCAGCGATAGATGAAGAACTTTTGAGAAGAGTGGAGAACTTTTGAGAAGAGTTTTTAGGAATTATCAAGAGCGTTTAAAGCAGTGTGTGAATCAAGGATGTCATCTGACTAATGTAATATTTAAGAAATAAAATTTCCATGTTTAAGCTTTATTTTGGTTTAATAAATTGTTGTTCATGTTTTTCTTGTCGAAAGTTATTTAACATCAAAATTCGTCAGTCGGCCGTGCGCCACCCTGTATATTTGCGGATTCGGAATTGAAAGATGTGCGGGTACTGAGTAGTAAATTAATTACATATTTGTGTTAACAAAACACCGTACGTTATATTGCAACTGTATTGAAGTGACAATTTTGAAGTATGAGTTGTATATCACATAACTTTTATATACAGGGTGAGCAATAATTAGGTGTAAAAATTTACCGATTACACCTTAGTACCAAAATACTAAATTACCAAAGTACTAAAATTATTTCTATATTTGGAAAGTAAACATTTCAATTATTAAAATCAAGATAATAGATGTTCTTCCAACAAGACAAGTTTGGTCGTGTGAGATGTCGCAAAGGAGTCCAAGTTCAATCCGCTGGATTTCTTCTTAGAATTTTTTTTTAAACAGCTGGTTTACCGTGAGGTAATTGACACGAGGGACCAGCAGCAAAGAATTTTCGATGCTGCTAATGATATTCCTGAAAATTGTAATATTCAGCAAGTGTATGAATCGCTAGTACGACGGTGCCATGCTTGTATTGCGGCTTGGGGGAGGGAAAATTTTGAACATTTGCTATAGTTTTTAATTTTGTAGTCATTATTTTATTAATTTTGTGTGTATTCTAATGCATGTTCAAATTGGTGGTTCTATGAGCCCTCTTTGCCCTTAGGCCGGGTAGGTGGCTAGCCTTGCCCGTCGAAAGTGAGGAAGAGTACCTCTTTTAGGGGTTAACGACTACAACAGGTGGTAGCTGGGCCATCCACTCACCTTTCCAAGTTATAGTCACAAATGGAAATTTAAAAAAGATCATTAACTCCCTACATAATTTAAGGGAGTATTTTGGTGCTAGGGTGTATTAGATTAATTGATTTGTTTTGGCCTAAAAAAGCATCGGTTAATTTTTCTACACCAAATTATTTTACCTAAAAATTTGTATTTGATTCTTCTTTTTAGTGTAACTTAGAACACGATTCAAATACCTGAGATTTCATTATTTTACAAAAAAGTATCAGCATTTCTTCTTCAGTCATAAAGAACGCGGTTTGTATAGTCTGTTGTTCAGTATTTCTTACTACATTTTTTTATAATTGAGTTATTCTCTTCAACTAGAGTAAAATAGTCTTTTCAAAATTTGTCACAGTTGGCAATCTGTGTTTGAAGATGTTTTATTTAAACGCTATGGTAAGCAATTGTTATGTTGTAAACTGGGAAACAATATGCTATTGTCTATTTCAGTGTAGAAAGTGTAACTTTTTTCAGCTTTTTTTTTTTTTTTGGTTGCAACAGCTAATTTTATCAGAAACTAAATAACACACAAGAAAATTGAAATTAACTGAATTATTTTTGACTTACGTCAAAATATCAAAAGCAAAACACTATTTTTAATTTGTTTTTCAAGTATTATTTTGCACTGAAGTAGAAAACCTATGTGTGTGACACGCTGGAGAATTACTCATTGTCATAAGTAGGACGTAGTTGTAGAAGTAGGTGTGTCACATCAATTCAAGTAGAAAAGAAAAGCAAATGGCGGTTGCTACTTGTTGATACTTTTTGCAGCGAATGTATTGTTAAATATGCATACCATTGTGCACACGTTCTAGGAAAATGCTTCTTCTTAAATGTTAACTTGAGAACCCATTACTAATCATAGTTATTCATAACAGTTTGAAGAGATTTGTATCAATTTATATTGCAATGAAATAAATTGCAGTTTTATCTAAACTTCCAAATCGGTATCCGATGATTTTAGATCTTTTAAAATTTGTACTATGTAAGCATCACGATTCTTACACTTACAGTTGTACCTCACAAGTCCTATGCGTTATTCTGCCCATCGGCATGCTCGTTATTTGGAAATTTGTTTACTCAATTAAACGAATCGCATGAGAGTTGTTGACTCCTTGTATAAAACGTACAATGGATTCTAAACTAAATTTCATTGTCAAACACGAATGCTTTGTCGGATATTTACACTGTTCGTGTGCGTAAAGCATATAGGTACTTTATGAAGTTGAAACGGTGTTTGCTTACCATGATTGCTTTCAGAAAGTTTCGGCAGATATTGAATACTGTTACAAGTTAGCTTATAGAGACATGAACGTCACTGTCGTTTTGATGTGTACTTTACCAACATTATAAACACAGACACGCTGGAATACCATCCAGTTTGGGACGACATTGCGTTAAGCTCATACTTCACTGTACTGTACAGGCTGATGTGAAAATGTAAATTATACCCAAAAGTAGTTAAAGTTTGCTTTTGTAGCATAACCAAATAGGCTGTTGTTTAATTTTCTCATTTTGTTACTCGCATCTAGAGAAGAGCTGTAACCGCTTCATAACTTGAGCATTGAAATCTGTATGAAATTTACTTTTGAATACCTTACAAATGTTACTTTATTATAGAAGAAAAGCGCATAGATTTCAACAAGTTAAAGCTGCCTATTAATTACGAAAACCTCGGTGACTAAATATGAATATCATATTTTATAATGAAGTGGTATTAATCTCTTCATAAAGGACGTCAGTAGTAGATCAAAAATTGAAATTTCCCAAGTAAATCGTCCTTTTTAGTGCAAGTAGAAAAAAATGTTTGACGGCCAAAGGAATAAAATATCGTTTTATCAGAAATGTGTTAAGGATCAGTTGTGTTCGTATTTTGTTTCTAATAGTACGTAAAATTGAAATCAGAACATTGCTTTGTTTCTATGAAAAGTCTTTCAAACAGAAATATGCTACAAAATCTGGAAAAGAAGATATCTGCTTTCCTGGAAAATGAATCCAGAACTTTATTAAATTTTGCAGCTGGTTATAATTTGTCATTTTAAAATGTTTAAATAGTATATTATTGTACTAGTTGAATAAGACGGCCCATTGTAGCACTAGTGGGTTTGGGGCGTCGTGCCCGGGCAGCGAGGAGTGGACCATTGGAACGAGTGCTCAATGTCTCGAGTATAATATAACGGGTGTTCATTAGAATTTGTGGTGTAGTCGGCTTTGGAACTGATGAAGTCATGTCGTGCATTAAATCATATGGCTGATAACTGACACTGGTAACACTGTAAGACTATGTCAACTTCGATGTTAGCATGTTAGGTTTTGCGTCAGTTTTGACACAGACTGACGCAAATCCTAACCTGCTAACCTCGAATTTGACATTGACTGACAGTGTCACCAGTGTCAGTTATCAGCCATCTATAATATAATTTTCCTTAATGTGTGTTTGTCTGTGGCACAAAATAAAATCTCACGTTCCGGCTTCACAGATGTTTATATTTGTTTAGGTTTTGTTTTTCTTATGATCGGAGCTTGACCTTTCGCGTATCCTATTTCACGTGCGCGTAGCGCGCAATTTGCTTGTATTATTTAATGCACGACATGACATGAACACCCTTTACTATTTTATCTAGTTTACATAACAATATTCAAAAACTTTCTGAAACAAGGTAGGCTGTTTTAACGTTCTGCATAGGAAAATAGCATTACAAAAACAGTGCTATAATAGACTCTATTACAACACTGTTTTGGGTGTTATAATAACTACAAGTAGATAATAGTAATTTAAAAAACTAATTTCATAAAACACGAGCTTGGAGCACGCGTTTAAGGTTATTCTAATGGACAAGTACGCTTAAATGTCTTATAAAACATGTATTTTATAATATCTTTTTTATTTTGATTATTTAACGACAAAATACAAATTCCCTTGTTTAAAAAAAACACTAGTTACTAGGAACATTTTGTTTTGCCTTGCCACTGTTGGCAACACTAATTAACATTTGAAATTATAATTTCGACCGGTCAGTTCAAAACCTGTTTTAAGAATAAAGTTAATAGCTATTTGTATATCTAGGGAACAAAGGTATTCAGTTCCTCCTGCGTGTGAATTAAACACACAAGGGAGGAAATGGACCTTTGCTCCAGTGATACATATATATATGATGTTTTCTGCGAACGCATGTTCTATTGCATTAGATTTCTGTAGTGACATTTTGTCTAATTTCCAAATCAGCATAACGTTGTAAAGCTTTGGTGTGATATCCATGGCGACATAAACACAAATGCGGGAGCAAATAAATATTGGCTCCCGCCGGGAGTCAATAAAAATTGGCTCCCGCTGGTTGGAAATTGACAGTTTTGTTTCCTAAAACTAGGGCGCAAAAGCCGACTTTCTATAGACGGAGTAGAAAAAAATCTATTGTTATTTATTATCTCAAATCGTTAAGTTAAGATTAAAGCATGGAGGAAGGTGCACAGCACCGGAATTACAAGTAGCCGAGAGTACTTGAGATAATCTCCTTCCTAAAAAATCGCGTGAAGCCTACGAAAAGGAATTTGCAAATTTTTATTGCTAGTGCAAACAAAATAATGGGTAGGAATTACGGAAAACGTTTTGATCGCCTATTTTGATAAAGAAAGCAAGGTCAAAAAAGCATCTTCTTCATGTTCAAAATATTCTTATGATAAAGGCCTGCTTAAAAATGCTTTTCCATCAAGTTGCCTTTGAAATATTTGCTTTAGACGAATAATATGTTGGTGACACTGTAAGTCTTACGTCAAATTCGAGATTAGCTGGTTAGGTTTTGCGTCAGACTGTGTCAAAACTGACGCAAAACCTAACCTGCTAACCTCGAATTTGACATAGACTTACAGTGGCATCAACATATTATTCTTACAACAAATATTTCAAATTTCGCTGTCAAATTCGAGGTTAGCAGGTTAGGTTTTGCGTCAGTTTTGACACAGATTGACGCAAAACATAACCTGATAACCTCGAATTTGACATAGACGTACAGTGTTACCAACAATACACTTCAGTACTGTTAAACGCATAACATCAACCGGAGCTGCTTATTGTGATTTAGTACATAGAAACGAGTTCTGCTGAACTTAGTTATGTTTTGAAATTTATTGTCACTTTTATGTAAAAATTTAATATTTTACATTTCTTATGAATTGCGATAAAATAGTATACGCAGCGCGTTAGAAAAGTAGTTTTACTGAACGCGTATTGCCGTTTAAGTACTCGCTGACGCTAATACTCAAACCAGCCATAGTAGGGATGTGCGGTACAATCCGATATTTTGAAGTACCGGTACTTTGTCTTCCGATACTCGATATTTTGTACCGGTATTTCAGTAAGCAATACAATACGATACGATTTATTTTTGGTCAGTATCGTCAGGACCGATCCAAGTTTTTTTCCGCCTGGGTTCCAATAACCCATCTTTTGACCATTCATTCATTTTTTGAAATTTTTAACATAATAATTAATGAAACAATCTCAATGAGGTTATTTGATATTTACATTTAGTGTTCTATGGAAGTAAGGGCGAGTTGGTCGACCGGCGATAACTTTCAATAAGTAATTTTCAGTTTCTACAAACTCGACAATAAAAATACCTAGAAAATATCCTGGATCGAATGTGTACCGGTATTTTATGTACCGGTACTTTTGTATACGATACTGCCTCGGACCGATACTTTTAAATCGATACGATACGATACGATTGTACCGGTACTTTTTGGTGTATGGAACATCCCTAAGCCATAGTTGTTCAGTATAAATCGCTTTTCTAAACTTGTTGCGTAATATACTATTGCTATCTTTGTATTAAGAAAAGCAGTACACCGTAGGTGATTTTAATTATTCAGAATTGAATGTAGTTGGCGCAGCTACATGAAGTTTTAGTCCCCTGTGTCATCAGCAAATTGTCATTAACCCCACTAAAAAATACACATCCAGTGGGGCTTGATTTCAAAATTCTTTGTATACATCTCAATGTTTTTATGATTTATACCTACAGTGAAGTCTTCATTTGTGGATGCACTGTATACGTTGTACATACAATATAGCATTTGAACAACTATAGTAAAAATAAATAACTGTATTAAATAATGTGATGAAACTGGAAAGAACTATTTCGTTAGAAAAATTACACTGTAATTGATTTTTCTAAAATTCCAGAAATGTGTTTTAAAAACTAGGAAATACCTGATTGTAATTAATTTTGTTTGCAAAGACTGGTCGATAAATGCACATTTTTATGTCGGCTGAAGTTTTTCTCTTTTTAAATTTTATATTCAAGTTCTATTCACCAGAGCCGGCTGATTTTATTAAATCACTCCGAGTGCTGCTGCTGCTTCATTGTTAGGGAGCGCATTATGTCATCGAATTCGTTTTAGTTATGCAGCGATTTACTCGTTTTTGAACCTGACGGGTTTATTATTGTTAGAAGTTCACAGTAGCCACCTCCAGCAGGCGACAAATTTATAATTAGAATGCTACGGTCCACTTATTCTCAGTTTAAGGAAGACTCTTAATAATTGCTCGTTAAGTGCGCCAGTTAGCTTCCGGAACTAATCAAAATAATCTAGTGCTGTTTGTCCGTGTTTTAATTGGAATTTTTACATTCAAAGTATAATTCTTTTCCTCGCCACCAGGTTACTACTTTTCTATGTGCCAAGGCTTGTTATAATTTTGTTGAACTTGCGTGCACCGAAATATTTGCTACGTCTAGATAGTCGTGGATACGAAATGAAATAGTTTTGTGGCAGTTCGGATTGAAGCTACAGCTTTCTTTTTCCTTGTTACTCAGAGTACGGGAAGTAAAATTTGATAAATCTGAAATGCTTCTTATCACGTCAGCTTTTTTTATACGTTTTGTTATATACGTATATGTTGCAAGAAAATGGATTTTAGGGAAGCAGCTTGTTCGTGGTCAAATGTTATCTGCCTGTGGGAATATCTGTACCATTTATTTCTTTTAAAATGCTATTTTCCTAGGCAAATATGTGACGAAATAGTTTTTCAGCAAAGCAGATTCATAATTTGTTTAATTTATACATTCTGATGAATGTATTTTTGTTCTTTCGAACTGTTTTGAGTTATATGTTTACTAACTATGTACCTAGTCAAAATTCGAGTTCATTTAAAGGGCAATGCGTGAGAGGTCATTATTGATCGTGTCGTATTTTGTAGGTATTTGGTGTGTATTTTGCGTACTTTTTATTTACAAACACTATATCTACAATTCAAAGCACTAACTCTATCCTTGAACGCACTGTATCGTATCATTAGAAATGAAATATATTACACAAGGTAGCCCTAAAAGCTACTTGGATAAATATTGTTTGTCTAGTCGAATAGTATTTACCCGGTTATTTAGTAATTAACTAAGCGAAAAAGATATTCGGCCAGGCAGGCAAAATGAACCCACGCTTGCTGTCTAAAATAATCATTTACTTGCGACATACGTATATTTTTCATTGGACTGGAAGGACAATATTGACTGCTAACAGCTGTATGGAATATTATTGTCAAGAACTTCAGAGTTCCGCTGACACCAAATTATCTTCCTTAGTTTATTTGTATTGCAGACTTCACAAACAATATGTTTGCGTTCTCCCTGCGTATTCTTGTTATAATGATCTTGATAAACGTATTCTGTATTATATTCTTCAGCATCATTGTTCTTCAAAAAGGAACGTTTTTCTTTCTAGAACGCATTCGTTGTACGCATTAGGTTTTCATATCACTCACATCTAAGGGTGTCTTTTTAATAATCAACATGTTTTGTCGTTATCAAATACGAGTGCGCGTCCTAAATGGTACACCTCATTTTTAAAATTTTGAATAAAATTACTACGTACTACTTAGTTTTTGGTGACGCGGATATTAGAGATTAGATTTGACCGTTTTATATATAGCTTTCCTAGCGTATTATACTTATCAGTGCACACGTAATAACTAACTGGATTCCGGTGCTGCAGTATCACTAACTTTCCACAACTTCGGAAAACTATAGAATTAGCATACACGCCCCTAACACTAACCCAAAGTACCCCTGACCTAAGCTTACGAAACTCACCGTGAACTTCCGACTTCCAAGAAAGGATACTGCGTATGTCAAGAACCTCAGTCAAATACAAATACAAATGCATTCTTTGATAAAAATCTGATTTTACCAATTATTTTTTTATAACACGTGGACTACTGATAGGCTAATTATAAAAGGTACACAAGAAACTTACAAGTTCCAAGTTACCAATTTACTTACGAAACTGTAATTTAAACTTAAATTAATAAAGTTTGAATCTTGTGTTAATATTTTTTGTGTACTGTGCAGTCGCTTCCTCGAACTTCCTTTATTTATGGATTTATTTTTTTGTAAATTAAAGTTGCATTGACCTAAATCAGCTATTTTACTTGTTCAATTAACAAATTCCAAGAGAACGACAGAATTCTTATTATGAAACATTGAATCGTATTATGGAATGAATTCTTACAAGGTGGAAATAAAGTTGTCCCATAACAAAATTATATTGGCAAGGTCGAAGTTAATGGGGTTAACTCAAAAAATATTGATAAATTTGAGCCGGGTGCGGACCATGTAGAGATCCTGTAAATGTCTTCAACCTGAGAGGGACGTCATGGGTATTTGGTGATTTTGACAAGTATAGATCAAAACGTAAACATTCTCTTTATTGCCAACATAACTAGTATTGTGCCATATTTTTCTCAAATGAAGGAATGCGTAGTTGTGGAAATGCAAGTGACGAGACAAAAGAATTAACTTCTTTAGTTACCCTTATGCATGTGTAATCTATTTCATACAGTTTTCTGATGTAGCTGTGTAATCATGGCAAGGAAGATACAATGTCATAATTTGAATGTTTATTGGAATGAAAATAATGCTATTTAGAGCGCCTTGAGTGTAATATATTATAATTTATTCATTGGGCGTATTTGTTTTAAAAATTGCAGAATAAACGTTGCTGACAATTTTCTAATTTAATAAATAATAATTGGCGAGTAATAGTTACTGTTAAAAAGAAGCAATAATTTATTAAAATGCATCTTCAGTATTATATTCGCTAGACGTATAGCTATATTCTTCATTTAAATTAATAATATGCAATATGTTCCATATCTGAAGCATATTGTGATAGTTGCAGACCAGGACTGCCGATCTATTGTTAAAAAAATAAATTACTAAATAGGAAGTTATTTTCCATAGAAAAACTATCTAATTATTAAAAGTACAAGGGTGAAATCAGTCAAAAATTAAAATAGAATACTATACAAAATAATATTAAAAAAAAATTATCTTTGTATTAAAAATGAATGGTTATTGAAGTTAACAGAGAGCAATTTATAATTAAAAGGTAAATAATTAGAACAAACTATAAGATAGTCTGAAACAATATGAAAGTCATAAGCTGAATTAATATTGAAATAGGTTACTTGGAATTTGTCAGATTAATTAAGAAAATGTACTGTATGTAGTAAAAAGTAATCCAAGATGTTAGTTTAAAAAACACTATGTTAAAATTTGAGGATTGCTATAGTAAAATGTATTATTAGATAACAACTGATTTCGATTCTAAAAAATATAGACATACTTCTTTTGTATTAAGAAAAAGTTATAAAATAAACCTTTATAAGCAAAGTCTATTAATGGTGTGATATATAAGGGTGCAAGGGACAAAATTAATTAATAATAAATGGAATAATTGATAATTTAAAACTGAGATATATTTTAACATGAAGAAAGGGCTAATTAGTTAATAAAGGAAGAACTATGAATATTGGAATTGGTGAGATGAGTCGGTACTAACTGGGTTCACTGGAAGAGCTGTGATATGGATTTCTATCAGAATACCTGTAAATAATTTGAAGCGGTATGCTGGCATATACTTATAAATGGATTAATTATAACCTGGAACGGGGATTGCTGGTTCGAGTTCGTGCGGGTCACAATTGAGTAAGGACATCTATGAATTGGATTTTCATTGGGCTTGCTGTCACAAATTCATCATTTGGGTCGGTGTTTATGGAGTGGAATAGAAGGATTGGATACCATGTTGGTTGCTATAAAGAGGATTACATCTTGGATTTGCAGTTGTATGTAATAAACGATCTGCCATCTTAGGATAGCTGGGTGGCTGTTGGAGTTGTAGCGTTACACTTGGTGTTTGGTTGAATGTAACAGTGTGGATTCTAATTGAAGTGGGGTTCCTGGTTGAAGATTCAAATACATGTGACAAAATAGCTTAGTTATATTTCTGCTGTTGTTTTCTACAGGAGAATTGGATCCATTTTAAAAGGGGAAGATAACCAGGTATATGTAATTAATAAACATTAATTAGTATTAACAGCGGAATAATGAATTACTTACAAAAATACTTACTCCTTTCAACATATTGGAACTGATTTGTGTTAATTAAATATAAATTCAGCTAAGTGTCATATTAGTAAGTTGACAGTGACAGTTGTCAATAACCAAACAATTTGTACAATTATTTTGATAGAATTTTCTAACGCAAGTACCCACCTGAGATAAGATGTTTTTTATAACCTGAGCTAGTCAAAGAAATAAATTAAAATATTAGGAAAAATATTTTATATAAAGTATTTTGAAGTGAATGGATAGGAGTAATTTAGCAATCTATTAGATATTATAATTTTGGCTTACATAGTAAAGTCAATACTATAATATAACAATATCTATATTTGTGAGTCTCCCGCTCAGAAAAGATTAGTTTTTCTGTATGTCTTACATAAGTATTCCACTGCTCATCACTAACAGCATCTAATGATTTCGACCACACACTTAGTACATCTCCAGAGGATGACTTGGTGAACATGGAAAATCTGGAATTTCTTGGGAAAACCGTTTATTGAGCAATTTTATTGTTACGTGACTTTTACATGCATTTTGTAAATAATTCTTAATGCATTTTATATGACTGGATTGACCTTAGTGTAAATCTCTTCTCTTTCTTAGAACCTGTCTCTAAAAGAGACTTCATCTGAACATGTTGAATTTTTTAAGCGATAGATAGTTCTATCGGGAATCTACAATGCTTTCACCGCTACTTTCACACAAATCTATCTTCAAGTAAGAAATTCTATTTAAAATTAAGCTTTTAGATTGCTTGTTAAATGGGTTCAACATAAGAAGAAATGAAACGCAAGTAACAAAAAATTTAATTTGACGGTAAGGACGCTTTACCGGCCGAAGATAATGTTGTCTGAAGCTGGTAAACTTTACAGTTTTTTGCACGATTGGAATAATTTAAATAGTTATTTTACTATAATATAGTATAATGTTAAATTGTCAAAAATGGCGGTTGTTCTTTGGCAAGTCAACGAATAGAAGTAATAATTTACCAAATAGTCCTAAACTGGTTTCCACGACTGTTTATAATGTGCATATTCATGAATATGTCACTGAAATTTGTCATTACTTACAGTTCAGGTTTCGTAAATGTAATTACTGTCATAGAAATTCGTGTTGTAAACGAGTAAAAACGCCCAATCGTGCAAAAAACGTAGCGTCAACAAGGTTGATATAAAATAAAAGTTTTTCTTTGGCATATTAGTATAATTTATGGCTCGGAGTTTTTATCTGTATATAAAGTTAGTGGTAATGCGTATTAGAGTGTTTACCATTTTTGTTAATATTGCACAATGATTTATTATTACATAACCCCCTTCTGTAAAATTTATCAGATAATAAATGAGAATTATTTTTGTGTCGGGCATCACACACGATAGCACATCTTTATTATTTATCAATTTTCTTCACAAACAAAAATTCTTTTCAAGGTACTAAAAAATGCAGTTCTATGCAATACATGAGTTGAACATAAAACGCGTACCATGTTTCTCTAGGCCACAAGAATATTTTAGATTATGACAAACACATACCATTCGTAAATAGTTGTGTCAATCAATGACCAGCATTCGGGTTGGCAAATATAGTACTAAATCCAGGATTTTTAATAGGTGTAATACTTTGAAATAAATCTCTTACAGGTATTTACAACTTGCAAGCGAAACGTTTCTAACTTAGTTGTTAGCTAGCTCCCTCAGCAAACCTTTGTGAACAACCATTCCTAAACAGTAGGACATGCGCAAAATTATTAAATCCCCACATTCGTTTTGCAAAGCATAGAGAAAATCTACTCGTATGCTATATTTTCTTCTGTAATATAGTATTAGAAATACATGTTATACATTCGCCAATGCTCTATTTGTATTTATAACTTTCAAAATCACAGTATGAAATACATTTGCCTAGAGCGAGTCGAGAAAATGTTTGTGTTACTACGTTGAGAAATTAAACCGCAGACTTTGTGGTCAGTAGCCTGGGTATGAGCAGATGTAATATTCGGTTTGAAACAATTGCATACTTGTGTAGAGAAGGTTAGCTGCTTATTCTAACTCATACTTCTTTTCAAGTGTTAATTCTTAAACATACTGATTTTGAATACAAACATTATCAGGTACTCGTATCAAGTTAATATTTTTCTCCAAACATCATAAGCAGCCTTTTGGCTGGTTCTGATCACATAGATTGGTTCCATAGTTACGAATCTCCCCTCGTTTGTTAGTGAATCTTTTACTCTCACATTTACATAAATGTAACGAAATTGTAGTATTAACTGATTTTATTTCAACGTTTTATCAATTCACTGGATACCTACTGTTTTATTGAAATTTGACGTCGTCGCAAATGAAGTACACAATTAAGCAATGCGTCACTAACCTTTTTTCAATGGTCCCGTATCAGGGAGCCCGCCGATTACTCCAAATGTAAAATTGCTTTGTGATTACTGGGATACATTCGAATTGATGAACGGGCGTTTGTTCTCAAATGGGGAGCCTGGACGGTGTACGAACCGTAAAATTACTTAGGTTGCTGAACTGTATAAAATGACCGTTCTCGGACTTTTCGCTGTTACAAAAATTGTGCTGGTATCTTACAGTTTCGACTACTTCTAGCTTCTGTCCAGAGCTATTCCGTTGGTTAAAAGTAGCGCATATGCGTAGTCATAAAGCTTTTTTACATGTATGTATGTAATTTAGTATTATAAGAATTTTTTAAAATTTGTGTCCGTAATTAGGTGAACTTGTTTTATAAATTGCGTTTCTAATATTGTTAAATCAAACCATCGAAATACATTGAAGCACCAAAACAATAGTAGAACAATCTCAAAGTTTTTTATAATTATTTGTTGTGATTGTAGTGTTCAGCTATAGTTGTGATCTACAACGTAGCTGCTGGTAATATCAAATTCGAGGTTATCAGGTTAGGTTTTCCGTCAGTTTTGACACAAACTGAGGCAAAACCTAACCTGATAACCTCGAATTTGACATAGAATTGAATTTCCACAGCACATTGAGGACCAGTCTTCTTTTTGGATCTCTCGATAGTACATTACCAGCGATAAAAAGTAATTGGTCAATATAGGAATTGGAATGTTCAGTAGAAAATGATCAGGCAATTCAATTAGTTTTCTAATCACCGTCACTGCATATCCGCAGAACTCTTCAGGGCATTATACGAACCCAAACACATATTTATTCGTACTGTTATATCTACGGAAGTGTTCGTTATCCGAGCACATTAAGATTCTCTTCTATTGTCAAAACAATATAGTCTCTACTTGTAATACGTTGTATTAACGCAAAGAAAGCGTATACTGTTTAACACTTGTTTCGTTTAATGAGATAGCGCATTTAAAGTGAAAGAAGTGCGTAACAGATAATTTCGTACCTGAACTGTTATTTCTGCTAAGGGAAACGTAACTCAGTTTTAAACTATAATTTCGAGACCATTTTGTTTTATAAAATTACAGTACGAATTGATACGTGTAGCGGTTTATGTTTTACGCCGATGTAGTAAATAACCTGTTGTCTTAAAGATTTACTTTCTTACTTATTAAAATCGTACCGCGGCACGAATACATGTGTTTGGGCTCGTATACGGGGTGTTTTTGAAATACACGTACAACGGAAGACCACAAGTTGCTTGGTCCAAAATATGATGATTTAACTCAACTTACCTATATACAAAGTTGCTTAGTTTAGCCGCTAGAGGGCTTTAAAAATGATTCGCTTTTTAATTTTTTTTTTCAAATAAATAGAAAAATCTGTGATAGATTTTATTCATTTTTTGGCCATGCGTTTGTACCAGTAAACTACAACTTTTTGTGGAACAAACCCTAATTTCGAAAATTACAGGGTGTTTAAAAACGTTGTCACAATAAATTATCCATCCATATTTTTTTAACCCCTCTGTATAATCACTTTAATTTTGAAGGTATTTTCTCTCTTACAAAATTTTAGTTGGGTAAACGGTTTAACCACAAAACAATATTTTCTAAGCCTGAATCAGTAATAATTATATTTAACACTAGGCTTGTAGGGATTTAGAAAATATTTTTTGTGGCTAAACCGTTCACCCAACAAAAATTTTGTAAGAGAGGAAATAACTTCTAAATTAAAGTAACTATTCAGAAAAAAAATTGGTAGTGATTATTAGTGATGGGCTTATTCGAATGAAAAATAACCGGTTATCCGGTTATTGAAATAACCTATGTAACTCGGTTTTCGTTCCAAGTATTCGAATGAAAAATAACCTCATGCTGATACGTACTACGCTTTGAATATAAAACCTCTATTCAAAGGTACTACGTGCCATATCTCAGCGACCTACGCAGTGCTCAAAATTCTGTAAATATAAATACGTCATAACTCATAAACAAAGCAGGTTGTACTGAAAACACCATTTGGTTATCGCGTACCTACCTCCTATCATAAAAAATTACAAATTATCAAATTCTAGGGACCTGAAACTTGTACGCCTAAAAACTGCAAACGCATCAAGCTATAAAACAATTTTTTATTTGCTTACATCTCCAAAGGTTCAAAACAAGAGGCGGCGCCTTTAACCCGCCCGATCGATAAAGATAAACGTTAGCAGTCCCGCATATTTCTTTCTTTCTACACTTCTTAATAAATACCTCTTAATTTCCAATACATAACACATAATGTACGGTCGGCGCCTTAGAAATCGGGCACTACACACTATTACGATATATTTTGCATGTATTTTTAAGTGTATAAACTGGGTTTTTACAGTTATTATGGTTTTAATTGTTACGTCAGATTGATTATTGTTTGTCAATTATGAAATGCCATCTCACATTAATGAAGTAACCGGAGCAAGAATACTCCAAAGACTAGAAGAACATATTACGTGTCCCGATTTCTAAGGCGCCGACCGTACATATTATGTTTTGGTTCCTCTGCTATCTGCAAGTTACGATGTCGATGCAGATGACGGTGAACCGCCAACCGGCAAACCGGCTGACTTAATCGAAACGAATCGAGAGCCAAAATTTATTCGAATGATTATTCAAATAATCATTCGGTTATTAATATCATTCGAATGCAAATTATTCGGTTATGAAAATTGTCCGGTTATGCCTATCACTAGTGATTATACAGGGGTTAAAAAAATTTAAAAAATTAATTATTTTTAAAGCCCTCTAGCGGCTAAACTAAGGAACTTTGTATATAGGTAAGTTGAGTTAAATCATCATATTTTGTGCCAAAGAACGTGCGGTCTTTCGTTGTACGTGTATTTCAAAAACACCTTAATATCAAAAGCGATTAATACGTATACAGGAATTATGTAAAGCAAGCCGAGTCATATTTCAGAAAAAACTCGTTCTGTTTTAAAAATCAATGAGTCAGAAATATGTACTTGGCATACTCATATTATAAATATCAAAAATAGCATTTTGTTTGCTAATAATTTGCATGTGTTTAATAATAACGGTTTTCTAAAATAGAAGCATTCATGTTCAACTCCCAGCATTATTTCGTTACGGAATTTATAAAAAGTAAACTGTTCCCTTGAGCACTGAAATTAATTCGACGTCGTTTACAGCAGCGCTTTTTCATTTCTGTGATTTATGGATTATACGACTGACGATGTTCAATTAACCAGTTCTAGGAAATTTTTGTCGTAAGGTTTGTTACGCATAGCAGATCGAAGAAGAAGGTTCACCTCCTGAAGTTACCTCAGTAGGGAATTCAAACCCAGAGGGAATTCGGAGAAAGCGTTATAAATATATCTAGTAAGTGATTTCGGGGAGCTTTGCGACAAACACAGATAGTGCGGGGAACCGAGAGTGAAGTTGGAGTGGCAATCCGTCACATTCCTCTCCGAGGACCACACTGCTGCATAATTAATTACGCTAGTTAAGCTTGGGAAACCACCTGGAACCGTAATTACATAAAATTGGTAACATTTACTTAAAAGTTGGTAAATTGTACAAATGCGTTGTAAATAATTAGAAATCGTGAGGAGCTTCCGAATTAACGCGCTTGCATTAAAGCTGATGCTGCATGAGGGTAGTTCTCCAACTTGTCAACAACAGCACGCCGTGTATCAAATTAGTGCTGGTAATAGTGATAAATACAATTAGAAACACATCAAACGTTGCTATTACCGCGTCTGACTAACTTCAGATACGATTTACGTGGCAATCGTATCCGCCCCCATGCGGGTCTCGTCAGTGTTTAAGAGCGGATGTTGAGTTTACATGTAGCTTCCGTAAACCTTACGGTAATACTGGAAGTAAATAAAGATTTGCTCATATCTTAAGATCATCATGAATGTATATACGTAAAAAATGTCAGACCTCAAATAACAGAGATTAAATTGCAAGATGCGGTTAGCGGACAATCGTGTCTTTGATCTATAGAGACGCTTAACGACGTATTCGAAGATTAGTAAATTTAATCTACCTACAGTGTGTGTCACTTTTCATCTTCACACTCTGTACCTATCTTCCTTATTTTATTTTCTCTTCGATTTAAAATGGTGACATTTTAATCACGCCTTCATAACCTGTGACTAAAAAGACTCTTAGTCACGTGCTGAAGTTGGCAACGACGTTTTACTCACGGTGAAGTTTGGTTCAGACAGTATTTGCTTTATTAACCACAGCCAAAAGTAAAATCAAGTTAGTTTTCAACAGTCAAATTTGACGTTTGTCAAGTATAATTTAACCTAACATAATATTAAAAATCTTAGGGCCGGTTGCAGAAAGCAATGTTAAGTCTGGTGCTAGCTAACGTCGCGTCAAAGTGAACCAAATCGCATCAAATTTTGTTTACTAATGTATTAGTTACCATAAGCATTTGAGATTTGATTCGTTTTTGTTCACTTTGACGTCGCGTTAGCTAACACCAGACTTAACATTGCTTTCTACAACCGGCCCTTAATGAATTAATAAGATTCTCTAAATTTGTGGTCGTACAAAAAGTATGGTATGTAACACATTATATAAACTTGTCTAGACACTCTTTTATTAAACACTCGCTTGCTACACTCCGCTCCTGCCTAAAAAAACTTGGTGACTAAAGTGGACGTTTTTAAAACTTATTACATAATATACTATTAATAGTTATCTATGCACTAAGGTAGTAAAGCGTTTTATTCGCAACCATATATGTAATGTTAACATTACTGACCTCATTTGAGTGTGGGAAGTCGTACATTTCCGCCCGCTACTTCCCGACCGCTGTGTAAGTAGGGACACTGGGAATCTCGTTCATCCATTCATGCGCGCCACAACCTGTCGTATCATAATATAATAATTTTTCCAATTATTGTTTAGAATAAAGTGGTTGCGAATAAAATAGTATACATACCACGGTGAAAAGTTTCATTCCTGTCGAGAGATTAAGTAGTTAACCGAGACGCGTAGCGTCGAGGTCAACTTTATCTCGAGATCTCGAGATAAAGTTGACCTCGACGCTACGCGTCTGGGTTAACTACTTAATCTCTCGACAGGAATGAAACACTTTCCACCTCGGTATGAAATATACTATTACATTTATGCAACGGACTAAAGCTCGCATTACTCCCGCAGTGCCTACACAATTTTTGCACGAATGGGCGCAGTATTGCAAAAAAATGAAATGTAAAAATTAAATAATAATTGACTTGAAATCTTTTGTGATTTATTTCGAATGTGTTAGATACTTTTGTATGCAGTTATCTGTGTGACATCATTTTTTATTGACGTCCATTATTTATTTATTTTGGATATATACAGACAAGTCCAGTGAAATATCCACTAAAAGTATATATTGTAAAGGTTTTTTAGTATAAGGGTTTGATATTAAATTAAAGAGGTTAAAAGAATACAGTGATAAATTACAAAGATGAATTTAAGTATTAGAAGGATATCGAATCTATTAAAATGTATTTGGTAAAGAAATGAAGTAGAATTAAATTCAATTGACTGATGCTATATAAGAAACAGAAAGATTCTAACATAATTTAATTATTATCTGAAATAAAGTGGAGGATTAATGACAAATACCTATTCGAGAAATATCATTCAACATAGTGGGTGTTAGATAAATATGATACAGATTAAAAAGAGTGTTGGACTTTAAAATATATGTTAAACAATATCACTAAGAAGATAATAATATTTATCAGTATGTAAAATAATTTGGTACAAAAAACATGTAATACCTTTGCAAGCGGTTAAATTACTAAAATAAACCTTTTATAAAAGTTATATAATCTGTTTGGAATATAAAAGGGTTGTGAATTAAACTAAAATTGGCGATAATAGAATTAAAATAAAAATTCTAAAGATTTAAAGATGGGAAAATGGCTAGGAAGAAGAAAATGGATGTGGTGAGAATGCCCTAAGTAATAAAGTTATAAAAGCAATTTCTGGAATTGGATGCCGAACTAAGTTGATTGTCAATCAATTACATCATACGAATTGGATAGCAGGGAATGGTTTTTCTGGAAGTGGTTTATATCGAGTTTGTTATTAGAGTGAGCGTCTTATGGTGTGGATAGAAGGTTTTTCATCTACTGGAGTTCTAATTCGCCAAGCTTGTTATTGAAGTTACATCTTGTAACTTGCATTTAGTCGAGGTTCGTGAAGGTTGTCGGTGGCTTGAGAATTTTAGAAGGAAGACTTGGAAGGCGTTTGCTGCTGATCAGTTTTTTAGCAGTTCTGTTGGAGAATGGTGGTACGTGCCTTGTCGTGTTTGGTTGGGAAGTCTTTGAAGTTCCTGGTGTTTGGTTGAGTTTGTGCTGGGATTTGTGTGGACGTTGGGAGATTTCTGGGAGACTAGCGGATGCGTTTGGCTTGGTAAAGGAGAGTATCGAGGTCCATGGACAGCTGACAGACTACATGTATTTATGTAAAAACTAAAAGAAAAACATAGAAAGAGTAAAGTGAGGTAATTTTAAAGAAGGGAGTACTTACTATTTGATATTTGTTGAATGACAAATAATGTAACGAGGAGGTATTTGTAATTGATTTTGCACTGGCATAATTTGAAGTGACAAGTAACAGACGTCATGAAATAAAAGAATGAATTTTCAGGAATAAAAGCAGTCTAGATTATGAGCGAATCCGACCTGTGTTTTCAGTTAAGAGATTTTTAATAATATGTATTGATAATCCATAATTCATAAAAGGGCAAATGAGATACTTACATTCATTTTAAAAGAGAATTGATTGAAAATAAACTAAAGTATAGTAAGTCAGATGTCATAGCTAAAGAATAATAAATTATTGTTATAACATAAAACCATTTACATACATAAACACCATTATAATATATTCAATTATAACAATATACATAACTTAAAACGTAAAAATATATAACTTATTGCATGGAATAAACAAGAAAAGTTAAATCAATATGTTTATACTGTTATTTGATTTCGATGACGTGGGAATCAACTCTTAGTTACCTTCCCGTTTCGAGGCAGTAAAATACTGTTTTAGTCCATTTCGCGCAAAAATCAGTTCAGTAATGTTGTATAGGAGACATTGAGTAAAGTTCAAGTTGGGGCACTTCATTCGATGTAGGAACATGGCCTGAGACGAGGCTAGTCAGGGTCGCCGAAATATCTCTTTTCGCAACCCAGTCAATGTGGCACACCGTTAACGGCGTACTGGGTGATGTGGTTAGCATCACGCATTTTACGACTGCCTTACTTTTCCTACTTCCACACCTGTGGTTTCGGTAGCCAATTTTTAAAGCGACTGGGTGGGGCGCTCGCCAGTTGCCAGATGTGGGTATTGAACCCCGTACCGTGCCACCGCAGCCTGACGCCCTAACGGTTAGGCCACGCTGGCGACAGGAGACATTGAGTAGTTATTGTAAATTTATTAATGTAGCTGCTTGTCACCAATAATACTTAGTCCCAAATTGTATTTTTAATAAGTCAAATTGTTTCTCAGCATGCAGGACAACTACATCGTATCTGTTTCCAAAACATGATGACGTACTAGCCCAGACTTTAGTTGTCGTGATAACAACAAATATCAGATGTGAATAATCACAAAGACAAAACGTGCACTTGTGGATGTCTCTTTCTGGAAAAAAGTGTGTAGAAGTTATCGGCCGTACTATTAAAAAGAGTTACTGCGTGGCGTATGCTGTGTCACCCACCAATAATAACTAAATCTTAAAAATGACTTATACCTGTATAAAGTGCCGTACTATTATGCAAATCGATTCAAACGTTCTATTATTATAATAAATTTTTAAAAGAACGTTAAAGCAGAATACTGGCTTAACGAAGAGCATTTAGCAGAGGCAAGTTAAGTTAAATTGTCCTAGTTTGGACCCAGGAGTATGTTGTTTAACCATGTCAATATATTGTAGAGACGTTCTCTCCAAAACGTTAATTACTGATGGTGTACACCTTAGTACTGTACTCTAAATTATCACATTTTTTATCCAGCTACTTCAAATACTCTGTAAATATTCCCAGGATGATACATTATGATCAAGATATAGATTTTGGGAGAATACTAATTTAACATAATTTAACAATGTATTACAGCAGAGATTCAAAATGAGCTGATATTCAAAACGTGTTTTGTGCTTTTAGAGTTACCAGTGCCTGCAGCAAACATGCCTGATAACTTCCATCAGGGGTGTGTCCGAAAGCGCCATAGATTTGAAGCGTTCAAACCAGAATAGTTTCCGATTATATGTAAATCCCAAAACTATTAATATTTATATTATATGTATATGGAAACGTAATTTATTATATTCGAAATAATTTAAGATTCTATACAAGACATTTCAATTTCAAAATTATTATATAAAAAATTTGAAAATTTAATGAATAACAGGACACAGGCTTATTTTAACCCTTTGAAGCATAGTGGTTCCACACAGAAACCACTTACTTAAATTATTATTGCTATACCCAGACTGGTTTTACAGCGAAACCACACTTCCTACATGGGTATTAGTGCGCCACCTATTGATCTCCTTCGCAAATTCGCAAATTGGCGAAAACTGCATTGTGGTATAGGTTAGGTATTATCACAAGAACTACCTGCTGTGTTTTTTATCTACATTTTTGTAAAAAGTGAGACAACTACTCCGTTTTTTTGGACGAACGTGTTACTCAAGCACTAACAGAGAGGTGAGTATACTTGTTTTACGTAGTTTATTGTTTACTTTGTCAACCGGATATGGTTTTGCGGCGAAACCAGTGTGCATGTACTAAAGTTCAAAATTTTTTTTCTTTAGGATGGAAAAACGAATTGATTTGTCGAAACTGACCTCCGACGAAGCTTACGCTTTGTTTGATGAAATTCCTTCTGATGGAGAGTCAGTAATAAGCGAAAACGAGGAAGAAGGAGAAGAAATAATTGAAGACATCGTTGAAAATAATGAAACCACCGAAACGATTGCTCAAGAAACTATTTTCAGTGACGACGATTTGGAATTTGGTAGCGACATAGATGACGATCCAGACGATCCAGAAGACAATATACCACTTATTCACTTTACGAACTGGAAAAAACAAGAAATTGTTCCGAAACACAGTCATTTTCACCAACTAACTGGTCCCAGCTCTGAAGTACCACCTGATCTCACAAAACCTATAGATTTCTTCTTGCTTCTTTTTGGCGATGCTATTCGTCTGGTTACAGAACAAACAAACTTGTATGCCACCCAGGAAAAAAGAAATTTCATTCCGACAACTGAGCAGGAAATGAAAATTTTTATTGCGGTAAATTTACTCATGGGTATAAAAAAATCTCCCTCTTTTCGCGATTATTGGTCTTCTCGTCCAGAACTGCGTGATGATTTCATAGCATCAAAAATAGGCGTAAACCGGTTTGGCTCCCTGCTAACTAGCCTCCATTGCAATGACAATGCAACAATGGCAAAAAAAGGAGAGCCCGGTTTTGATAAATTGTTCAAAATCAGACCATACATTGAACTACTGAAGAAAAAGTTCCAGAAATATTATTGCCCATCAAAGGAAGTGTCAGTCGATGAGAGCATGGTGAAGTTCAAAGGCCGAATTGCTTTCAAGCAGTATATGCCAATGAAACCCGTGAAAAGGGGGTTCAAAATTTGGGCATGCGCTGATAAAGAAGGTTATCTAAGTAATTTTGAAATCTATACAGGAAAGAATACAGATAAACCTGAGACAGGTTTAGGTGAACGGGTAGTGCTTGACATGACTAAAGGTCTCGAAGGAAAAGGACATCACGCTTACTTTGACAACTATTTCACAACAACTGACCTATTACTTTCTTTACAAGAACATCAAATTTACGCTTGTGGAACTGTACGAGCAAACAGAAAGAATCTTCCCACTGGATTGAAAGACGATAAGGAAATGAATCGAGGAGATTTCGATTGGGCAGTTTATAGAGGCAAAGTATCTTGTATCAAATGGAAGGACAAAAGAACTATTCAGCTGCTCTCTACTATACATTCTCCTATAGATCAAACTAAAGTGAATAAAAGGGAGAAAGATGGAAGTATGACTGAGGTAAATTGCCCTAAAGCAGTTATAGACTACCGAAGGTGTATGGGTGGAGTTGACAAAGCTGATATGATGAAATCCTACTACGCCATCAATCGGAAATCCCGAAAATGGTACCACCGCATATTTTGGCATTTTCTTGATACATCAGTAGTCAACTCATATATAATTTTCAAACGAATTACCAATAGTGCTATGAGCCTCAAGATTTTCCGATGTGAAGTAATACGTAGCTTGATTGGGGCTTCCGTTTCAAGAGGCTCTTGTGGCAGGCCATCTTCTACTGAAAAAGTTGTATCCAGATTCAAGCCCTATGTGCCAATAGATCAACGACGTGATCAAGCAAAACATCTACCTGTGCACGGAACATCAAGACGTTGTGCTCAGTGTAGTACGGCCAAAAAACCTCATCGAACCAGATGGAGTTGCATACAGTGTAAAGTCGGGTTGTGTTTACTGGCAGAAAGAAACTGTTTTCTAACATATCATAAATAATCTATGTAATTAGTTGATTTTGTATGACCTGAACGAAATAAAGTGCATTTTTTATGCAAAAAAAATTGGATCACGAATTTCATTTGTGTTCACTGTTACTTGCATTGTGGTTTCATAACGTAACCACTTACAAAAGTTAAAATAAACAATTTTTTTCAAAAAGTAAGGGCCGGTTGCAGAAAGCAATGTTAAGTCTGGTGTTAGCTAACGTCGCGTCAAAGTGAACAAAATCGCATCAAATTTTGTTTACTAATGCATTAGTTACCATAAGCATTTGAGATTTGATTCGTTTTTGTTCACTTTGACGCGACGTTAGCTAACACCAGACTTAACATTGCTTTCTGCAACCGGCCCTAAGTATACTACATCATTTTTCTACACTTAAAGACGGCCCATACCAAATTTCGTTAAAATCAGAAATAAAATTGAAATTCGTGCTTCAAAGGGTTAAGCGCAACGAATTAATGATTTGCAAGCGCTAGGTACCAATAGGCCAATCATAGAGCTCCAGTGTAAATGAGCATAACTTCATATTCAAAATCTATTATTTATAAGCCAGCGAGAACGACTAGAAAGACAAAAAAAAGCAATTCATAGAAAGAAGGGAAAGTTGGCTCCTAATAGAAAGAACCTCAGAAAACTAACGAGATAATACGAAAGTACTTGAATATTTCGTCTTCATTGGTAGCGAGTACTCTTGGTACAGTGTCAATTAACCTAAAATGTGAAACGCGCTTTTCTACCACTTCTTGGGATGCTCACAACCTAGACTAGCTCAAAGCTCTCAGCGCTTTGTGGTCATGGGTAAGGGCTAGGCGACGGATCTTAAGGTTATTCAATGAAAAAAAAGTGAGCACCAGTTGCCAATAATTATAATAACAAAAACACAGTCCAATTTGCAGTCAAAAACACTCACCGTAGCTCAACTGAGAAGAATCTAAATATCCTCTAAAAAACGAGCAGGTTTCAGTAGCTCATAGAGAAAAAACGTAAAGATTAATAACCTAGGCTTTCATAAAGTGGTGATATGCCAGGCGCCAAATATTCAATGTAAACCCAAAGATACAGGAAAAGCCGAGATCCACCAATATAGTATTCATAAATGTAATTAAGAATATCTTGGTACGGCGACCTACAGCCATAAAAATTAGATCGGGAAGATCATCAAGAGTTTTTCAACTTATGGAATCTGTACTACTGTAAACTATATAATTGAAAAAGCGAATATTGTGAATGGAAATTTCCGTTGGAAGGAATACATCAAATACCTTACTTTTTGCAGAGGCCGAAGTTATTACATTTGGAGATTTAGTGGTCGCAATCAACATGGTTTCGAAACTTATCGGGAGGTAGCGTAATGTAAATATGAACACGACTAAACACCGGGCAATAAGCAAGCAAGCATACTAAAGATTTAAAACACTGCATACCAGGCATAAATAACGAAAACACCCACGCCCCTATTTTTCCACGGTCGGGAGTAGAAAGAGAAGAAACAAGTATTTTCATAAATAAAGCACTAAGAGTAAATCACAATTAACTATACATACTGCAATATGTAGCATTATATATTCAAATGCTTGGTAGTATAAAACAACCCACACGATGGCATGTAAAGCATTAAGGATATCATCGATGCTTTTTTAAATGAGAAAACCGCTTTTTATTATGTTGCTAATGACAGTAACAAACTTAAAATTATAAATAAATTATGCATAGGTATAGTAATCACCATTTGCTGTTGCTTCTTGTTTTACATATCTTATTTCTTATTCTTATATTACATTGTTGTGGTCACTTCTACATCTTCTTCATCAACCATCATGTTCTATTTCAATCTTCTATATGTCTTTACTCTCATTATTTTCGTTTTCCACCATTGATTTCTAGTTCTATTTTTACAGCTTGTATCTTTAATTCCACATATTTTTCTATCATTTCTCTTTATTTTGTGAAAATGGTTTTTCGTTACTGTTTTCAAATATCGCAATTGCTAAAGATTACTAACTTCGAGTATTTATGTTATGTGTCCAAACAGTTTTTCCAACCAAAATGTTGAAGAAATGTATGAAACGGAAAATACTTGCCTCATTGACTGTAAAGTATTCATGCAGTCCATTACTGCTACAGTGAAACGTGTATGTAGAATAATATATTTTCTAATTCAGCTTTTTTATTAGTATGCGAGAATGATTTCCAGTATACATATATGATTAACAAATAGATTTTAACATGACCTATTAAGAAAGTAGACTAACAAAGAGGAATTCATTCTTAACATCTTACCGTAATAGTTATTCTTGATATTGATAAAGCAGTTAACGATGGAAAAAGCACACTTCGAAACTGTCAAACTTTTAATGGCAACTTGAATTTTCTAATGTGTTAAATTTAAATGTTATTGCAGTTAAAATAAAATCTTCTCGAATGCAGTTGAACATAAAGTTATTTATCTCGTCTCAGAATTTGACTTACCATCTATCGGCCCCGCGCTCTTGCTCTTCCATAAAATTTACTCGTCGATGTACGTGATACATAAATAGCTAAAATATCGTACTATTTAGTTATATTATATTGTTTTGCTTTGATTATTGCTACGATTTCTTGTTTAAAACGATTATTTCTAAAATAATATAATACATAATAGCTATTTATGCAACAAGTGCTAAAAGTCGACTTTTATGCGCGAGACATGAAAATTATGAAACGAAGCCGAAGGCTGAGTTTCATAACATGTCTCGCGCATAAACGACTTTTAGCACGCGTTGCATACAATATTTTATCTACGACCTTAATTTTACCGTTATTAATCCATAAATATCCATTTAAGAAAGGTTCGCATCTGCGACGCTGCGTCATAATGAATAGTAGGCTACGCCGCTGGCGATTGTTTGGCCACGCCCGTGCTGTCAAGGTTGAGTTACGAAATGTAATTATTGATACTCCACATATGACTGTATTCATTACATAACGCTTTAATTATTTCAAAAACGCTTTACTTCTAACGCAAGAAGCAACTAGAATAGCTTTACAACTTCACTTGCAGTTCGAAATTGTAGTTTTGAACCTCCCTTCACTTTTAGCACATGTGCTAAAAGTAAACAGCTGATTTCTTTAAACACGGTAAACTATAAAACGTCACTTTTAGTGAAACAAGCGAGTGTTAAAAAGCCTACTTTTAGTAGTGGTCGTAGATAAAATTAATTTTATCGTTTGTGAGCATTTATTTTTAATTCTTGGGTAACTAAGATGTTAGGCCTATGGGCCTTCCATTCTCATCATTCTATGGTAGTAAATCACTTCAAATGCTTCAATACGTTTGCGACTTTCGACATTAAATTCGACATGTTTCCTAGTAGTAGGGCGTGCTGTATATAACTTCCAATATTCCATCAAAAATTGTACTAATAATAAAATTGATTTATAACATCTACATTCATTTTCCAAGTTTATATTATACAGATGGTAGTTTTAAAATTATTTGGATTTCTAAACAGTGAAGCGCATCTGAGACTTCAATAGCGTTGTTAATTAACGCAAATGTATAAAATATGTAAATAAGTCGGGGTTTTGTTTAATCTTGGGAATTTAAGCTGTGCTGAATTATTCGATTTATTTAAGTATTGCTGAAGAATGTTTCTCGGTTACAGCGCTACTCCTAAATGCGCGGATACAAAATTTTTCGTGTTATTGCTGCAATGGATTACCTTAAATAGCCATGGTTTTGTGTAAAATGTTACATTCGGCGAGATAAATTTCGCCGTTGAATATAAACCATCCACCAACTGCGACATTACATCGGGGTTTTTATACATATTGCGTGAAAGGGATACATAAAGCAATAACATCCATGTAAGTTCTAAACCAACATATTTTAAATTTTTATATCTCGAATTCCTCCTCAATTTACTTTTTACTTTTTTGTGTAAAAATATACTAACAACACGTTTTGCTTCAGCAAAATCTCCAGCTTTAATACCACGGTTTAAAATGTACATCTGAAGTGAATTTCACCACTGCATAACGTTTTTCGCTAAATTTTGTTCAGTTTAATTTAATTCCATAACTTCTGCACCCATGTTTTGCCGCTGCACAAAGCGTGCTAAGAAATAAATAACTTTCGCAAGGTTGTTGGGGCAAACTGCTTCGCGTCTTAATTAACGCTGATTACTTTCTGCAAGATTTTCCATATCTAGGCCTAACGTAGATGACATATTCGCCGATTTTATCAACTTAATTACGTCTAAGTTGTGGTTCTAATTTTGGGTAATTTGTGCAATTTGCGCTTGCACAGTTCGTGCCATTTGAATGGACCAAGAACAGAATTTGATGAAAATTTCATCCCAAGTTGGTCCGCAGGGAATCAAAGCACATACAAACTTAATAAGTAAATTAGCTCATCTGAGCCATCTGGGGCAAACTATAGGCCGTATTAGAGCGGCTAGCTCTGGGCATAATTTCCATTTGCGCTAATTCTAGTGTTATATTGCTCAGTGTAGAATGGTAATTACATTGCTAGTAAGGTGCACTTAGCAGATACGGACAATGACAGAGTTCGGTATTAATTGTACTTTTAGACAATTGTTAATAGCAAATGAACTCGCTCCATGTTAATTAATCAGCTGATGTCAGCGTCCTATATTAAATTTTCGTGTCATAATGGTAGTGGAATTTGAATATTGGTATAAGTTAAAATTGAATGGAAATAAACACCAGCCTGCATATACATTTTCAAAGCCAATAAAGTAGCATACACGTGAAATTGGATTTGATATAAAATTTGATTTGACATTAATCTCATCAATTGACAGTAGCACAAACAGGTATTTACACACGGATGTGACTACTGTGATTTCACCGATGGCGCACAATTCCTGTGCGGTATTTTAATTAGATACTAAATTGCAAACGATAATATGGAATACAGGATCCGGCAACGATGAAGGGGTGGAAGATAATTCTAAACGTATAAGAGTAATATAATAGCTATTTGTGCAACAAGTAACACTTTTAACACGAGTTTGCATACAATTTTTATTCTACGACCTTAAATGTACTGTTATTAATCCATAAATGTCGATTTAACAAAGGTTTGAATTTATGACAGTTATAATTTATGTCATAGTAAAGAGATGGCTGTGACGCCACAGGTGACTGTTTCTGCAGCCGGTAGTTGTCAAAGTTAGTTATCAAAGGTAAGTATAATAGTACACATTTAACTTTATTCATTACATAGTACTTTAATTATTAAAAAAAAACACTTTACCTCTAACGAAAGAAGTAACTAGAATATCTTTATAACCTCACTTCCAGTTAAAATACATAAATTCAAACCCGGTTGTTTACTTTTAGCACATGTGCAAAAGTAAACAGCTGATTTCACTTTTAGCACGCTGATGTATAATACGTCATTTTTAGTTCAACAAAGCTAAAAGGCTTACTTTTAGTAGTGGTCGTAGAAAAACTTTTTATATAAAAGCTCAAAGCACAAAGGTGGTGCACAATGCACATTACTAAAATATTTTTGATTATACAGGGTGGCTAAAAAATGTGGTGAACGTCCTACATTTGGATAGCTTAAAATTTTTGCGTCGCCGTATCTTTTATAGCGTTTCAATCTATTTGTTATCTACATAAAACTGAAAGTGTCATCTTCATAAAGTAAAAAATCTGGTGTGATACATGCACACAACTTCCTTTTACAGTGACCTTGTACTTATCCCAAACTTTGTTTGAATGTTTGAAAAAAAATCATTAGAGCCGTTTTTGAAAAAAAGTCGAAAAAAACTGAAAAACCACAAGAGTAAACACGATACTTCCGGTTATGAAATTTTCTTCAAAAGCTTGCTGTCGCATCTATATAGTACACAAAACTTATTTTTGAAGTTTCAACGCCATACTTGTTTTCCTTTTTGAGATAATCTGTTCACCGACAGACAGACAGCCACACAGACGAATGCACAAAAATATGTTTTTTGGGTTCAGGGGACTCTAAAACGTGAAGATCTGTTGAAAACTCAACTTCGAATTTTTGGGGCGAATCCAATACGTCCTTTCTTGTAAAAGGAAGTAAAAATGTTATACACTTTATTAGATCAGACTTTAAGCAAAAGGTGTATTAGTTATTTATGTACAAAGGGCATTATGAAGATGTTTATGTCCGAGGGCTCATTATCAAGTAATGCCCGTGGTGTATACAAAATGTTATGTCTTATCTTACTAATGCTAAAGCATTGCTGTGTATGCATCGAGGTACGTTATTGGTCGTTAACGATGAGGAACGTTATGAATTATAATGACCGCCCATAATTCCCCAGTTGTTATAGACTTCTTTATATGTACATATATTCCGCATTATTACAAGTATAAACAACAAATAATGTGGTAGTAACACATAAAGTTCTTAAATATTGTAGATTTTAATCATAATTAGTATCTAAAAAATAGGTTCTTTAATTAATATGCAAAACTAATTGGGTGCTCGAAATATTATATGATAATATATGTACACAAGAAAAACTTTTCTGAAACCGATACACTAGGGATGTCACTAAAATATGCGGACATGGCTTAAAAACCCATTCCTGCCTCAAGTTCCACTTAAAAAGAACGCTTGGCTCGATTTGGATAATATTCGGTAGAAAACTCCTCTAACAAGATACCTTACACGTATGGAATGTCATACCGAATATCATCCAAATCGATGTAAGCATTCTATTTTTACACTATTTTTATACAAAGAACTTTGAATCGGAATACTGGTGTAAGTAGCGTAACGTATTTGGACATAAGTAAGTTAGTTAAATCCTCCTATTATATGTAGTCAGAATTAGGGTTTCCAAGTCCCGGGACCAAAAGTCTTTTCGGGACTTACGAGCTAAATTTAAAGTCCCGGGACTAGTCCCGAAGATCCCGAAAATGGTCCCGAAAGGGAAATAGTGTTCAGGTGAAATTTTCGAATGCAATTTCCAAAGAAAAACAAGTGTTTTAAGTGAAATTTCTGTGCTGATAATCTGCGTTTGGGCTCGTCTATAACTTCACTGCTTCTTCTGATACTAAAAATATATGTCGCTCTTCATCGTTTGCTTTTGTTTGAACTACAAAGTGCTTGTGTAATCCCTTCGTCCAGCTACCTCTGATTATGATAATTTTATAGGAACCAACTTGACATTCGCCAATTGTTTATCTTCAGTATATAAAAGTGTTGCCATATTGACTTCAAATCGTTATTTTTTTTAATGTAGAATGAATTTAGGTTGCGAATCGGAGTTCATTGTAATTGTAATGCTTAAGCAGGCAAATAACGAACACATTTAAAATCCAAAAATATAAATTATTCAGCTTCTTCGCACATAATTTTAAAAGTCTACAAATTTAGTTACCTTACTGTTATTACGTACGCACACGACTACGCGTATATTTAAATCCAAAAAAAAAAAAACAGGCAAATACATAAATAGAAGAATATATGCAAATGTGGCTGAAACAACACACAGGTTTAATTCTAGCCTACCGAAAACAATACCTCTCCTGCCTACGCAAAACGCAAATAATGTAGAATGTGCAAGAGGCATGAGTAATACGCCGGACGCCGGTGAATACCCGTCCAAATTCTCTGATATCGAGTATACGCACGCATGTTGACATGGTCCCGGGACTTCGCCTGGGCTGGCTGTGGTCTCGGGACTCGGTTTTTGTGGTAGAATCCCGGGACTGTCCCGGGACCAGATCCAGGGACTGGAAACCCTAGTCAGAATAAATTTTTGGTCATTTATCTTCAAAAGATCATATATAGGATACAGGCAATAGTAATACAAACTTAGACGTAGTAGTTTCAACAAACAAGAAAAGTAATTCTCATGAACATGAATAATTATGTAATTATTACACGTGATTTTAAAAAAATCATCAGAGCAGGCCAGGAAAAGAGGAGACAGTATTTGATTAAAGCAGACTAAAGTTGGAACATTAGAACTACTAGTATAACCTTTTGTAACTAAACTGGTGGATAACAGTCAGGGATATTAAAAAAACACTTGAATAAAGATATTATTCTACAAATTCAGCGTGTTATGCCAATTATACCTACATATTAAACGAAACACAATGGAGAGTATATTTCAAAGGTCAATTTACAAATGTATCTTAAACTCATAATTTTTGAGATATCCCATACTTTTTTCCACCAGTGTATTATTATAGAGCTTCCGAGGAATTAAATTTACATTTTAATTTAAACAGATGATTTTATGAATAATAGATGTAATTTTTATATATAAATAGCTAATAAAAATTTACACAAATATAAGATAGATATTAAATAAATTTCAACTATGGGATATGTGACCACTACCTTCATCAATGCATTTCCTGATTTGTTTATTAACAGAATTAATAATATTGTTGAACATTGTCGGTATATTATTGATTTCTTGGATTTTATTTCTAATTCTTTCTTTAAGATCTTCAATATCAATAACAAGAGTTGCGAATACTTGATTTTTATGTGTGGTCATAAGAAGAAATCACAGAGAGTTATCTCACAAGATCGAGGTGGAAATGGCACTGGTGTATTTAAACCTACACTACACGTTTATTATAGAATTCTGATAAGAAGTTCAGGTTTTCTCGGATAGTGTGAATTCGTGCCCCATCTTGTTGAAAATTCCTTTCCACTAGTTCGTCATCATGTAACATGTCCATGAACAAAGACAGGATTTCTAACCTATATCTCTCAGCGTTTAGAATTCCTAAAATGTCAAATACGTGCACAAGATTTTTAATAGTTAGATAAGAAGTTTTACCTTCAACAAATATTGGCCCGATAATCCTTGTTTTACTCGTATTTTGCGAATTGACATATCCAGAAAGGTGAAACCAAGCTACATCTGTGAAGAAGGTTTTTTCGAGAACCCCGATGTTGTGTTTAAAATTATGTAAAAACCATTGACAGAATTCTTGGCTTCGCGGCCTGTCAACAGGGACTATTTCGTCAAACGCTTGCATTCTGTAGGGATGAAGTTGCAGGTCCTGTTGGCAAGTGCTATACGATAGATCCATTTGCTGTTGGAAATGCCAAATTAAGGTATGGGGCTGTTCCTCCATTACTTGCCTAATAGCTATTTTGTTCATTACGTATTCTTAGTCTGCCACTGCCTTCTATGCGAGTTATGCACCCTTATAGAAAGCCACCATATTCTGAATGCATTTACAAAAGCTCTCAAAAGGAGTAATCACATTCGAAACGTTTCTCGAAAATCTTCAAAGGCGTCTCGAACAGAATCAACCCGGTGGCAATTCATTCTTCGACCATTTCTTATTTTTTGTGTTTAATGATTTATAGCCATTTACAATCGGTATTAAACACAATAAGTAAAGGTTATGTTAATGGTATGGTAACATACGCGACTATTGACATGGGAGAAGCACTCACCGAGTGCCTGCCTATCTTTACTTACTTTGCTAACAGCATATTGGAATGATTCTAACTGAAGCAGAGATCTTAGTATCTGTATGATAATTCTAAAGGTTTAAACCATTTAAAACTAAAGTATAATCACAAATTATTTTCATCTAGTATGGCTATGGAAGAGTTCCTAATTTGTGAATGCAACTACATTTACACTTACATGTCTATACTAGATGAAAATAATTTTTGATCATACTATATAAGTTTGCGCACTATGGTCTAGCTAGCAGATTCACCGCGTAGGCATTTGGATGATTCGCTAGTCTCTTTAAATAATTAGCACTTTACTTCTGTATTTCGTTTTTTATTGAGTTTACTTTTAGGTCACTTAAAATGTCCGCGTTTCTAACGAAATAAGGCGCATCACGTATTATACGTAACACATTGTTTTGGAACCTATCGATTATTTTTATTTATTAATTGTAGAGTTGGCTGCGTACCCCACAACCGAACACCGTATGTCCAAATAGGTTTGAACGCAGCTCTATAGACTAGTAGTTTATTCGAAAGACATGACTTGGAGTTACGACCCAACATCCAGTAATGTTTTCTGAACTTGAGGCCCAGCTGTTTTCTTTTTTTTGCCAGGCGTGGCCATTTCTAAAATACATTTCCAACATAAACCGTTTTTGTTCATCAGTAATTACCACGATTGATTCAAATTCTTGTATCATAATCATAATACTTGAAACGTTGAAACTCATTAAACTGAAGTGCTAACCAAAAGCTGTCACTTCTATCAGCTGCAACTGATCTACTTTTCTGAATCAATCTCAGACATGCCCAATATCGCTGTCATTATCTTACACGGGCTACTCTGAAGAAGTTTTTTTTTAATAATCCATAAAATTAGTGTTACAAACTACTAGGCGTGATAGTATTCAGCGAAATTATAAAAACAGTTCTCAAAGGCGCTAAAGCGCTGAGACGCGTAATAGAGAAAAATGGTTTTTATCATTATCATCATCATCATCCAGGATTAATCCTAATTGGATTGTTCCGGTCTCACGTAAATTGATCGCTCCAACGTTGCTTGGGTCTTCCCAATCTTCTCTTTCCTCGTGGTTTGTATTTTAAAACGGATACGGCAATCGTCCATTCTGGTAATATGTTCCATCCAGTTGTTTCTGCATTGGTCTATTCTTTCAGTTAAGTTGAAAATGTTAAGTTCTTGACGTATCTCCTCACTTCTTTTGAAATCTAATAATGTGTAACCCGCCACATATCTTAAAATTCATTTCCCATCAGATATGGTGGGTAGGACGGAAATACAATACCTCCCGCGAACCAACAGGCACATCAAGTACATCAAGTGCATCAAGTCCCAACAGCAAATTTAGTGGTTTTTATTCAATTTTAAAAAACTATGATGAATTAAATATTAGAAAAAACGAGTATACACTTCCGACAGCGCAGTTTCTATAAAGGTGGGAGGTGTCCTTGCTCATATATGAAGGGATGAAATTGTTGGGAGCGATAGTTTTCGAGATAATGGAACCGAAAAATTGAAGTACACTCAATCACATAAAATATGAAATTGATTAATAATTACTTTTACCTCCTTTTAAACCCGTTTAATTGAATAGTACTATATGAATTTTCTGAAAAATGATTGGTTTGTACTTTTGGATGAATAATTATTCTTGGAACAAATACCAGTTTATTCAGGATGGAACCTCAGCTCATTTTTCATGAGGGTTTCGTGAAGACTGAAAACTGAAATAACGTTTTTGAGTGATGTTGGGTAATTGTATCTGTATTTTGTAACTTTCTTCAATAATTTGCAAGAATACAGGGTGTTATGGAAGCCCATGCAATAATTTGAACCAGTGATAGAGCTCACCAAAATGAACAACTTTTCTATTTATTGTTCCTCATTTAATCGCATATTTTTTCAGTTATTTATCTCCCCTAAATTTGACAAGCCGCTTGGTAAGCAAAGTTAAAGGTGAACGACACCAGTACAGTGACCGCCAAAAAGTCAGCATCATATGGAACACATTTTTATTTTTTATTTTTCAAAAAACTTGACGACAATAATTTGTGCTTGTCTAAAAACCTATTTAGCCCGCATCAAGTGGTTTCTGCTTATTTAGAAAATTGGCCTTTTTCGAAATTGTCAAAATCCAAAAAGTGCAATTTTTCTGAAATTAAGTAAGATTTCAATGAGATTTTTTAGTGTGTTAGTCTTAGCTAACTGAACAATCTCAAGGCCAGAAAACCTCTATTTTTCTTTAACTTTATCTAAAATTTAATTTTTCAATTTTTACTTCCTTTTACGATAAAGGAAGTATGTATTGGATTCACCCCAAAAATTCGAAATTGAGTTTTCAACAGATCTTCACGTTTTAGAGTCCCCTGAACCCAAAAAACATGTTTTTGTTCATTGGTTTGTCGGTTTGTCTGTCTGTCTGTCTGTCTGTCTGTCTGTGTGTCTGTCTGTCTGTCTGTCTGTCTGTGAACAGAAGATCTCAAAAACGAAAAGAGGTATGGCGTTGAAACTTCATATAAGTTTTGCGTACTATGTAGATGAGACAGGAAGCTTTTGACACAAATCGCATAACCGGAAGTAGGTGTTTACTCTGGTGATTTTTCAGTTTTTTTTTTTCGTTTTTTCAAAAACGGCTCGTAACGATTTTTTTGAAACTACATTTTTATTAAATTTTGAATGTGTATTGATGTGAGATAGGTGATTTTCCAGTTGAATACTTCTAAAGTGGGTTGGTTTTGTTTTTTTAAATTTTTTTATTAACTCCTATTTTAAATAGAACACCCGGTAGATTTTTGAATTCAGCTTAAAATTTTAGAGAAAATTTCTCTCTTCAACTAACGCTCTATTTTGTACAGTTTTTGTAGAATTTGTAATTTTCGAAAAATTTTGACAAATGCTTAAAAATTTTTGACTAATTATAAGATCACTGTAAAAGGAAGTTGTGTGAGTGTATCACATCAGATTATTTAAATATTTTTTGAAATATCCTAACACTTAATTTTAAAATTCATTTTTTTAAGATTTTTATCAATTACACCCCGCGATGGATACTAGTTTGTTCTGTGTTCTTCCATTCGAATCTTTCTTCAATTAGCGTATTCCAGTTTCTTACTACCATGTTTTTTCAGTTTATTAAGGACACAATCATGACACCTCTTCGTGTGCCTTTCTCTTAATTATCTGCCTGCCGGTCTCCATTTTACCAGTATTTTTGTTCTTCTATACTTGTTCATTCTTTCTATATATCTCCTCCATTCTATTCTTTATGCTTTGATGAATCGTACGATATTCCTTCCTCCGATGAGCTCCTTGAATTCGGTAGTTAACGTCATCGTTTATAATTGATCGTAAAATTCTTCTATCTGTATTAGAAGCTGTTTCTCTGTTGATTCTACTATAAACCATGTTTCACATCCGTATATTATATTGGATTTGATCATTCAAGTCCAACTTTAAAACCGTTAAAATGAACACTTACACAGGAGGCAGGCACTCTTTTAACAGCAATTATTTATTATCAGCAAATCATAGCACGTATCACGCATATAGCGGAATAACATTTGTAGGAAGAAATAAATCAAACGTAACTGCAGCTCTGCATAAAATAAATTGGTCTCGGAGGACGTAATTAGTCTGCATAATATCCTTCCTTATGCGGCACAGACCACACAGGGCATGCAGTTTGCGCCACAACAACGATGCTACCACGTATTTCATGTAAGTGACCGCAAGTCATCTGCATAAGCTCCTATGCATACAAGCTTTTCAGGTAAGAGACGTTGTTTGTGTTGCAAGAAGATTAAACAGTGCTTATTGCTCTGTGTTTGAATTAACTGCAGTAATAGTTTATTTGATTTGGAGCATTAAGATTCAAGCAATTTATACAATTCTGGTACGTTTCGAAATACTAATATCGTACTTGAGTATACAATAATGTTTTATTATAAAAAAAACGTTGAATTTTCAAACCTTATCTGACATATCTTTAGGCTGACCAATTGTGGTAAATTACTAAGTTTGAAGGATTGACCATTTTGTGAATGCATTTGATTACGACTCACAGCAATGCCAAGTTGTTAGAAAAATAATAGTTTATGGAAAGGAGCGTCATCGTTTCAAAACCTTTAAGCGGTTTTTGTTTGTCCTACTTTTGTCAACAGTTTAAGCAGCCGAATGTGTTCCAAGAATGCATTTACTGCACCACTTGCTCCGGATAGCGTCAAGTTTAAAACTCAAAAGTTTTTGGCAGTTCCTAAAGTTGCGTATTGATATTAAATTTAACTTCATAATAGCAAATCGCCTGGAAATATATTGAAAGATAGGGCTGGGCGTTGAATTATATCTAGTTTTTTTAAGATTTAAGGTAAATGTTTGACATTTTAATTTTTATTATCGTAATTTGCTAATTCTCGTTATCAAGTAAGTATTTCTGCTCATACAAATTGCTGTTGGTAGCGATAGTTGTTTTATTTGATTCTATTATTATAATTACAATGATCAAATATTGTTAAATAGGTTATGAAAAACGATTGAAATCAAATACTTATCTACCTAAGCATGAATAAAAGAGACCTAAAATATCAATATCAACACACTTATGCCATCTGTCCGGAAGTAGGTTTATACCTTCAGAAAAAAATACTTTTGCTAACTGGCGAAGTTGTCATCGATGGCCGGTTTCAGTTCGTTATCTGAATAAAATATTCGTCCTCTTAAATATTTCTTCAGTTTTCTAAGCGGATAATAATCAGATGGTGTCATATCTGGGCTGCAAGATGGGTGTACGATTTCCTGAATCCCACATTTCTCTAAAATAGGCATGACCTTTCGAGCATTGTGTATTGTCATGCAAAAGCAAGATGATTTTCTGACGCAAATGTTGGCGTTTTTGACAAATGGAGTTTCTTAAGTTTTTAAGAGTTTTGGCATAAGTTTCTCAAGTAAGTGTAATCCCTCTTAGATCAGCAATATTCCCTCCCAGAAAACTGTAGTCATTAACTTCCCAGCAAGAGGTTGGGTTTGGCATTTCTTGGTAGGTGGAGAACCCTGGATTCCTATTGTATCTCAGAGTCCTAGCAATAAACCAACGTTTTGTGACCAATCACCATTCGTGATAGAAACTCTGAATCCTTCTTTAAAAGCAGCGTTTTCCTCCACATTCGCCAGTCGCTGACGACTGCGTACGAGTAGCCGCGACTAATTCGTCAGGATGTCTGCCTGTTTTCCTCCCGCAGCGGTTTACTGCACTTCGCTCGCGACTAGCTGCAGTTTATAAAATTAATATTGATAAAAAAACAATAAGTTTAATGTTGCTAGTGTTATAGTTATATTTTTCTGACTTCACCAAGTTAAAATGTATTATTTAAAAGCAATACTTCACAAACACGATGCAAAAACATTCAAATTCGTCGACGAATAAGTCGCTTGTCTGCTCAAAAACATGTCAAGCGACTGGCGATTGGCGCCCGGCGAACGGATTTTGGTAGCAACGAAATAGTAGCAGCTAGGAAAACAGACCGGCTTAAATGCATTGTAGATGTCTCAACGGATTGGTCGCGGCTACCCGGTGGCAGTCGTCAGCGACTGGCGAATGTGGAGAAAAACGCTGTACAAATGTTAGTCGCAAATTTGTTGGCGGTGCAGTTTTTGTTCCGAATTTTCAAACGTCAATGTTACAGCACCGTAGCCTCAACTTTTTGGCACATTTCTTTATTAGTCGCATATGAAGGTCTACCTGATCTTGAGTCATCGTCAGTAGATCTCTATCTCCAACGAAGTTGTTTGCACCAAAATGTAACCGTGTAATAAATCACGCATATTTGCCTGAAATTATAATTTAATTTATCCTTTATCTAATAGACTTGTCTGTCCGGGACGCTGTTTTGTCTGTCCGGGACGCTGTTTTGTCTGTCCGGGACGCTGTTTCAGCAGCCAAACCGTAAGAGATAGAGAAAAAAGTTATGAAAGTTATATGTTTGGAATGGTCATGTCAAGTCAGGAACCGAATTTCAGTCACGTGACACTTCCGGTTTTCGAGAAATCACGTGATTTCCGTCCGTCCGGGACGCTGGTCCGCCCGGGACGCTGTTTCAGCAGCCAAACCGTAAGAGATAGAGAAAAAAGTTATTAAATGAGACATTTGTCTCAGTGGTTGCTAGTAATTTAATAATTTATTTTCAGATTATACCAGTTTACATTATAAAAAGAATTCAAAATACAAGCGATATGCTATATAAAAATAGAATAAAATAAAAATAGAGCAAAAAAAAATGCAAAATTTAAATGCTTATTACATTTTACATTTTAAGATGCGTTCTAACGTTATAAATAATTGTGTACAAAGATCCATTGAATAAGTCAACATCACTATTTAACGTGTTTACCACTTTAGATATTCTACTTACTGGACTGTTGGTACCAATCGTGTTCTATGATACTCCACTTGCAGCATATAACTACTTCTAGTATTAACTTGAGAAACATACAGGTTAAAGAGTGACAATATTTCTGGACAAGATATAAAACAATTTAGGCATTGATATGCAAAGCATAGTTCAAAATAGTTTCTTCTGGTATGCATCAAGTGAACACCAAAATACTGAAATATTTGAAGATAACTGACGTCTTCAAAGTTGTGTGTTATGTTGATGCGTTGATCTTGTTACTCTATCTCTTACGTCTGTGATTCTGAGTAGAGCACAGTTAATTTGGTGCTCAACTGTGAATGGTCTCACCAAGCCCGATTCCAATCGCCAAAGCTGTGGAAAAATTCCGGCCCTCGCGGGATTCGAACCGAGGAATAGCTTATTAGCAAGCCTAGCGCCTACCCAACTGCGCTACACGGCTTCAGGTGACCATATAATACAATTATAATCTAATATTGATCGTACCAGAGATAGGTAGAATATTACCAAACATCGTATACATATTAGTAAACTGTAGAGTAATTCTTTTAATGAAACCAGACATCATCAATGCTTTAGCAGTTATCTGGCCTATATGATCAACAAATGATAGAGAAGTATCTAATAAGACACCCAAATCCCTAATTACTGGGACATTTTCAATTAATTCGTTATAAATACAATATTAATAAATTTACAATACCTTTTCGCAGATCTTCTGATAAAACTTTACTGCGAGCCATTTTTGACTAAACGAAAAAATGTTGTTTATGATAAACAATTGAAAGTCAATATTGAATAAAATTCCAACGGTAACCAGATTATTAACTGAAATCGTGTTCTATTTGTACCTAACAGTAAATGTGCGAACTGATGAAAATATACAATTGTCAAAAACTTCTGAAAATATAGCATTAATGGCATAGGCTGCTCAGCCATTGTTTTCATGGCTAGGTAGATAAGTATTTGAGCTCCCCTCGTACATATACAATATGTTAAAAAGTCCGTAAGGGGCGGCTGTGGAAATTCAAACGAATGAATAATATGTTGGTGGCACTGTAAGTCTATGTCAAATCCGAGGTTAGCGGGTTAGGTTAACCCATATATCTAATACTTACTATATTGCTAGCGGCTATGAGTGGGAAACTCACGAAGGAAGTGAGACAGACAACCAACTCTTCAATGTATAATCACAGAATAATACCCTAAATCAGAATGGCCTCTCTGTGTCGGCGCTTTTGATGTCAGCATACTCAATTTTTGTGACCTTGAAATCGTCCGCCATGATACTAGTGGTGTGCAGAGGCGGTAAATTCAAAATTATGCGCCTAAATTTTAAACTGAACAGAAATAATCCGTACGTTTAAAGTCCATGCAATTTATATGGAAATGCACAGTACACCATGTGCCACCAAAAGATCTTTTCTGTGCACTCATATTAAATTAATATTTTAAAACCACTTGCACAAAAAACATAACCTTCTTATAAGGGGTCATTGACCCCTACAAGTACACGTGTAAAATATGGTAAACAGCTGATTGCACACCACCAGAACTCGCGCATGCGCAAAGAAAAAACTAGGTCAATTTTAAGCCGACAGGCCATTCTGTATTATTCTGTGGTATAATGGTGAGCTGTGCGCAAGAACGGCGACGTTGTCCGCCCAATGGGGAAGTGGTCAAGTTTAAAATTCGCTTTTAAAGGCGGAGTTCGAATTCTCACGCATGCGCACGAGACGCGTTATACTCTAAGTGAGACTATGTCGGCGCTGTCATGTTTTCGGACGTTTCCAGACCCTACTAGCAATATATGTGTATTATATATTATATGGGTTAACCTGATAACCTGATAATCTCGAATTTGACATAGACTTACAGTGCCACCAACATATTATTCATACGTTTGAATTTCCACAAAATAAGCATAGACGTTTTTTAATGAACATGTTGTATAATATTTAATATAAAGTGATTTCATGGTTTTAAATGAAATATTCTCAACCTTTTATGATAATAAGCCTGATAAAATACATAATAAACGAAAACAAGGTTTGAGTTGCTTGCTGTAGTTAAACGAAGAATTTAAAAAATGGTCAGAGCACACGTTTATATATAAGGATGATCACTGAGATTTGCAGTTCCTAGAATGGGTATTTTTTCGCACAGTTGGTAGTGTAAGCTACGCAAATGATTTTTAATTAAGACGAACACCGGTGTGCCTATTATTGTTCGAATATCTATATTTTACCGTAGATACATTTTGTTTGTACTAGATGAATGTAAGGCGATTTAAAACACAATACGCATTGTTGTCAAGTAGTTTATGTTAAACTTAAAATATAGGTTTTTTTTTAAATATATGTACTACATTATATCAAAGAAATAAAAATGGTTTTTATATTCTTTAAGAATATGATTTTAATCCGTTGCACACAAAAACTACCGTATTTGAAGCATTGTGGGGATACCGGATTTTGCCCCTCCAAATATATTGTATTTGTTTCTTTATACTCGGGTGACGTCACTTCATTTATTTTCATTTCGGTTATGACTTTATGAGTTGGTGCATTTACATCAGGCAACATGGCAAAACATTATTTTGATTTGTATTATACACCTGTCGCTATCAGTCCCTTGAGCTATATTTATCGTGAATTTTGACAGCTTGGCTATCGATACGGATTCCGATTTGCATTATTGTGTAGGAAACTGAAACCGTGAAATCCAGCCCCGCGCACTAATTCATGTCCATTTATGCATAATAACAGTGGTTTGTAGTGTCAGGCATGGCGAAATATTATCCGGTCAGTCAAACGACACGACCAACCTCTATAAAGTATCAATACTGTTGAGGATGACGGCCAAATAGCCTTTGTCCAATTGTTGCCGTTGACATCCATACGGCATTGTTCTGCATAATAAATATTCACCATTCAGTATTCTGCAAAGTGGTCGTTCGGAAGTGCGTACTAACTTCGTGAGCCGTCCACTGTTCGAGATAATATTCCAATTTTGGAGGGTATTACTGATTCCGAAGTGCGAATTAATTTCTATTAAAATCCTTCCGCGCGTTTCTAACCTTAAGTTTGAAATTTGTGGGGGATACTGAACAATATTATAGAACTAATTACTATAAATTGTGTATTTTATTTATCCTCTTCTTATTTCTGTAATTATAGAACTGTAATAACAATAATAATAATAATAATAATAGTGTTTATTTACAATTAAACAAAAATATGTAAGAAACCGTAAAAATGTCAACTCTTTTGAAGTGAAAAGCAAATTTCGGTGTTAGTAGAAGCGGTTATGTATATAGGGCGCCATTCTATAAATATTTTATTTAACTCTGCAGTTCATATGGCTTTTTTAAGATTTTCACTGGTAGCGTAGTATCGAATGTTACAGACAGCAATTTTTTTGGGAATTAATGCAGTTCCCATTAATAAATGCTTCGTTTGACCGTTTCAGGCTTATTGGAAACATTTAGATAGTTTTACCTGTTTTGTACACACTTATAAACACTGCATCCCCGATCGGACTTACGTGTCCCCTATCGGACTTACCCGTCCCCGATCAAGTTCACTTCATTCAGTTCCATCTGACGATATTGCTATAAGCTTTGCTACTACGCTATTATTGGATGTTGTTCCGGCTTTTCAAGCTTAGTGTCACTCTTATTTTCATCACAGTTATATTTTTTTGTATTATACATAATTATGTACTGCTATTTATTTGATATACATTTGATGCAAATTGTAAATAATATATCGAGTTGTAGGCTCATAGTTAAACCCCAACACTGCTGAACTTAACTGAAAATAATCGGCTAGGTACCGACACGTTTGTAATTAATATCGGTGACTAGGAATTGTTCAGAAGTGTAATATTTATTTGATTAGGCGCCGCAGAGACCGAGCTTAACAATAACAAAATATTGAAATAATCGATATTGTTATAAAAACCTTCAATCGACAATATCGTTACGTAAAAATCTTAAAGATTGATTTAAGTTAAGGTGAAAACCTGAAAACAAAGAATTAACACCAATGGTAATTACCGACAGCCTGCACATGCTTCGTGATAATGTAAAATCCCTGTGTATGCCTATTATACTCGAAAAACCTGATACTGCATATTTTTACTGAAAAAGCCTAATGTGCAAGAACAGCAACAATTTTCAACAACTCTTCTAATTATCATAGGTTTCATTCATGTTTAAAATAACAAAAGTTATTAAACAATACCCAAATGAATTTAGCATTGCACACGAACTGCGGTCTTTGTATAATTCCCTGCCGTATTGTTTTGCGCCTGCAATAAAAGTAAAATAACAGGGAACTCACGCTTCAGGGACAATCCGTAGTTTCATTAGTCGAAACGGAGTTTCAGTTTTAAATAAGCAGTATGCAAACGGAAAGACTATTTAAAGCAGGAAAATTGAAAAGTCGGATTATAGATATAGTTACTTCTAACAAATTCTTGTGGTGGTGAATATTAATACTAAGAATGTTCTTCGCTCTTGCATTTATGTTCCAAGTAAAAATTATGAAAGTAGTGTTCTCTGTATTATTCATCGGCCAAGCTAAGAAAAATCAGAACGATATGGATGGCTTGCCAGAAAAGAAAACGGCGTGCTGTACCATTACACGAAAGTTCGACACTTATGCTTTTGCTTATGCTTATGCTAATTTTAGTAGCATCTTGCTTTGTTCAAGTACATTCCGGACATTTTACAGGGTTTCATATAATGTGTAGTTGTAAACAAATACCATTGGAGATGGCAAAGGAAATAAAGCGCTTGGTGAAATTAAACCTATAAAAATCCAGCCGTACTAGAGGGAGCGTAGTGAGAGCTTAGTTGCAAGTGCACTCCAGCTTATAAAATTAAAAGTACAAGTAGCTAAAACAAGTAACTTATTCTGTGAGGCGTTGTTTTGAAGTTTTAGGCGCTGAAGTTGTATGTTGAGTAGTTGCTGTTACTATACAATTTCGGTTCTCTATTTTTATTATCATTGAACTTAAGCAGTGCACGGTAGTTTAAAAAGTGGCTATAATTAACTGCCATGCAAGGAACTGTTTTCTAAAGGAAACTTTTCTGCATAATAAGTTGATACAGGCGAAGTCGACTTTGCAGTGGACTTTGTTTAAAGCAAAATAAAGAAAACGAAAAGATTTTCGGAATCTACGGAAGTATTGCTTCGAGCTGAGTTAGCATAACCGGGATGCAAATGCAATTAGATATTCAACTAAATGTAAACATGCAGCTCTACGGCTGTGTTTACCTTAGTCATTGTTGCTCAGGTTTATTTACTTTTGGATATGGCCGGGACGCAGGTGTATGTATGCATGTCCTTGACCCAATAACTCAATCTTCTTGTTTAAACACTTCACAGTTTGCGTAACGGAGTTGCCAAGAAACTGAAAAACATTAAAATATGTATTATATGTTTTATCTGTAACCTCATTTACCTTGCTGGTGTTTCGTACGCTAGGATCTGGCGGTACAATGCTCAACTTGTCCCGGAACAAAAATTTTCGCTCAGTTACGTTGTATGTTACAATAACTACAAATACTAGGATTAAATAAATAACAATATTTTGTTATTGGTTTGATGCACTATTTGCATTGAACATTAAATTATAAAGTGGAAATGCGCAACAGTAATAGATATTAACGATACAAGTTTGATTATGGACATCTTAAAGAACCGAGGTTGATTGCCAGAATGAGGCGGTGAGCCGAGTTCTGCTGCAATCAAACGAGATGCTCATAATCAAACTTGTATTGTTCAATATTTTATCTTCATCAATAAATTCTGGTTTAATGTATTCTGTTTTGTAAAAAACAGTGCGATAATGGATATTACCGCACTGAATGCGGTAATGTAGCTCTTAACGATACTCAAATTAAGTTGGTAAGTAGTCTATAATAACACCGATAAAGATAAACAATATTAACCTATTAATAAACACTAATATTTATAGGATATCTAATCAAGGTTGTAAACTTCGAATCGCATACTCTGTGGAGTAGTTGACAGCTAAAGTAATTTGTAAATCGTGTTTACAGTGTTTCAAACTCTCCATACATGATTAATCAGGTAATAAATATCAGAAACGAGCAATACTGTACTACACCATGGGTAGTAATGTTATCAAAATTAATTGTAATATCCGAAATAAAAATTGTAAAATCAAGAAATATATGAAAAAGTAGAGTATACTATACCTTTACTGTAAGAACTTTTTAACCTTGGACACCAATTCAATCGGCAACATCGAACAACCAAACGAACTACTTAACATATTTTTCAAGAATTTAAAATAGACAGACAGCAATTCAGAACTAGACAAAGTACAAACGCTGCAAAACAAGAACGCAGAAATAGAATTATTGAAAACAACTAATGTGTTATCCAGACATGAATTGTCAACAATATGGATACTCCAGAAAACATACTGTAATAAACCCTACGTGTTACTTTATACAGAGTGTCCCGAAAAATCGTTTACAAATTTTCAGGGATTGGAGAGGAAGGCAAGTGAAGCAACATATGGTCGGAAACGTTTCCTTGTTATTGAAAAAAATAATTTATTACAGATTGCTTTTTATCGTAAGTTACAAAAGTAAAAACAACAAAATGGTACTTAACAACCATCATTCATAATAATTGCTCGAACTGTCGACCTACAACATCGTTGCAAGCGTGGCAGCGACGCACCATGTTAGCTCGAACTCTGGCCAAAATTCCTGGAGATTCCCGGATCCTTCCACAGGCATCAATAATTCGGGCTACCAAGTCCTCTGTGTGTTCACTGGAGTCGCGTACACTAACCTTTTTAAATGTCCCCATAGGAAGAAATCCAGCGGCGTTAAATCAGGGGAACGTGCTGGCCAATTGACGGTCCCGCCCCTGCCGATCCAATGATTGCGATATGTCAGATCCAGATGTTGGCGTACAGCGTGAATGAAATGAGCAGGGGCCCTATTATGTTGAAACCACATACCCTGCCTGACTGCTACGGGCACGTCTTCTAATAACTCCAGCAAAACTTCTTGGAGGAAGATTACATAAATTTCCAAGGTGACGTTTCCGACCATACGTTGCGTAGCGAAAATTACTTCACTTGCCTTCCTCTCCAATCCCTGAAAATTTGTAAACGATTTTTCGGGACACCGTGTATAGCTGTTTTTGCCCGCAATCGACAGTCCATGATTCGCAAAGTGCAAATATGTGCTGAAAATGGAGGTCTACATTTGGAGCATTTCCTGTAATTGTTGTTATTTTTGTTGTTAAACATCACACTGTTTCTACTGCTAAATAAAAAATTGGAAAATTATGGCTTTGTTTTTTGGCTACATAATTTAATTTACCGTTAAAATGTAACTTGCTTGGTATTTTTTATTTGTTGTTATAACAAATAAAACGATTATCTACAATTATTTGCATTTAGTAGTTTTACTTATAAACTACTCAAAAGCTCGCAAAAATAAGAAAAAGTAAATAAAAATGTTAAAAAACGAAGATAGTAACATAACGGTACACCTGATGTTCATTGAAAGAAGATAAGTGCACTATTTGATAACAAAAGTATATTTACATTTTAATACTGTTTGGTTTTTATCAAATAATTCGTTTTTCTGGAAGGCAGCCGTTCTCACACAATACAAACCAAACCTGCTATTATTGTCTTCTAATTACAGAAATCTATTTCAGGTTTAAATTTCAAACTCACCCTGTATACGACCTTAATATTAGTTATTAACTCCCAATTCCGCACAAACGGTTCAAAAAGGTCTGCATAGGAATTGTATTCACTTTTTCTGGTTATGCTGTAGGGTATTCTAGGCGGTACTTACTTTCCGCGTTCCGTTTTCTTCTTTTTATTTTCCGTTTATTTCCCGAGTCACGGTCTCATTAATAGCGTTTTGAATAAACTTCTGGGCTGTCTACAGCGGCAGGTTATTTTTGGTTTTTTTCTCGTATACAGAGCCCAACGAGAATCGGAACGTTTAGTATATTTCACGTAGGAAAGATCTTTCCGGGTAATAGTTTAAGGTGGCACGTCTTTCCGGAGTCCAAGCTCCGGATCGATCTCCGGCTGTCTGTGTCTCTTGGCAGAAATAAGCATTGGTCCACTTCCTGCCTAATGTTCTCATCAGTCAGAAGCTAACTAATGCCAGCTGCTTTCCATCTAAAACCGCCTGTCCTTTTTTATTCGCTTTTCGCAAATTTCCAACGCGTTTGTGTCAGCAAACAATTGGAAGGCGTTCGTGTATAAATCGAGTCGACTGTCCGAGTTTGTTTTTCCTAGCTGTAAGATCGGGAGCGTTTTGCTAAAATATTTTCGCAGCAGTTGATATACCTAGTGCTGATTTATTGTATCTTACGGCAACCGATTTTCAGTTTGCGTCTGTTTAATTAATTATGTGGGCTGTGCATGATAGCTCTAATTTATCGTCATAAACAATTTGGGCAATTAACGCATGAATAAATGTAATTTATTAATTAGTCTAAGCGACTTCATCAGCTAACTTGCATGTCCATTGATTTATTTAATCAGGTTCTCATATGTGAAATATGTAACAATATATTTATCATATTTTGTAATTGAACCAGAAATGAATTCGCACAATTGCAACAATCATTAGGCTTCTCCAACAGAAACATACGTTTCAATCTTGCATGGAAAACCGTATAATAATTGATCGAATAGTTATTTGATATGTGACTAAATAACGTCTAATAAACTAGCTTACAATTAGAAGGATGACAAAATCTGTAACTAATAAATGTACTACAAATACAATTAAATCCAAGTTTAGAGTTTCTAAAGTACTTGTATTCTAAAGACAGATCGAAGGAGAACGTTTCGTTCCTCGCTCAATTAAAAATTGCTGCTTTATAGTGTTGCAATCAACCGATACTCTTGAACTATGTGCACGATTTTAATCTCCCTAGCAATCCTTGTTACATCTCGAAATACTTTGATTCAGATAACCGCTTTTCTGCTAGGACTGGAAGGAATTTATATTAAATGGAACGTCTCTGCTTCTTAATGAAAATAGCGACAGCATTTAGAGTTTTACCTTTCAGGACATTGATTTTAATCTATATGGTGAGAGCAAAGATCGAATTCACTTAGTGAGCGCAAAAAATTTCGCGTCGTGGGCGTTTCAAAATAGCCACAACGCGGTGTGGACTTTTAAAAAGAAACAAAACACGAAATTCTTGCAAAACGCCCACAACGCGTTCTGGTAATTCATTATTTGCCACAACGCAAATTCAGCTTCATTTCATAAACTATTCATGGCAATACAGCTGATGTTAAAAATAGGATTATGGGAAAGCAACGAAATAAAAAGTTTGCAATCAGCTTAAATTTGGAGTACCCTTGCTAAACGAAAAGTATAACCCTGCAGTAACACATATTAGCTAAATATACCGGATGCTAATTTTCAATTTGGGATATAGGATATAACCTACGTCAGTAAATATGACTATTCTTGATAATACAATTCGAAGTTAGTAGGTTAGGTTTTGCGTCAGTTGTGACACAGACTGACGCAAAACCTAACCTGCTAAACTCGAATTTGGCATAGACTTACAGTGTCACCAACAATACATTTCAGTACTGCCAAATGCATAACATCAACTGGAGCTGCTTATTGTGCAGTGCATAGAAACGAGTTCTGCTCAACTTGGTTATGTTTTGACATTAAATGTCACTTTTATGTAAAAATTTAATATTTTACATTTCTAATGAAATGCGATAAAATAGTATACTATTGTTTTAACCAATAGCTGTTGGAGTATGTTTACTAGTTTTGTATAATAATATTAAGCGTAAGTGATTTAATCTATTTTCGTCTTACAAAAAAAGTTAAAATGGAATAGAGCATAATCGTGTTACAATGAAGACTCTATGCCAAGGTTATGAACTTTAATCGTCGAAATAAGACCAAGGACCATGACTTTTCAAGTTAAAGTAGATTTACGAAATAAAAAAAACTAGCAGTCCAGTGAGACAAATGTCTCATTTAATAAAACAAAAAAGACCGTTTTGCAAATAGAACGCGTATTCACCACACGTACGTACATGACGTCATTGTTGGTAGCAAACTACCAGTCGCATTCGCCTTGATAAAATTTGCCTAGAATCTAACCTAAAAAGTTAGGATTAGGATAATTAAGATAATAATTAGTGTTAGAGATTGAAATTCGGCTCCTGACCTGACATGACCATTCCAAACATATAACTTGAATAACTTTTTTCTCTATCTCTTACGGTTTGGCTGCTGAAACAGCGTCCCAGACAAACAAAAGAGCGTCCCGGACAGACCAGCGTCCCGGACAGACACGTCTATTAGATAAAGGATAGCTACTCTTATTACAAAAACACTCGATTCGCTTGTTTGTCATGTGAACTTCAATAGTATATCGTCAAATTAGTTTTTCTGTCTCAAAACTAATTTTTATGTTGCTAATTTTCGAAATGACACAGAACTTAGAACCGCACATGTTGAGATCACCATATATCAATAAAATATAAATATAAAATAATCGCTGTTCTGTAATTATTACGTTTGTCAGTAATAGACTTTGTTATTATCGCATAGAAAACTTGTGAACGTGAGGAAATAGGAAATGGTAGTTTACGCAACAAGTCCGGAAAGAGCATCTTTTCAGAGCACGAAGGCAAAGCCTACAAGTCTTGTAAAGGGCATTTTCGGATGAGTTACGTTTCTTAGGCACTTGTGTTTCTTCTTAATTTTACGTAAATATTGAAACGTCACAATAACACACAAGCATTATATTTTGTAGATATTTGTAGTTGATTTCCGTAGTCACCACAGTCAATAAATGTTGCAAACCAATCAGTGTCCTTAATTGCCCTAGTAACCATAGTACACAAATATTGCAAACCAATCAAAATGGCAATTTTCCAAAATCGTCCAGTAAAGAAAAGCATTTACAAAATCGTCCTGCCTAAAAATTGTACAGTAATGCATGATTTTCAGGGCCAATGTCTATTTAGGCACCTGTCTTGAAAATCATTCATTACTGATAATTTTAAGCTGTAAAGTACTTCTTTACTGGACTATTTTGGAATTTTTTTCTTTACACGACTATTTTGCAAAATTGGCGTTTTGATTGGTTTACAATATTTACTGACTGTGGTTACTAAGGAAATCAACTACAAACATCTCTAGGTTCTTACGAAGGTATAATGCTCGTTTGTTATTGTAATGTTTCAATATTTTTGCAAAATTAAGGAGAAACGCAGGTTACTAAAAAATGTTGTACGCCACTCATCCGTAAATGCCTTTTACAGGATTTGTATGCTTTCAGCCCTCGCCTACGGCATCGACCTGAAATTTGCCTACGAGTCCTGTAAAGATGCTCTTTCCGGATTGGTTATGTAAACTATTATTGTAAATGCATCTCTCTATATTTAGCTTGGGCATTTTTCCAATCAAACATCTATTTAAAATTTGGCACTATTTTTAAACAGGTTGGGCTGGCTGCGTGGTCATGTTCGTCTCGTCAAAACGAACAAAAAGTTCTTATAGGGTAGGTGCCTCAAACAACTCGTTACAAAGTTAATGCCAAGTTAAAATTAAAATAATAAATGTTATCGGGAAACGTAGTAATATGTACTTATTTAAACGATTTATAAAAAATTTAAACAAGTTGTTTAAAAATGTTAACTTGGCAATAACGAGGAGTTTTAGGACCACACGTTATAGGAACTTGTTTGTTCGGTTTGACGACGAGAAGAACATGACTACGTATAGCCAGCCCATTTTTTTAATACTCTTCTCGCTAATTAAGGACTTACAAGTTGAAAACGAACTGTTATATTTATGTAACAAGACACTAAGCGGGCCGTAATAGTTATTTATGTATTGAGGGCATAATCACGAGGGAATGTTTAAAACACGACTCATGCCGGAGAGCTTTAAATTTGCCGAGGGCTATAATCATGGTTATGCACATGGTACATACAATGTTTTATTTTGTTTTGGTTCTTGAAATGGACAAACTGCAAGGATTCAGCATTTTTGGGCACAGACTGTTACATCATCATTGTGCTGGAGCTCTGAATTTTTGGTGTGCTATGATTTCTATATAGATTGTTGGTGTTGGTCCATTACATTGATGGAGTTTGTTATAATGCTTAGCAACTTTATAGGTCTTCGGGCATAAACGCCATACTGCGCCCACTATCGAGGAACAATAAAACAAGCTTATGGTTCCAAAATTAAATAAAGTACTTGACGTCTTTAGGAAGAGATTCAGTCACGAAATACCTTCGGTGGTCATGGCCCCGTGCATAGGAATGTTTTTTAAATTTAATAGCACATAGGAAGAACTAGACTTTGTGTGGTATAAGCAAGATCTTATTAAGACGAAAAAAGAGAATAGGACGCTAATCTGCCAGGAAAATTGCTTATTAAAATGTTAACTTCTAAACTCTCTGAAATACCCAAAATTTTACTCTCAAAAATTGCGATTTTTGCGTTTCCCCATATGTTTTACACGTGCAGAAGTTACGATTGACGTACGATTTGAAGTAAGCTTTTCAAAATAGTGTGTAACTGTAACGACATGTAAATGGTGCTCTTAGAGCTCTACTTAGTTCTGGGGTCTTCAACAGAAACGGACAAAAACAATCTAGTAGCTAGGGTAGCTTTTAAAGCTCAGATATTAAATCTCACAAATCTTCTAATATCGTGTTTATTAGATGCATTTTCATAGTCTTAAACTTGTGGTGAATTAAACCTTCAACCTGGTCTAGGTTTACAGGCCGTATCTGTATTTTTAGTAAACCTAGTAATAAATTATATAGCTTTTAAAAATGTTCGTTATTTGTTTCAGGTTGGTAGTACCTTCCAGTAAATAATGGGCAAATCAAGGAGAGCTTTTTTCGAATGTTGAGGTTCAGTTGGTGGAATTGGATACACTGTGAGTTTTAAAGTTTTTTAATGTTATTTTTACAGAAGCTGAAGTTAAAAGTTTTGTCTGTAGCGTGCTTGTCACTAGTTTTTAACGATATTCGGAAACCTCGCAAAAACACTCCCGGGATATGAATATTAAAAGTAACCATTGTCGAAACCGCAGTTCGTGTAGATATTAATGTAATGCGCATCGCTGGAGGGCAATAAATGTGATTTAATCCAATAAATTTGAGTAAACATGTGCTTCATAATACAGCGGGTAGACGCTTACAGTATGTTCAGTCTAGCGTAAGGTGACAGCATTATTAACGGTATTTTTGACTTAATACAATTACAGGCATGTTTTTAATGTTTTCGTTTAAACATTATACCAGCATGCTACTAGCATTGTATTTTAGAATTCTGGGGCTGTTTTAAAATAATGTTAGTTAATCATAAAAACATATTTTAATGACTAACATAATGTTGCTTTTACATAGTACACGAACATAATATATGTTTAAAAATTATTAAAATATTTTACAAAATCTCTAAAAATATAATACTGTTGAAAAAGCCCAAGCGCTATTTTATTACTTGTATTCAGTGGTTATGGTACACGGCTTCGAAATTAGTTTAGAGTATTGGACAATATGCCAGTGCAATAATAGTATACAGTGTGTCCAATATAAGGAAGGCCAGTATGGGGATCTCGGTAATTGTAAGAGATACAAATTTGGTTAAATGGGAAGAAAGTTGCTCTATTAAAGGAGTAACAAAATCCTTGAAATGATTTTTTATTTTTGAAATATCTCAAAAAACCGAATTTTTGGATTTTATATTTTATTTTTTTCTGGCGTTATTTTTAAAGTTAGAGAGAAACTAATTAAACTTCTTTATAGCAACTTTTAGTGGACTTAATGATTACTTTATCAAATTTTTTATCTGACGTTTCGTCTTCGAGAAACCATCAACTTCATTTTTAAAATACGGTCCGGTTTTTATATGCCAAATTTGTGAAGCCCTTTTTATTCTGAATTCAACAATGTACTACATATTATGGTTTAATTACGTTTCGAGCTTTTTTTATCATCATCAGGAAATTTTTAAGATACGGACCTGCATTTCTCATAATTTTATAAAAATAAGTTCATACAGTAAGTTAGGGTTTTTAGATGCCGTTAAAATATTGAAATGCACATCATAATGTCAAAATTGTGATACATTCATTTAATAACCAACCAATAACTATTAACAATAAACAACAAATAAATGAACAAAAGACAGACAGAAAGAATAACAAAACGAGCATGAAACAATGTAATAGGTATTAAAAGTTTTGAAACTTTGAAACAGAAGAAGAACTTAGAAGATTGGTTCTTGAAGTCTTTCAAAGTATAACGCCAGTATTGCTGAATAATGTTTTAGATTCTACAGTTAGAAGATGTTATTTATGCGTAGAGAATGATGGCAACCTTTTTGAATACCTTCTGTAAATTTAATACCTATTAAATTGTTTCGATGTTCGTTTTGTTATTCTTTTTGTCCATCTTTTGTTCATTTATTTGTTGTTTATTGTTAATAGTTATTGGTTAATTATTAAATTATTGTATGTATGTATGTATAATATATAACCTCATTTACCTTGCGGTGTAGAGGCTGGTGCTTTATGCGCTGGCATCTGGCGGTACAATGCTCAACTTGCCCCGGATTCGGGATACAGAGTTGGAGCGCGCCTTTGGTGCTTGCGCAGCAACCATTGTGTGACTTGTGTGTCTTGGTGATGTGTTGACCTTGTTACTCTATCTCTTAGGTCTGTGGTTCTGAGTAGAGCACAGTTAATTTGGTGCCCAACTGTGAATGGTCTCACTGAGCCCGATTCTAATCGCCAAGGATACGGAAAAATTCCGACCCCAGCCGGATTCGAACCGAGGACTTGCTTAATGCAAGCCTGGCGCTTACCCACCTGCGCCACGCAGCTTCTTCATTATTATTAAATTAATGTATCAGAATTATGACATTTTGATGTGTATTTCAACATTTTAACGGCATCTAAAAACGCCTAACTTCTGTATGGACTTATTTTTACAAAATTATGAAAAATTGCAGGTCCGTATCTTAAACATTTTCTGATGATGATCAAAAAATCTCGAAACGTAATTAAACCATAATATGTCGTACATTGTTGAATTCAGAATAAAAAGGGCTTCACAAATTAGGCATAAAAAAACAGGACTGTATTTAAAAAAATGCAGTTGTTGATGATGTCTCGAAGACGAAACGTCGGATAAAAATTTGATAACGTAATGATTAAGTCCACTGAATGTTGCTATAAAGAAGTTTAATCAGTTTCGCTCTAACTTTAATATTAACGTCAGAAAAAAATAAAGTAGAAAATCCAAAAATTCGGTTCTTTTGAGATAATTCAAAAAGGAAAAATTATATCAAGAGTTTCTAGGCGTCGTTTTGTTAGTCCTTTAATTGCGCAACTTTCTTCCCATTTAACCAAATTTGTATCTCTTGCAATTACTGAAATCCCCATACTGGCCCTCCTTATCTTGGACACACTATATTGTACAACTAGTGTTCAAAATAGCACTTTTCACACGAGTGAGGGAGTTTGGTGGCTACGAGCCGCAGGTGAGTGTCATAAAGCTCCACAAGTATGAAAAGTAATTTTCACACGTGTTGTACACTGCATGCCGCCTCCTAGATTTCAAATATACGCGTAAATTTCAGCGTGCGACATCGATGTCGCACGCTATTTTCACACGCTATGTGATATGCAAGATTTTCAGAGTTAGGAGTGTTTTTTGGCTATTTTCAGGGCAGTCGTAGAAAAATGTAATTGCACACAGAAATTAAATGTGGTATCAACAGTCACTTTTCCGGGCTCGGTAGCGCCCTGGTTAAGTATTCTGACTAATGAAGAAGGGTCGTGAGCTCGATCCTCGGTGCCGGCGATATTTTTAAAAATAAAAAATGCCGATAAAAATATGCAAAAATATACAACGTCCTGTATTATTACGATGTGTAGCGTGTACAACATCCCATGATATGGTTAGAAGTGCTTATTCTCGATTCAAGATAGTGTAGATACGACGTAAGATAGGCTGAAAAGGGGTAATAGTTACAGGTATTTATTTAAAGAGCGAGCCTTAATACATAATATATTGTACGGCCCCCGTATAGGAACCTGGCTGTTACGTTTGAAAATTTAGATGATAGAAATTTTGCACCTTCGCATTAGGCAACTAATGTAGACGACAAGTATATTTTGAACGTGTCAGTTTCACAATTCTTCTGGTTAATGTTTACGTATGTTAGGGGATTTTAACGAGGTTGGCAATTTATTTCGTTTCCATGGGGAAACACGAGAGACGTGAATTGAAAAATAACAAAAGGTAAACATTCGTGTAACAACACAAAGTTTTTTAGCAAATTTGGCTAAAGGGCCGAGTCCCCATTTTGTAGTGTTCTATACATTGAGTCATTAGATATTCTCCTGCGAGGCATATAATGTTTCCGCCCAAAAGGTGAGGCGATAAGCCGATTCCGTGTCTGAGATTTCTTGTGATTAAATGATGGGTTTACCAAAATATTATTCAATGCTCATTCAATCAGGTGTAGCAATTCACCAAACGCAAATGATGTCTTACAGTATCGGAAGTGAAGTGAAAACAAAACATATTCATAATTGATGTCTAGAAATAGCTTTATCCTGAAGTTATACACTTTGATTTTTTTTTAGAAAGGGGAATACCCGTTGCCAATCAAAATTACCAAAACCTATATAGTCAACCCACATATCCCATTGTAAAACCAAAGCAAGAGGGTTGGCAACTTACCATACGCAAGGGACGTTGTAAATTGCCGAAGTTACTGTAATAATGATGGATAATAAGAAAGAATAATTTAACACCGTAGCAGACTTTCTACCATAAAGACTGAATTTTGTAAATAATAACCGATTCTTCTCCTTAGCATAGAATTTCGGCTTAACCGCGTAGTATTTGTATATGAACACCCAGCATTTTCTGGCTTAATGTGCCTTGTACCTTGTGAAGTCGAGCAAAAAACCCGCGCGATGGCCATGCTCCTTTGGTGGCTCGTGTTGTTTGAGTATCTTGAGAACGAGGATACGTAGGCAGATTTGGCCGTTTTGCTGTTTGTGCATCCATATTCACTAACGTTTCGCAAGACCTTGCAGCTTGCATCATCAGAGTGAAAGTCGCACTGATTTTTCTTTTTGTAATTAGATTTATTAGCAATCAGAATTTACATTCTATGAGCTAATTTTATGTCCGACTATATGATTACATACATATATAAAGTATACATACAATCAATTGGCATGTTGAGGATTATGCCCTGCGACGTTACCTCTATTTCCTTATTCGAGATCTATGGGCCAGGAGCGTTTCAGTCTTCTATTACCAACAGTAATTGAAAGTGGTTCCAACAAAGGATTGGTGTATGATTGCAGTATTTCATAATGTTTGTTACTTCTCTCGTAAATGACTTCGTGTATGTAAGGAACTGTGAGGTCAGTGTGGATAGTGAGGTTAGACACGTACCAGGGTGCGTCTACAATCATTCTAAGGATCTTTGCTGGGCTTCGTTGAATGATAGCTTGCAGCTTGCATCATCAGTGCGACTACATCATATAGACCAATAAGTTTGTTACCAATCGTATCCAAGTTGCTAGAAAAGTTAGTACTTCGACGAATTAAGGATGATATGCTAACACAAAATTGGATCCCAGACCACCAGTTTGGATTTCATGAAGCTCATTCGACAACTCAACAGTGTCATCGAATAATACGATCAATAAACAAAGCGCTAGAAGACGAACAATATTGCACAGCGGTATTTTTGGACGTAAGCCAGGCCTTCGATAAGGTCTGGCACCCCGGCCTGTTAGTAAAAATCAAAAGTACCGTACCATCAGAATACTTCAATTTATTAAAATCGTATTTAACTAATCGGCAGTTCCAAACCAAGTATAACAGTGAAACGTCTAATCTAAATCCTATAAATGCAGGTGTTCCGCAGAGTAATGTTATAGGACCACTACTATATACACTCGATACAGCAGATATACCGATAGGTGAAAACACAACCATAGGCACGTTTGCAGACGATACATTTATCCTGGCTAAACACGAAAATCCAGCAGTTGCAGTGGCCTACGTACAAGATCATCTAAGATCACTGCAAATATGGCTCCAAAAATGGAGAATAAAGATAAATGGACAAAAATCCAAGCATATAACATTTACGCTCAGAAAAGCCAGCAGTCCCAACTTTGCAAATTAATAACGAGGACATACCTCAAGTTGAAGAGGTAGAATATCTTGGCCTAAATCTTGACAGCAAATTAAACTGGAGAGCGCATATAGTTAAAAAACGTAAGCAAATAGACATAAAAGTAAAATACCTACACTGGCTAATAGGAAGAAAATCAAAACTTTCTATAGAAAATAAACTGATAATTTATAAAGCAATAATTAAACCAATTTGGAATTATGGAATAGAGCTTTGGGGCTGCACTAGCAAGTCCAATGCAGCTATCATTCAACGAAGCCAATCAAAGATCCATAAGCAAGTAAGTGAGGCAGTTTTCTGTAGCCGAGCGAGTCAATTTTTCCATTTTATTTCTTTTCGAATTAATGTAATTCACGTTGGTCAGTGTTTCCTCCAACTTTCAAGTATTTTCAGAAACGTTAAGATACCTATTTTGTTTATAATTTTGAACACTTTTTAATCGTCATTCAATCTGGCAAAATTTGTTACCTTGCTTTCGTTATTCAATGCGTTAAAAACGTTTTCTTCTGTGCCTTACTGATTTACTTATAATTTAAGTAAAAATACAATTTAAAAATGAAAAAATTATTTTAATTAGAGTATATATGAGGTGAGTTAAAAAGCTTTATCTTAACATTTTCGAGTCTATATTTCATTCTTAATTTTCAGCACAAAAAGAACTTTGTATAATTATTTCCAAGATGATGGCTACATCTTACCTCGCAAGTGCTGTAACGCCATAGATTTTCCTGCGTAGGTCATTAACCACAATCACACCAATTTTTAGCTTTATGCTTTGTTTTTGGGTCAGTTACGTTAAATGCCCTGTACTATTTACAATGTTGTCAGGAGTAAGTTTTACATGCATCATTTTCATGATAAGCTACAGTATCTTTAGGAGCAAATATGTTTAAATAAATAAACGAAGGACGTTGTCTTTCCGACAAGTTTAATACCTACTAAAAATTCGCTACATACCTATAATATATATGTTTCATCTAATTACTAGCTTAGTTTAGTCATCATCAGGCTAAACTAGAAGAATAAGGTGCGCTTAATTAATTATATATAGGTATCTGTTGCGAATTTTGGATATTAAACTTATGGGGAAGACATAGTCGTTCATGTATTTGCATAATCAGTTGGATTTGATGGAAATTGGAACATGATAACCTAAAACAAGTTTAATAATATAACTGCCAATAATAAAAACCAGCAGTGCATGGTAATCTGGTTTAAAAATTAAATTTTAATGTTTTGGATTCGATTAAGTAATCGCTTCTGCAGCTTGCATGTACAAATATAGTTCTGTTTCATCAGAACCAATATTAATATATGTTCAGTGTAAATTTGGTTATATTCATTGACACCGCCAAGAAATGTGTGCTGTAAAATGAAATTTTGCGAAAATTAACGCCAATTTAACAGTTATAACAATGCAGATGACATCATTGATTGTGGGCATTGTTCTCAGGTTCCTGTAATTGTGTTAATAGCTTCGCTTTCCCGTTCTATCCTGATGCAAACCTTCGAAGAGATTTAAATCTCTCATGCACTAATTGAATTTTCTCGTGTTTAGACTCGATATCGGTAACCTGAATTGGTGTTTGTTTACTAACATTAATTTATTTTATCGACTGAGGTGAATAGCTTTCAGCATCAGAGTATTGAGAACATTAAAAACAGCTGTACTACAAATATCTATAATGATTTTCTTGTTTTTTTTTTCAATTAAACATATTTTCCGCCAATCGTACTAGAACTGGCACATTATTAACAAAATTTTGTTGAGCAAAGTCAAACATTTCATTATATCAGCTGTTGCTAGGTATTTTACAATACAACTGTACAGGAATAATATTCCCGGCCTAGGCAGGGAATATTCGAGTACTATTTCCTAATTTTTTTAATTACTGGTATCGATCGGCGGAAAAATAGTATGTGACAAAAAGAAACATTCCCAGACTCCTGTGTTGTTGGGCTCGGCATATATTCACAGTCGTCTGGGAATGTTACGCTTTTCGTCCTAGATGCACAATATACTATTCTGAGTTATTGCATGTCTAATAATTTTTCACTTGGAAATCAGTAGCTTGTATGTAGTCAAACATTTCTTGCACTCGTTTAAATAGTTGTATTCTAATATTACATAAGTTAATATTCATTTATATTATGCTATTAAGTACGAATCACTTGGTATTATGGACGAGTTATCGAATAAACTTATGTTGGTAATTCGGCCATTTACCATCGAAATTAGAAGCAAAAGTTTGAAGTTTGTTTAGAAACAACATTCGTTAAATGTCGAGAGTTCAAACCATAACCTAATAATCAAAAGTGGCCAAAAGTTTAGGATTTGTTCCTAACAAAATGTATTTACTTGCTGCAGGAACTCTCTACAGGTGGGGTATTATCCCATCTGCGGTTCTCGAAACTTGTCCTTAGTTCGCGTCCCACAGGACCTTCTGCTCTGTGGAATGAATTATGTGTAGTAGGGAGCGCCGAAGATCTTGGGTTACATTGACGTTTCAGTAGATTGATGGCAGTGAAAATGGGCCAACAATTACGCGAATAACTTTTTATGTTAATTCCACTTAAAGACTCGTTCGTCTGAATGCTTAAAAAATTCGCTTCACTAAGCCTCTTAGCATATTGCAAAAGTTCTGTAAGCTAATGCTTTAATTTGTAGGAACAATAAATGTCTAATTTTGACCTTCTTAATGACCGCCGTTATTTTAATTGCCAACAATTAAATATTGTAATTGTCATTAGTAGCACAAGTAAAATGTTGGTTTTGCTAAAATCAGGAAGACAATTTGAGGAATTAGATAAATAAACATAAAGAAATTTTGTAATCGAACTTCAACCATACATTTACAATATAAAATTTCAATTATGTTAGTGCCCATATTTTCGAAAATGTTATGCAATTTGCAGAGACGTGTCATTTTTATAAACGGAAAAACAACAGCTTATAATCTGGCATTGTTAATTGTTTTCTACAATTTACTAGTTTCACAGTCTAAAGCACTCAGCTTTCTCATTTTTATATCGCTTATAAGCGTGAATATTTCCAATGAATGTTGAGTGACTACAAAGAAACCATATTTGGAAATTACAAACAATTTTTATTTCATTTATTCGTTTTCTACTACACTCGAGGTCGTTAAACAAAGTTCCAGTTACAATTCAAACAGAATATCATCATGGTTTATTCTAGCTCTACTTTTGATGCTGGGTCTTTTATTTTCCAAACTAAGCCGTATACGTTTGGAGAGTACAATTTTCTGACAGCAGAGCATCGGGAAAACACCAGTTAATATCAGTTATCCAACACCTCCTACTAACTTCGATTTTACTACTAATTTCGATTTGACTATTGTGATTTTAAACAAGATCGCTGTTTATATTGCTGTAATGAAATAATCAAATTGCTAAGGACAACGATATATAGATGTTGGTTTAATCATCCTTAAGATGTTGCACATCGATTTTTAAATTGATATAAATTAGCAGCCTGTTTAGTTTCGTCCGGCATTTCATTAAATAATTTGAGTCCATTATAGACTAAGTTTTTGTGAACATTACTTTGCTGTTAAAGGTAGTCTAATAGTTATTTACTATACAAGTGAGATAAGAGCATCATTAATATGCGTGTGTGTAAGTTACAAACGAGTGCGTAGCGCGAGTTATGTAAGCACACAAGTATATTAATGATGCATTATCACACATGTATTGTACAAAATTTTATCTACGACTGCCTAAAATTGAGAAAAGTGCATTAAGAGAAGTGTCAGATCTGTCATTTTCAAAAATATTTTAGTAGGCAAATGTCATTATGTCATTCATTTTACACTATATCAGTTAGGTAATGAACTCATTACACAACTCAGTAACGTAATCAAACCATTACATAACTGAGTGGTGTAATGAGCTTCATTACCTAACTGAAATCGTGTCAAATGAGTGACGTAACGCGTTACTTATCCCACTGGAGTAGATAAAGTAATTTACGAATCTAGTCTTATAATTATGAATATCCTTATTATATACTAATCGCCAGCGTGGCCGAGCAGTTGGGGAGCTCAGGCTGCGGTGCCACGGTACGGAGTTCAATCTCCACATCTGGCAACTGGCGGGCGGCCCACCCAGTCGCCTTAAAAAATTGGATACCGAAACCACGGTTGTGAAAGTAGAGAAAGTAAGACAGTCGTCAAAGGCATGATGCTAACCACATCACCCAGTACGCCGTTAACGGTGTAGCAGATGACTGGGATTCGTAAAGAGATATTTCGGCGACCCTGACTCGCCTTGTCTCAGGCCATGCTCCTACAAGGAATGAAGTGCCCGAACTTTAACTTTTATTATATACTAACCATTGGATAATTCTCTCAAACAACAACTGAAAGTGTTGGTTTAAAACTAAATTTAATATTATAATGTTTGCATACTATGAACACCTAACCATAGCAACGCATAAATTTTCAAATGAACTGATTAAAGATGGCATTTTGAAGAAATTATTATTATTCATTATGTTAAAATATTTTGAACTTCGGGGCGCTGGATAAAATTTTATGTATCACACGTGAGTTATTGGAATTTACCCCCTTAAAAAATTTACCCCGCTCGGCCGTTGTACAGTTTAGGTTCATTTATTAGAAGTAGGTTTTCAGTGATATTATTCAGAATTTTTAAAGTAAACTTATTTCTTTTATGGACGTGTTCTGGTATACTCCTATAATACAAAAATGTTAATCATCTTTCGTCAAGTTTTCAATATTACCTGAGCTGTTAAAAGTAACCCCCCATGGGTTGATGGCATTAAACAATTTAGAATTTCCACGTAAAATACTTTTTTGAGCAAGAGGTAGATGTTATTAACCAGTGTAATTACAGAAGAACTCACATTCAAGTTGTTAATTGCTATAATAAATTTTTCAGAAAATCATGAAATTATAATTATGAACTAATGGCTAGCAGAGAACTTTATTATAATTACTGATGTAACGCAATTTGTTTTCATATTTAATAACAAAGAAACTGTTATGTGGACTATGGTTGGATGAAATAATCGGAATAATCCATTTTCAACAATTTTATATAATAAAACATAATAAAATTCTAAAACATTTAACTATCTGGGTTTTGATGTAAGAAAAAATATATTAAAATATCAATGTCGTCGTAGTATGACAAGACAACCTAGAATATGCAAAAGGATCCTATAGAAAGCAGATTTATTTTAATATTACAAATATCTAATTTCCTTTTGTGCCTATTTATATTATCAGTAATCAGAAACGTTAGAATGTGTGCTGGCACCATTTAGAAATCCTCATCTTAATAGAACCCACACTTTAAATTAATAGCATCCTCATAAACACTCATTTATGACACTTCTAAATTAAAAATAATTAATTCACGACGCCGCGCATAATATTGCCTTCATACCAGTGACAGTCAACATCCAGGTCTATCACCGTTTCTAGGATGATATTTTTAGAACTCCCAAATATTTATGATTATGTGTCGCTTGGTATCTGTTCTGATATCTCCATACGGTTAAATGAGGGAAGCAGTGTGTCGGTTATTTTTGTTTCTAGCTTTTGATATATGAAAAATCTCACGAAATGTCTTTTTGGCAGGATCGTTGAACTGTGTCTTTTCATATTTAAAATGTGGCAGGATGTCTCTTGATGTTATGAATAATTAATTATTTTCAAAACTCTTTTTAACGACTAACCTAGAATAGACCAGTTTTATATTGTTATTGTAACACAAATGATTTTATGCTAAATACTCTGATTTTGTAGTAGACTTAGCAGTTAATCAGTGGTGTGATTAACTTTTATTACTTGTACTTTTCTGTAAAGTCTTGCGCCAGAACAACATTATAAGAACCTACATTAACGGAAGGGTAGTACTCATATAACAATAACAAGTTTCTAATTATTTTAAATTATGTATCATCTCGGTATATTTTCCAATTTATTTGAATGCATCAATTTCTTCAAGTAATTAAAAATATCATATCCGTTGTTCTCTCAATATCTTTTATCATAGAATATTTCTTTCTAAAACTATTTTCAATACAAATTGTCATATGTCATTCCATTTACGATCTTGAAACGCTGTTAATATTCTTAAAATAAAAGTATTTAAATCTCAAAATGAAATACTTGAGAAAAATAAGTCCTGAAAGTTTAGTGATATATTTCGTTTGCTCGTGTAATTCATTATTTAGAAAAAACGGGAAATAACGTATTCAAAACCGATTCCCTATATAATACCGCAAAACTAAATATATCCCATTTTTATAGAAGTTGTGCGATTTGATTTTCAAGTAAACTTTAATTTTTTTTATAGTTATCTATACTTTCCACAATATGTGGACATGAATGAAAGCAACAGTAAGTCAGACATCTTAAAGTTATTTGGAAATATCGCTTTTACACATAAACTAGTCAGTTTCTGAAATATTAGTAAGTAAATGCGAATTGTGGTGTTTTAGAAACGAGGTTTTGTTACTTAGTATGGTACATTGCTATAACGGTCCTAAAAAGAACGCAGGTAGGCTGTTATGAAATCTAAAAAAAAATTGTTTTATATCAATGTTTGCTTAAGCGTTTAAATAAACATTCGTGTTTTAATTTTTATTCTGAGAGATAGGGTCAACTAAAGGGGATACGAAATTGAAAAAAGGTTCCTATATGAAATTTTCTACCTATCGTAATATGGAGATCCTCATTTTATCTGGAATAGCAAAGTTAAGAGTAATTGTTTTTTTTTTTTTTGGAAAACGGAATAAACAGAAACTAGTTTCGAAAGTTATTTAATATAAGAAATTCGCAAGGCGAAAATCTTGCCATATGCCCACATATTTTTGAAAAAGGCAAATTTGTACAAAACCCAATTTTTATTGAAGGCATTGAAAAAAACTTTTACAGTTAGGTACAAATACATTGAGATGAAATAAAGCGAAAAATTGTGGAATATACAGTATGAAACAACTGCTGTAATCATAACATACATTAAAATCTATCGAATTTATACTAGATTTAAAAAATCGTTTATGTATAATAACTTTTATGAAATGTTATGACAATAATTTAATAAACGTTGGGGTTCTAATCAGTTTAAACGTTATTGTCAACATTATTATGACTAATGCTAGCGATAGTTGTATGTTTTAAGTTTGTATATTAGGTGCAAGTAGGTATTTGGTATCGGAAGGGTGGTGCGCCGCCCTTCAGCAAAAGACGTACGCATCCTGGCTAACCCCCTCGGCGATTTGTTTTCATGGTTCTTAGGGTTATTAAATGAAATAAAGTAAAGCAAAATATAAAAGGGCGCCAGTCGTCAACCACGACAACAACAAAATGCGAATGATAATCTAAATAAAACTCACCTACCGCGTACGGCCTCTAGATTACACTCTAAAAAACGAGCAGGTAACGGCTGGGTCAAATAAAACATATTATACCAGTAGTAGGGGATGATAATAAGGCTTTAATGTTGAACTGTTTGAAAAATAAATCTAGGACGCATAGAATCTAAACCGGGCTCATCGATTCAAAGAACCTGGATCACTGATTGCAAAACGACTCAGGGGTTACATGTTAATAAAATAGGCAAAAGTACGTTAAGCATCAAAGCCATAAAATGATCAAAATTAAATATGAAATGAAAATGTTGAAATTTGGCTCGAAACTGAATTGCGTGTTTAGTAGTATCAAGGTTTATAATTATAATGCATTCATTAGAGCGTAGGTTTCAGCAAAAAAACATCATATCAGGCGCTGGTAAATAGTTAATCTCTAACTTGAGAAATATGCAAGTCAGTCTATACGCGTTCGAAATAAGTATAAAGCGTAACATGTACCATCAAATAAATATTTAAACACCTTTCGCTGGCTGCCTTAGGTGCTAAAAAAGAAACTTCCCTTGGTCGTATCTTACCCACAACTTTTAATTGATTATAGTAATTGTAAATAGAGCGGCTAATTCTCTAACGCATCCATGACCATGGTTTTATGGGGCAGTGCAGCGTAGCCGCATTGGGATGCATCGAGGAACGGGAACGAAGTGCATAGAACTCTGGATGTGACAGATAAGATGTTCCAGAGCAAATTCAGCATGCAGGCCCAGCGAATGCAGCGAAACGGGCGTAACGATACCTAGAGCTTGCTAATGGGCCTAGATGGGAATCGCATAAAATTGGCACACTCAATCGAACAGAAGAAACTCGCCTACCGTAAGATGGATAACGGTCCACGATTACATTGTACAGTGAATGTTGAAATTGCATGGTATGCATCTTGTAAAGAATACCACCACGATAGCTTCAGACAAGCTGTGGATGCCTCTTAACACTAGATAACTTTGGATTAAGGCATGGGGTTTCATATCCCTATATGGCCCCACAAAACGTAACTGTATCGGCTTGGTTGACCTTGCGTCGATTTTGCCAACTACAGAGCGAAGTTAGCTCTATTCCCCAAAATTCCGTTGGGCTAGTAAGAAATAATAAAAAAGGAGTAGGCAATATCAAAAAGGGCCATACAGAGGGAACGGATTACCTGAAAAGAAGCACTCTCGTTCGTGTACTAGCGGTGGCAACAAGTATGTGAAGAACGACTCTCGTCGTAGTTTTAGCGATGGTTACACAGATGGTTCGACAATACTCAACTATAATGTTCTTGTCGAAAACAAAGTAAGTAGAAAGTTATTTGTCTTTTAATCATGTGGTGCCAAGCAAGAGGTAACCAGGTACATTTTTCACTTCTGTCCTTGTACCTGATTGTTATGTATCCCCATTTTTTTTTAATTCATCCAAAATAATTCTTGAAAGCACTGCTGTTATTAATATTGGTATTGGAAATCGAGGATGACGTAAACAACAGCGTGGAACGAGGCAATCGACACAAAACCTTGGAAGAGTGTCATACAAAAAGTTTGGAAACCCGTAGCACCCTTAGCATCGTATTGGATGCAAAGACAGTTCTGTCCAAACTCCCGCGAAAGGACAGAAGAAGAAGAAGAACAATATGATAACAATATATGGAAAAGGAAAATGTGCGTTACAGATAATTGCTGTTACATTTAGTTGATACGTTTTTACTTCGGATAGTAAATTGTACACGACATCATCTATGATATTTTTCTTTATCTACTTTACATTTGAGCTCTTGTTATTTGTTTGCGATTTTTAAAGTAAGGTGTAGTATTTCGGCAGTTTTGAAGATAATAATTTCAACATATCCAGAAGTAATTTGATGACTGTATCATATGCGACTAACGACCGGTTCTCATTATATGAACAGCTTCACATGATATCCGTTAGCTACGTATATCGTCCGCAGAGTCATCAAGATGACTTTTGCGTATGCGTATCGTCAATTGATGCAAGAGACGTTGCTTTTATGGGCGATTCCACACACATCTATGTTTAGCTGCAGAATTGTACTTTTTTTAAGTTTCTCGAACGATTTTAAGAACACTTCTTAAGGTGGTATAAAGTGTAACAAAAGCCATGTTATGTTTCTTCTGTTTTTTGCTTTTTCGTGGTCTTGTTACGCACAAAGTGACAATAGTGCAAAATGTAATATCTTACAAAACCACTATTTAACTGATCGATATGCACCATGTGCTAACTAGAAAAATGTATGTAACCTGAGGACTGGTCGAGTCTAGTCTGGATTGAGTACGAGCGAGCGAAGCGAGCGAGTAACTTAAAAAGCTATATAAGTTTAGTAAAAGTACTTTTCTTACGAAGTGTGTATACTATTTTTTCGCATTTTTTATGCTGTGGAAATGCATATTATTCATACGTTTGAATAATATGTTGGTGGCACTGTAAGTCTATGCCAAATGCGAGGTTAGCAGGTGAGGTTTTGCGTCAGTTTTGACTCAGACTGACGTAAAACCTAACCTGCTAACCTCGAATTTGTCAGTGACATTATCATATAGTAAAGTGACATTTCTATGCACCAAAGTGCCACTTTATAAAACGTTTTTAAATTTAGTAAAATACCACATTATTATACAAAGTGCGAGAAACTGTATATTAACTGTGATAATCATGTTATCACTGTCAAGATGTTACAAATTCTAGTACTAATTATACATTATATTATTATCCATGGCCGACCGTTACTGATATTTATATTAACAAACTTTCTATCTTAATGCCATTTATTTCTAAATTTGATGCGCAAGCATCTGTCAAAGAAATAATTGATGCGGCAATTGCTAGGATGCAACTATTATCGAAAAGCGACCAACCTTTCTTGTTAGTCCTTTTTAATCTATAGGTACTTGAAAATGCTATGGCTTCATTGAAAATATTCAAAATAGGTCATTGTTGGTCCAACAAGAACACACAAGTCTATAGATATAGCAGTTAACATTTAATTTTCAAGTGCTTGAAACAGGATTTGAATTTCAATTCAATTGGTGTCTCGGAATAGCTTATGTAGCTACAACCTTATTGAAGTTCAAATAATTGAGTCCCGCTAGATGCCGGTAATAAAATAGACTAATTTAGGGCCTCTTCGAATTTGACCTTTGCCATACATTTCCTGCTTGCCCTCAATGAATCATTTAGCTTCCTCGCTGAGACGTTTTAATTGGCCATTTTGATATCGAGGTTCATAATGTATCAATAAATACTGGTTAGTTTTTGCAGGTATCCATATATAGCAGCAGGTTTTTGTGCGGAAGGTTGTATTTAGCATAGCGGAAGACTATTTCGAAATTCAATAGAGTCGCCCGGAGTTTTCTGTTATTACATAACTTCGCGTGTCACACCCTTTTCACGTATAAGTTACACGAGGAAGGTTTAGAACGTAGCCCACGCTTTTTGCCTTATCTTGTCCGTTCTATTAATATAGGACATCGCGTAACTCAACTGACATACATACATGTTTGCCTGGGGATCTCCTTATGATATAAGTCGAATACAAATCTGTACTTCAATTTTGTTGTACTTTTCCTCCCTTCGTGTCATCTTTGTCATGCTAATAAAGCTTATGTATTGTTTGTAAAAGAAGAATAGGGCTTTTCCTTTAATCAAAAGATGCATGTAAAGTAGTGCTCTTGTCTCCATTAATTCAATAGTTGTATAATTTAACGATTTCAGATATGGTATCTACATGAAGATTTAAATACAGTTAGCAATTATAACTTGATATGTAACCGTTGGTGCAATTTTTGTATTGTACGAAACTTTGCAATTGCTTTAGTTTAGACATGGTGTTACTATATCAATGATTCTAATTATTATTACTATTTCCATGGCGGCTGCTCGTAAAGATAATGGCAGGAAGTTTTTTGGTGCCTTTTAAGAGCTGTTGTAGGGTTCGTTTCGGACAATTAAAAACCTAACCACGCGTATTATGACTTACATCAACTAACGCGTAGCGTTCATGAGGAAATTGCCCATTTAATTTCAGCTTTTGTTTCTTTAACGTGGTGCTTTACTTAATTACGACATTATTTTGCAGGTTTCATTCGTTAAGTTGGTGTTGAAAAACCTACCTTATATAATATGGAGGCCCACATAAGCTAGTGAAATATACAAATGGTCAAACTTTTTGAGGTTAAAGGAGACAAGTTTATAGGATACTGCGGTATAATAACAAGTCGTTTATTTCCAAGATCGGAAACAATTCCTCATGTTTGGTTTTCTATCTGCAGCTTGTGGCGGATGAATGATTACCTAAGTCATTCAGCTCATGTAACATGAAATTTTACTGCCTGCAGTCACACCCCAATCTACCGCATTGCAGCAGCCATGTTGGTTTCATTGAAGTAGCTAAAACAGTATCCCAGAATCAAATTTTATTGTTTATTCAAACATTCCTTACTGCTGCAATTATGGTATCGGGCATGTCTCCCGGAAACTAGTTATTTCATCACACTTATCTTGTACGATTATGCGAATTATTGCCGATAGTGACCTAACCGATAAGAATTATGTAGAATTACTAACTGCATTTCGGATGAAACATACGGCTTTATAGGAACACGTACAACGTTATTCTGTCGCGTGTGTGATCTTCATAATACATCATGAATTCAGAATTGCCTCCTGAATACTAAGCGCTCGAGTTCACCTGCAAACAGAATTCGTTTCTGAAAAGATAGGGACTAAATGTAGATCAAGTTTTCTGCTTAATATTGTCATTTAATTATTTTAATCGGTTTAACTGAAGACTGCGTGATGTGAAAATTTATTCTTAAATTCTGAGTCAAGCAAGCTATTGATGTTCGATATAGTAAAGCATGTGTATTTAACCCTAACTTACGTTTTAATAATTGTTCAGGGCGAAAGCAATTTAAAAGCAATTTTTAGGCGAATCGTGTGGAAGCTGCAATGTTTTCCTGCATCTTCGAGGTAGATAAATTAACGCAACAAATCACTCGATACACCAGATCACCAGAGCAGAAAGAGCGAAAGAGTAAAGTGTAGAAAAGTTGGAAATAGCTTTTGGAATCCTGCTTGATTTTTGATGCTATTATGTCTGAAGGGTGAAGATTGCGCGGTTTAGTATCGATTCTGTATCGAAAACTATTTAAGATTTTCGGACCAACAATTTACATTTTTTTCACATCATTACGGCTTTTGTTCAAGTTTCACTGGAAGGCTTAGACATTAAAATGACGAAAATGATATATTGCTAAACTGACATTAGGGAGAAATTAGGTTTGGATTTCGTACCTTCAAAAATATTGCCTGTATAATATATTTGTCTGCATTTGAGGTTGGCTCATTTTTACTGCTTACAAAATACGAAATCATGTAAGTATAACACTGCAATCAGCTCTTTACACGAACAAACGACTAATCGAAAACTTGGTTTGGAGAAGAGAAATTTAGACGCGTTAGATACCTAACGCAAAAGATTATTTCTTAATAATTAAAACATGTAGTAAACAACTAGAAAGACTGGCTGCTTCATTAATTCAAGTTGAACGTAAATTTAAGGGAAGAATAATCACGAATGAACTGGCAGAAAAACCGCATTATTGCGCAGTAGCGAATATCATTATATTATATTATGAATCTAGAATAAAACAAATAAGTGCAGTTGTGTCAAAGATAGAATATTTAACTAAAATTAAATATGAAATAAATTGATAAATACATGCATTGGTATTATGGTATATTAAATAAGTGCATATTTGAACAAAAATCATAATAAAGATTATTATTAAAACTCTTTTAAACTCTTTTACCACACAAAGATCCTAAAAAGGACAATATTTTTCGTGGCATTAACTCTTATACACGCAACTTTTTATATTAATCGTATTACAATGAGGTATAAATCGGGTGCCAGGTATTTATAACTGGCCGTTTTATACCAGCGAAGGAATAATATGAATAATAAAATATTATGGTGTTCCTGTTCCATTGTGTTTATTTATATTTGTGTACTGATAAAATCTAAGCTAGGTTGGGTTCCATCCGATTTTTGCTTTATCTGAAACTGCGGAAAATGTTAGTTGGACATGAACTACTTTCAGCTTCGGTCCACTTTTTTATGGTGTTATTACAGCCGTTCTTATTATAGTATGTATTTAGAGGTACAAATCAGTTGAATTATTTAAGTTCCTACACCAAATAAAAACAAAAATTAATATCTTAAATGATGTAAATCGGTGTAAAACGCTACACCGCATCAGTAATCCGCCACCTAACCTCATTTTTGGCATAGAAATAGATATGAAAACCCAAAAGAATAAGAAATAAAAACAATGTTATTGTTAAATACGTTGAAAACAGGCAGCTAGAAATTTGTATTTTGTAGACTTCTTTGCACCTGCGAGTTAATTGAGGGTTTATGCCAAAATCCTTACAAATGCGATTTCTGAATCAATGAATAATTGTATCTTACAGTAGCACCTATACCATACATTATATAGTGTGTCTAAAAAAGAACTACATCTAGTGTGCTTTGAATTTCCCATACAAACGTAAAATGTGCCGCTCTCGCGCGCTACTGTAAGCTAGTAGTAGACCTAGTAGACGGACGAATACCATAACCTCAACAACAGTCTTTGTTGACAAAATTTACTTGTGGTTTTCGTTTACTTTTAAATTAAGATATGTGCGCATTTTAACGCATTATTCAACAGCATGAATATCGTAAGAAGTAAGACAACCCTTATTAAAAATGATTAATCCTCATTGTTTTCCAGAAAATAAAAAATATTTCTAAATACAGAACTTAAAAGTAATGGAAGGAATATAACTTAATAAACTAAAGGTAGTCCTTAGAAAAGGGTTAATTATTGACTACAACAAGTGCTCGAAGTGTCCACCATTTTGCTGAATACACAATGCTACTCGACGTTTCATGTTGTCAAAAATGTGGTGCAACATTGCAGGTGTTATATCGTTGCATTTAATTCTAATGCACTCCATCAGCTCTTCGAAGTTATAAATCCTTTCTTTGTAGACCTCATTTTTAAGATTTTAAGATGTCCAAAGATGCAGTAATCTAATGGAGTAAGGTCAGGTGAATTTGCTGCCCAAACCCCGCGACTAACTACTCGATTGGGAAAAAACTGCTCGAGAAATTCTAAATTTTCCCTTGTCGTATGCGCAGTGGCCCCGTCCTGCTGAAAGTAACCACCATTAAATTCATCGGGGTGCAGTTGATCCAAAAAGGGCACTAATAGCTGTTCTCGATAACGTTGACAATTTATGGTGTTATGAAAAAATATTGGTCCTATGATCCTACGACGTGACACAGTTAACCATATTCCAACTTTAACAGGATGTAAAGGAGCTTCAACATAGTTAGGTGGTTTATCGACTGACCACATTCTGTAGTTCTGTTTATTTACAAATCCACTTAAGTGGAACCACGCCTCGTCACTAAAAAAACTTAAATCAAGAACATCGTCGTTGTTTAAATTTTCTTGGAAAAAGTTGCAGTAATGTATTCGACTAGCATGGTGCCTTTGTCGAATTTCATGTACAACAGACACTTTATATGGATGCATGTGCAGTCGCTTCTTCAAAATGTTGTGAACAGTACTTCTAGGGACATCTGTCTGAGCTGAAATATGACGCACTGACATTTTTGGGTTTTCTACGACAAGAGCTTCGACATTTTCAATAATGTTTGGTTTAGTGGAGGCCTTCGCTGTAGCTTTGAGTGGGGCAGTTTTTGTAGCGTGGTGAGTTGCAGAACTGGACGTATTGGGTTTGGCAGAGGAGAGTGTTAAGTCCGATAAAAGGTAACAAAATGTAGGTAATTTAAAATAAGAACGGAAAGAAAATAAAGAGTAAAGTGAGTTAATTTTAATTAAGGAAGTACTTACTATTTGAGATTATCGTATGACAAATGTAATGATGAAGTATTTGTAATTGATTTTTCAAAACTAGTTTGAAGTGTCAGTTGACACATGTATTGAGTTGTCATATAAAATAGAAACATTAAATTTCAGAATATAAGCAATCTAGATTAAAAAGAATCGGACCTGATTTTCAGTCAAGTATTACTACTGAGACTTGCAAGAAATAATTTTGATTATCCATAATAAAAAAATATGGCAATTAAATTAGTTAAAATTCAATTTAATATAAACATTTGATTGAGAATAAACTAAAGTAGAAGGTGTAATTCAATTATCTTCTTCTTTATCGTTTCCCCGTAGATGCCATTATAGCGTTGGGGTGTAGTTAGGATCATCTATCCATCTTCTAATGTTTTTTCTGTTCCTTGCCATGTTCCTTACTTCTTGTATGTTTCTTAACCTTTTTCCCGCGTTTCCGTTGCTTGATTTTCGTCCATGTCCGAGGCTTTCATAAAAACTTTCAATCGCTTATACTCTGTGTGGGTGATTGGCCCAACGACAGAGGCTCCGTTACCTCGGGATAACTGGACTTTGGTCCACGACCGCATATTATGAATATTCACGGCAATCCTGTCTCCAGGACGTCCCCCATCCGCCGCCCAGGGGACGCGCTCTCTAGGAGTGAGATCTTCCGATAGGTAATTCAATTATAACATAACATAAGTTGGGCACACAAAGTGGAGCTAATCACCTTTACAATAGATATAACTGATATTTCATTATTGATAGTAAATGTTATTGCAATTGATTTTTTAAAATTATTTTTCTAATAGCGTATAACTACTGAAAATGAGAAAATATGCTTTCTGTTATTATCTTATTGTAGAATATATGTAGAATATATTCCTATATTAAGATATGAAGTGATGATAATTCTATAGCGAATGTGCATCAGTTACATAGCATAGTTACATAGTGTACCAGTATTGGCTAAGTATATGCAATTTTCAAAATATTTTAACTTGGTCGTGTGGAAATGAAGTATTGAATTGTTCATAGTTCTGTTAATTAGTTTCCTTACTTACGTAATCCCGATGCATATCTATTTTTCGGTATAAGGCGTAGTGGGTTTAATTCATGCTTAATATTTTTTTCCAGACTTCTCCGCCTTTCTTTCTGTCTTCTGTGATTTGCCTACTTAATACTCCAGACCGCACCTCTCTTCTGCCGCTTTTCTCACTTCCTCCTCGCTTACTTTTCTCTATCTCTCTTGCTTCGTATGCTCTTCTAGGTGTGCTTTCTTCTCCTATCCTGTTAATGTATCCTAGCTATGTTAGTTTTTCTTCTTGTATTTTGTTCCTTATTCTATCTTTGTTTTTGTCTCGATTTTTCATAAGAACCGCATTTTTATTCTTCCTATTTTGCTTTTTTGTCATTCTGTTGTTGTCCATGACTCACTCCCATATACCGGGTGTCCGTTCTCAAAGTCGAACATAGGCGATTAACATTGTATTGAACGTTTTTGCCGATTCCTGCTCGCCAATTCAACTTACAGGGAAGGTAATGGTATCATTGAAAAGATAAAATTATTACGCATCAAATGATACCAATAATAATATTCAAGATGCGATTTTTATTTTAAAATACTAATTTAAAACTTGGGAATTTTTAAATATGCCATGCCTTGCTTTTCAAGTTCTATAGCATTTGTCAAAAAAATTGGTAGTTATTTGACGTAAATCAGGTATCTATCAACGTCTGTTAAAATTATCTACAGAAAAATGAATTATTTCAATAACGAACGAGTGACTGCACTAATGTTAATTGCCTATGTTCGACTTTGAGAATGGACACCCGGTATATATCAGGATCGATGCAGCCACTTTTTTGTATATTTCCACTTTTGTTTCTTTCGGTATTTCCCTTTCTAATTCCTTTTACAATATGTGTGTCTGTGTGTGAACAGAATATCTCAAAAACGTTGAAACTTCATATATAACTTTTGGGTACTATCTAGATGCAACAGCAAGCTTTTGAAGAAAATTGCATAACCGGAAGTATGGTGTTTACTTTTGTGATTTTTCAGTTTTCTCGATTTTCTCAAAAACGGCTCGAACGATTTTTTGAAAAGTTACATATTTAATGTGTATTGATGTGAGATAGGTGATACCTCTAAAATGGGTTTCTTTTTTTAATCTTTTTTTAACTCCTGTTTTAAATAAAACACCCGGTATATTAGTACATTTTTGAATTCAGCTTAAAATTTTAGAGAAAATTTGTCTTTTCAACTAACCCTCTATTTTGTACGGTTTCTGTAGAATTTGTAATTTTTGACAAATCTTAAAAATTAAAAATCAAATTTTTGGCTAATTATAATTTCACTGTAAAAGGAAGTTGTGTGCGTGTATCATACCAGATTTTTTAGGTAACTATTAGGTTTCTAGATTTTATTGTGCAAATTCAACGCCTAAAGTTTACGATCAAAATTCAAAATACATAAAGGAGATTAATATTTAAATCGCCATTTTTTTATAGAATGCTACCAAACATACACTGTTTAGATTCAAGTTATAACAGCGATGAAGATACCTACGGAGCCAAAACTATATAACTATTTCATTGCGTGCTGTAGTATTCCATGAAGTTGGAAGATCATAATTTGAAAATACATTTTATGGTCAGTAGTCGTGAATGTCGAAAGCCTGTACATTTTTACTGTGGCAGGATCTGCTAGATATCAATAGAGAGGATGCAGACAGTCACTGTCGTGATTGTTGACGATAAAAACGGAATTTTATCACCCCATTATTCCCTAAACGACCCGAAAGTGAAAGGATATGTCTATAATAAATTAGAATACTCATAAACAAACACAACTGGAACGGAACTGCTACTGGTGTTCATCTGGCAGAAGCACCTGAAGATTTTGTAAGCAAAGGTGGCGGTGCTAAAAATATAAATGCAGTTTCAAACTTCAAAGAGTATAAATCACCCACATATTTGAAATTGAACGAAGCCGTGCATCAAAATGTGGAGCACGCTGATAGGACATCCAAAATTTATGTGCGACAGAATCGTTGTTGTGATGCAGTAATAGAGTTAACCTGTAATTACAATTAGTATTGGTTACAAACGAAATGGTTTTGTCTACGCATGCGGAACGCAAAAACGCTTGTTTGAACACCGATTAATTGAACTGAACGTTAGGGAATTCAGCTGCGGCCCATTGTCTAATGCTGTTAGCTCTATGGCATACTTTGTTCGGAGGTATTATGGTCGGACAATAGAGGTAATTAGCTCGTCAGTAATTATCTGCAGACGTCATTAGTACCGCCATATTTCTTGATGGAAAAATCTTGTAATATCCCGGGAATTTTGCTTACTTTTCTTTTTCCAAGTCCGGCACCGTGGCCAATCATTAAAAGCTATTTCCCGATGTATTATAGCACTGATAAGGTTCATTCAATGCTCTTTTCATAAGTACGAGATTGATGTGAGAAGCGAGAATGGCCAGAAATTACTCACTGAGTGGCATATGGACCGTCAGCTGTTTTTTTAATAACAGCTTGGAAAAACGATATTAACACTGTCGTGTGCAATGAGATGAATAACACTCGTATTGCATATATATCCTCCGATAAATTAATCACACAAAAAAATCTGCATTGCGCCAAAGGAAAGGATGTTGCTTGCAGATCACTTTTTTGTTACGGCCAGTTTAGCACTAAGCCATCTGTAACTATTGAACACTCACGAGCTCATTTCGTTTGATGGATGTCTTTGTAAAAAATCGTAACTCTTTCTAACACTCATGGCGGGAACGAAAAGTATTTTCAAAGCATAATCTAGAATAACGAGTACGGATGTGTCTGGACCTCTCGAAGACGTATTTCCAAATAAAGAAGTCGTCCTGCAGACAGAAGTATTTGTATTCTGATTGTGCAGATTGCAGATTTACATAGCATTATTCAATAAATTAACTGTGATTTATGGATTTTATCGTAACGCTGCTGTGTAAATCGTATGTAATAATCTTACTAAATTGTTTTAATTATTGCATCCTTAGTTTATAAAGTTATTATATTTTATGTATATATCAATTATAATTTTTGTCTTTTGGAGGAAAGCGAAACAAATGTAGTGCTTATAAAGGTAGTAAGTTTGTAAACATAATTTAAATAATGATAACTGAAAATGTTTAAATAAAATCGATATGTAGGTAGATATGTTCTTGGTTAAATTTCTTTACACTTACGATTTGTTTTTTTTTGTCGGATTATTAAAAGAAAAACATGTCCTAAAAGTATGGTTTTATCCTAATATTAAAACACAAAACAATAAGTTATGAAATAACTTATAATTTTTAATGTAAGAGACTTTATTACTCATTAGAAATACGTATTTAAGGGTAGAGTTGGAATTTAGATTATATGTAATCGGTACGTAAAATAAAATTTTACGTCAGCAGAAATGATGGGGAGCTGAAGAAGACTTGGTCATATTTTAAAACTAAAAGACTGTCAAAATGTGGAAATAGATATAACTAACATTACTGATTAATAGAAGTAAACATGAATAGGGTAGGTAATTACAGAATTGCCGGAATGTTTTTGTTGCTGTTTTCTTAATATGTCTTAGTTGTTTACGTACCTATGCATTTGGTGTAACATATTAGGAATACTGAAATGTCGTATTACATTTATTACTTTGGTTGTACGTGTCTGTATTTGGTACAAAATCTCGGTTCCAATTCGTATAGCTCAATGTATAGTATTCCGAGCAAAAATTGGACAGCTATTTAAAATCAAGTACATCATGGAAAGTGTAAGTCATGTCTAAATTGGTTTCATACAATCAATAAATAATTTTCTAATGTCAAGCAGCTTTCAAGTAATGACAGTTCATCTATAAATTGTACATGTAACTGTATTGTTAAGGCATTGTAACAGTTTGCATGATTTACTTAGGTACTAGTTGTTTCACCTCAGTTTCTAAACAGTATACTAGCATAGAAAATGTTGAAAAACGTATATGTCTTCCAAAATTTCCAATGCATATGTGAAATTTGAAGGTTGTTATCGAAGTGTCACTGCATGACAATCAGTCATTTTATGAATTAAATTACGAAGTGACTTACTGTTTCCAATGCTGGCCTGATTTTAAATAGCTTTCCAATTTTTGGTTGGAATGCTATACGTAATAATACAAAAAGCTTTCGAGATGTTTTTCATCAACATTAGAAATGAAGAAACCTTCATTTCCCATATAAATATTGTATCTAAAGTGCGATGCGCTCCTATATGCTTTTGTGGCTTCACATACGCCTGGAGCTTTCTCCTTTAAATTGGACCGGACTTGTTTGCGGAACGAAAAATACCTCCCTCGCTCTGTATGATGTCTAGAAAATCATACTTTATATTTTTTTACTTCCCCACTCGGTAGATACTTTAATGTTAGAAAATGGTATTAAGAGCTATACAATTTGTGGGTGCTGGATTAGCCCTGAATTAAGCTTCAATATTCACTGGTATGAACATTTTTATAAGATTTTCATGTACGAAAATATTTAAAATACTGCAAAGTTTGAGATTGTTCGTTAGTTTGGTTGCACTGGTAATTATTAAAAGTGAAAATAGAGTAGAAACAATTTGATACCTATACTTTGCTGTATTGACAAAGAGAGGTACCACCACATCCTACTATTTACTCAAACTATCACTTTTTTTTGCTATTTGATACGAAATTCTTGGTAGTCCATCTTGTCAGGAAGTTTCTCTGAGTAACAACCGCACTAAAAAGTAAATGCTCCCAACTATTTCTTTATTGTCAGGTTTTAAAACTTGACGATGGGATCGTTTGGACTTCCTCGTAACATCTTAGGTGATTTCCAAGTCAAACTTAAAGATGTTTAAAAAAAAGTATTGAAGGTTTAATTTGACTATTTATATTATCATAGTTTTAGTACAAATAGCATCCTAGGAGTAAACCTTCAAAAACCCCACCTGTGGGGTGCCGGCGTCGTAGTTCTTTGAAGCAAAAATGGGTAAAAGCTCACTAATATTAGGAAATGTTTAAAGGCAACCCCAAACAAATAATATAGTGCTGATTTTTGGCACAAGTGTTGCTTAGTAACGTAGCAGAAACTCCTTAAAAGCATACGCCTTTGAGGTTCCTGGGTTGTAATTCTTTGAAGCAAGAAAAGGCAAAGGTCCAGCACACTAGGAACATTTTAAAGGAAACTAAACAAATAATATAGTGCTGATTTTTGGCACAAATGTTTCTTAGTACTCTAGAAGCAAACTTTTGAAATTCCTGCCTCTGCGGTACCGGCGTCGTAGATTTTTGGAGCAAGAAATGGCAATAGTTCTAAATGATTTTTTTTAGATTTTCTTTGAAAGTATTATTATTATTACTATTTGACTCTTGGCCTTTTCTTCCCCCAAAAACTACTCCAGATGCGAAGATCTTTAAAGGGTTATTGCTAGTCAAAAATCAGTACTGCACCATTTATTTCAGGTTTTCGTTAAAAAAATTTTAACGTTACTAAGCTCCTGGTCCATTCTTGCCCCAAAAGAGAAGACGCCGACATCTCACAGGCGGGGACTTTTAAAGTGCTGCTTCTAGGGCACTAAGGAACATTTGTGCCAAAAATCGGTGCTACATTATTTGTTTCAGGTTCTTTAACATTTGGTTAACGTTACTGTGCTCTTGGTCCTTCCTTGCCCCCAAAAACGCCGGCAACTCCGGGGCGGAGACTTTTAAAGGGCTATTCGTAGGGTACTAAGGAAGATTTCAGCTGAAAATCAGTACTATGGTACGTCTAGAAAGTATCCAGAATTTTATAGTTTTAAGAAATGTCATCAAACTTCCTTTTAGAAGTCAGGGTAGTAGGTGATGGATAAAACAAAAGACAATCTTATATATCAAATATGTTTATTTCCGAGAAGCCAAAAAAAAAATTACTTTTTCTGGATACCTTCTAGACGTACTATAGATTTTTTTTTCCTTTCCTATTACTGGGCTATTGGCTCTTTCTTGCTTCAAAAAACTACAACTTCGGCATCTCATAGGCGGGTGGATTCTTACGGGGTTGTTTCTATGTTGCTGAGGAACATTTGCGCCAAAAATCAGTATTATATTATTTGTTTGAACTTTCCTTTAACATTTATCTAATATTACTTTGCTATTTGCACTTTTTTACTCCAGAAAACTATGACGCCGGCACCCCAGAGGCAGAGACTTGAGAAGAGTTACTGTTAGAGTACTAGGGAACATTTTTGTCAAAAATCAGGACTAAGTACATTTTGTTAGGTTTGCCTTAAAGTCTGGCTATTTTCCAAATAGACAATTTGGACAAATATGACCAAGCTATACCGGGTGTTTAAAAATACGTTCGGATATTTTACCCACTTATAGATCTCATCAATACAAAGAAAAAATTCCTAATAAACATTGGTCCGGAAATGCTTTGTTTCTGAGGTACAGAGTGTTAAAGTTAAAAAAAAATAATCCCGGCCACCCCTGGACTAAATAATTTAAATCTAAGGGTGCCAAAACATGATCATTAATAGCACCAGTAAACCTTCAAAGTTTCACTGTTTGAAATATTGAAGCATTTTAGTTTTTGCCTTAACAGGTTCAGAGACATGCAAAAATATGGGCTTTAATTTTTTTTATCCGCAAACGTCACAAAAGTGACAACTTATGTGTCTTTATTGACAAGGTAAAAGTGTCACTTTATCTGCCTAAGCAGATAAAATAGCAACTTTTGCGTACTTTATCTGCCTAAGCACACAAAATCGTTGCTGTCTTTCTTTCTTTCTATGTTTGTTCGTTATCTCCTCCGAAGACACTGGACCGATTAAATTGTATGATGGCTTAGAATTTTGATAATTTTTAGACTTAGGTCGTTGGCCGGTTTTTTATTTTCAAAAAGAGTACGACACAGTTTTAATTTAAATAAACCTTTAAGCAGCGGATCGGAGCATCTGTCGCCGTGGGTTATGGTGTGACAGCTGCTGTGGCCGTGTGTTATTAGCTCGGGTGATTCAGTATGTTCATATATCATTACAGTAGCGCGTTATTTGAACAGAGGTTGGCGCAGGGGTACAGTGCTCGCCTGTCACGCGGGTGGCCTGGGTTCGATTCCCGGCCGATGCATCCTTTTTTTAAAATGTATGTTAATGAAATTTACCTGAATACGTTTGCGGATAAAATAGTATATGTTATTCGGAGTAAAAGTGACTTTATGTGGCTTAGCTGAATTATTTGCTTCACTAACGTTCGGCTAAATAAACTTCAGCTTCGGCACATAAAGTATCAGTTTTACTCCTAATAACATAATCTACTATCTTAAAACGAAGCGAGATCCGAAAAAATCTCAGGAGAGTTGCATTTTTAGTTGCTTTATAAAAAAAAATTTAAAAATTGCGAAAACGCCTAATATACCTTGTGGGTACGCCCCTGGAATTCCTACATCAACTGTAAAAGGTCCAAAAGATACCTCATTAAGTTATAAAGAAGCTATAAAAATGTAATTAAAATCGCTCAAAGCGCTTTTAGATAACATAAAAAAACAAGATTAAAAAAAAACTTTAACACCCTGTATCTCGGAAACGAAGCATGTTTATTAGGACATTTTTGTTTGTATTGATGTGATCTATAAGTGGGTAAAATATCCGAACGTATTTTTAAACACCCTGTATAAACTTTTAGGTTTAATTTTCTGTGCTCATGCGTTTTTAGATAATTTACGTTTAAACTTTACTTAAAGCTGTAATTTCATAGCTTACGTACATGACTGCCCTCGTAGGGGAGAATTTGACACAAAACTGTTCGGAAAGTTGAATCAGATGACGAGCCGTTTATCGCTTTTGCAAATAGCGGCGATGAGCGATAGATATAAAAACCAAAGTGCATTATCAATTTATATGATTCCGAGTAAACGAAGAGAGACTGCAAAACAGAACAAACAAAATATCCTACAGCTAGCGAAAGCAAAACCACTAATTAAACAGGGAAGTGGAAATAGAGGCGTGATTGTTGCCCTAAGGCTCACCAAGTGAGAACAACGTAATGCACCCCAGCGAACATCGAACGTTTAAATATTTACGAAAGTGATATCAGCTCCAGGGCGTGGAGCAGAGCTGGAGGAGTCGATAAAACGATAACTCTCTTGTTTGCCTTCGTCTTATATAAACATTACTGTGTTGTCTGCAGCCACTAAATGGAACTGCAAAGTGCATTTTAATTCGAAACATCGTCGATATTTCCTGCTTGCGACAAGCTGGGAGCGGTAATTCAGTTGACATCTTGCAAGATAATAAGCTAACGCATTTTGTGAGAAATGGAACTGTTGATCCTCAGCATAAATGAGGGGCTGAAAAAGGAGATTTGCTCGGCGCGAATGCATTATTGTTTGTTTTATAGTTCCATTTGTGTAGTTCGTAGATTCATACGAAATGGGCATAATAACCATTTTATGGATCTGATTGTTCAACTGGATGGAATACCGTATAGAAGTTTAACTACAGGAAAACGAATACTGTTCCATTTCCCGAAAAAAACAATATTTAACACTATTGTGAGTTTCTGGTTTCTATTCTTGCCTGATGAGTATCAAAATTGCAAAAAGGGTGCTGATAGTAGCTAACAAATCAAAACCGCATCAGGTAAACTACCTTTTTAGTTGAAAATATAAAAAAGAATATGAGAGAAACTTGCACGGAATTTAAAGATGCATCGCTCCGAAGTTGGTAGCTATAGGAATTTTGTAGTTATCATTTAATTAACTCGAGCGATATTTTTTCTTATATCGTGCGTTCAAAAAAAAGTTATCGAGATGGCTTTGAACTAGATCTTGTCTTACGACTGCATGCTGGTGACTATTCAACACTATAACATATAAGCCAATCACATTGCAGACATTTGTTTTTTTCAACCAATAACAGCAGTATATCACTGAATATTGGGCACCATGCAAAATATTCATAAAACAATGTACGTACTCAAAAATAAATAGCCTTGTTGCGAAGTAACGCTTAGCAACGATGTTCTGTCCTTAGTGACATCGCTAGGTTACGTAACACTAAACCCCAACAAACTGTGTGGCCTGTTTTAAAAATTTTAAAATGCTGTGTTTTGGAAGTATTCCGCTGAATTTAATTGAGAATGAATAATTATATTAATTGTTGGATTATTTTTCAATAAAGTTAATCATTATGTATTAATATTGTTAAATAGTCGTCACAAATACCACTCGAAGTGGATATATTTTTTTTAAATATTTTGCCATTTCCATAGAAATTATTGCAAATTTCACTCAACAAAATCTCATTTAAATGTCACGAGCCGAAGGCGAGTGACATTTTTGATGTGATTTTGTATCGTGAAATTTAAACGCAATAATTTACATGGAAACGACAAAATATTTGTCAAAAATATATCCACTGCTTGTGGTATTACCCTTGATTATTACATTGCTGTACCCAGAATTCAGCGCGCTGAGTCACTTCAGTTGTCAGCTGTCAAAGTGAGGTTGTGTGCATACGGAATCCATAATAGTGTATTACACAACAAGTTTAGAAAAGTTTTACTAAACGAATATAGCTTGATTGAGTACGAGCGAGCGAAGCGAGCGAGTAACTTAAACAACTATATAAGTTTAGTAAAACTACCTTTCTTACGCATTTTGTATTAGTATTTATGAACAAACATTTATATAAAAGCATTATACCACATGTCCATTAAAAAGGGCGGCCGTGTAAATTCAAACCTATGAATAATATGTTGGTGGCACTGTGTGTCTTTGTCAAATTCGAGGTTATCTTCCGTCAGTTTTAACACAAACTGACACAAAACCTAACCTGCTAACCTCGAATTTGACAGTGACATTACCATATAGTAAAGTGAAATTTCTATGCACCAAAGTGCCAGTTTATTAGACGATTTTGAATTTTGTAAAATGGCACATTATTCTACAAAATGCGAAAAAATAAGTTACGACATGGCTTTCAAAAATTACTGTTTGACACAACGCCACTTGATTACGGTTGTTAACGCACTTTGTAGTTGACATTTCAAATACAAACAATAAATATTTGCTACACGATAATAGGTCAGTTTTATTTCATTTTCTATGCCAATATCGTTACGTTTAATGCATTTACAATTATTCAAATAGTATATTAAGTATCAAGAACGGTAAGGACGGTTTACCGGGCAAAGACAATGTTAAGTAAGTAATTGCTTGCTGTTGAAAGTTCAGTTTTCGTAAATGCAAATGTAAATGTACCGAAAAAATAATCCTTCTACAGCTATTCTAAGCAGATTTTTCTCATACAATATTTTGACATTTTCAAGTGTTCATACTCAAAATGTTTTACAACTTTTACAACTTGTCCGTGGACGTGTATGGTAGTTTAGTCCTATAATATCGGTATGTGGATACTCATTAAATTCCTAGTCAGGACATTTTCCAGTTAGTAATTTTCCTCTCTATAAACGTACCTAACCCATTTAAACTAACTCCATTTGACTTCATTTACTACTTTTCATAAACCTGGTCTCATAATAATTATAACGAACCCTTCATTGATATCATTCATATGTCTCAGAGGCAGCCATAAAGCCCATTTTCGGTCATGTAGAATTACCACCAATAACGCCGGCTAAAGTACCACACTCTCTTCTTAAAGCTCCCTCAGCTCACACTGTTCAATTTGGGAGCTCCGTGTATGTTATCATAATGATCACATATTTAGCATAATTTACTCCGACATTAAATCATTCTCGCGACTCCCTTATTCATTTGTGAATTCCCGTGTTCCTAAGCCCCACTTAACGTGTAGGAAAATAAATTTATTACGTTACGGCATTGCGTTATTCCGACTAAATATTTGGATGGTCTGGATGTGTGGGTAAATACAGAAGGGAGACCGAGTGCGTAGGAACAAAACGGAGAGAACGTCTTGGAGGTACGCGAAACATGAGATGAAGAATGCTTTATCCGCTCCTTGACGACAGGATATCATTACGACACACCGCCTGCACGATAAGACTAGCAGTCCTTTATCCAACTTGTACAATAGCTCCAACGTTACTGAGAACTGATTTATTTCTAATTTGCGTTAAGTGTAAGTAATAGTAAACGATGTGGCGAATGAGATCTATCTCTGGTCCGCTGCAGGACCCATAAATCTATCTAACTATATACGTCGCCGTCTTAAGGGTGGAATCATTTATTTTTGCAGGTGGCCACTTATCCCGTTATCAAATGACTAATGATAATATTTCCGTGCTACATTTCTGCGATTCATATAATGAAAAAAGCATCAGACATTTTTAGTCAGCCGCATCCATACATAGCCGAAGGCGAGCGATATATGCTGCATTTCAGGATAAAAGCGCTTGAAATCAGAATTCACACATAATACACCGATAAATTTAGAAGTAACTTAAACCAAGTTAAGGAATCGTGTAGTCAGCGTAACCAGTGTCTATAGCAACAGTTACAGGGAATTAATATTAGAGCGAATCTTAAATTAGCACAATGTATATCGTGAAAGTAAAATATAGTGTATACCAAATTAAAAGCGTGATTATTTATTTATTTATTTACTTAGAAAAACCAACAGGCCGAACCCAATTTTATGTTTTTACAATATACATAAACCAGAACATAAGCTAATTTTATACTGCAGTAGCGCAAAAACTAAACTATTCGTATAAACTAATAATAAAGATAAGATATTAATAATTGTGAAAGTAAACACAAAAGGAAACCTAATATAATTCAATGAGAAAGTGGTACTCAAATAAAAAAATAAAATTAAGCAAAGATAAATTAAATAACTAAACGCCTATACCAGGTGACCAGGGCCATGCCTCTATATCTGTTACTTATGAATGAATTTGAATGAAATTTGATACAATTATACTAGACTTAATTTCGGATTAACATGCAAGTATAATCAAAATGGCCGACACTAACTTTGATTTTTTAAAATGGATCATCCTATATATTTTATGTTTTTCGCAATCTACGGCTCAAATTACATACAACAGTGCTGCCAAATTTACTTACGTGTTACACAGAAAATAAAAATAAAAAAGTTAATTAATTAGCCTTCAATTTTAGATAAAGATAAAGTAGTGCATGCTGCATATCGTTAGATTGGTAATTAAATTTTCTAATTAATGGCAAGATGGCCCTTGGTAGGAGCCATTTAAAAAAAAGTGCGTTTTTTTTATAAACGTATTTAGCAAATTTTGTTCTTTTATTAAGGGTTTGTTCTTGACTTCATTGATAAAATAGCTGTTATTATTAGTTGCTAGAGTCAATTAGAACATATTTTTTTAAGTCACAGCCTTCTACCGTAAAAAATAAACGTTGAAAAAAATATTTTTTTGTTTGAAAAAATGAAAATTTGGTGGGACTAGTTTATGTAATTTGACTTGTAGATTCCGAAAACCATAAAATATACAGGGTGATCTATTTAAAAAATCAAAGTTAGTATCATTTCCGGTGAAACCGGAAGTCGGCCATTTTGACTATATTTATGGGTCAATCAGAAATTATCTCTAGTATCTTCATATACAAACTTATCTAAATCGATTCATAAATAAAGAAGATATAAGCATGGCCCTGTTTTTATTGTCACCCCGTATTACCTGTAAGCGTAAAATTAGTAGTAACAATAATTTAAAAAAATATATAAGACATATTCTGCCGGTCTTATAAAAACCACTAATCTGACGTTAACTTTAATTCGCTGTTAAAATAAACAAAAGCGCATCAAAACGTGAGTGCTTATGACGTTTTATTCATTAGTAAACAAATTTTGATGCGCTTTTGTTTGTTTTAACAGCGAATTAAAGTTAACGTCAGATTAGTGGGTTTTATAAGACCGGCAGATTGTCTACCACCAAAACTTGGTATGCTTTCATTGTCCATTGTCGGTAATTAAAAAAATAATTTTGGGAGTGACAATTTCATTGTTGTAACAGGAGAAATCAATTTCCATTTATAAGCAAAGAAACGGAAGGGTCTGCATAACAGAGGTACATAAAGGTGCGTATTTATTATCAGAATCTACGAACCGTCATTGGTTCGTTCGTTCTTCGATTCGTGTCCGTTTCATGTAAGGTGTAAGTAGAATTGCTATTTGGAATGTATGAGAAAGATTTAATAATTAACTCGAGTGCAGCATATATTTTCATGATTTTAGTGACAAAAGGGAAACAAAAGAGAATGAGCAAATATCGGAAAAGGTGTTAACAGAAGAAGGTGCCGTGAAACGGATATACTGAACGACCGTTGTCGGGAAGATGGTGAACAATATTAGTAAGTTTTAAACACGACATATTGGTCATTCAACTTTTAAAGTTAACTTCAAGACGTCTATACCTATATACAGAGTGTTTCAAAATTGCACAGAGTAAATACAGGGTCCGGCAACGAAGCTAGATTGGAAGTAACCATAAAACTAGCTTTAACAACACTGTCTAGATTGGATCTTTGTGGATGGAACATTTATGTATTGTTTGAGGCTTTCGCGGTTACTCGCACAGTGCGACTTTCACTCTGATGATGCAAGCTGCAAGGTCTTGCGAAACGTTAGTGAATATGGATGCACAAACAGCAAAACGGCCAAATCTGCCTAAGTATCCTCGTTCTCAAGATACTCAAACAACACGAGCCACCAAAGAGCATGGCCATCGCGCGGGTTTTTGCTCGACTTCACAAGGTGCAAGGCACATTAAGCCAGTAAATGCTGGGTGTTCATATACAAATACTACGCGGTCTAAGCCGAAATTCTATGCTAAGGAGAATGATGGAACATTTGTTGCTGTTTTCTTAAATCGGTAATGAGTTTTTTAATTTTATTCTTTCTTAACTGGCCCGTAAGTTAATTATATTGAGCGAAATGCTTGCTTCATATTATATTCTTTTAAAACAGAAATTGTTTCATTGCACAACAAACACGTCTTGCTTCATATTATATTCTTTTAAAACAGAAATTGTTTCATTGCACAACAAACACGTAGGTTTACTACTTTTCATGATAAAAAAGTATTCATCAGTCCATTTGTTTTGGAATTGACGACATTCTGTGTCCACTTTCCGCTTTTTTAAACCAGACATCTTGATAGATTTTTTTTCTTATGATCTGAATTTGACGCGTGTTTTCGTATCAGTTGTTAAGAAGTAATGAGTTGACACGCGCGGTGAGCGGTTTATATATTACCCGCAATAAGCAACTGCACTGCGTACGCTTAATAATATTTTTGATTTTATATTTATTTTATTATTATTGTTGTTTGCCAGTAATTACAAATAAACTATGTGTGCTAAATCTTTAATATTTTTGCTCGTTATTTGAAATTTCTGAATCTCTCGCGGGCCGGATTGAAGCTGGCGGAGGGCCGTGGGTTATGTGCCGTAACTGATCTAAATTACTAGCCATTTAAAACTGACTATAAATGTTATTTTGTCTGCCTTCAATTTCCAATTTTAAAATTATATCTCTGTAAATGACTAATTGCCATTTAGAATAAGAAACTCAGCTTGGCACAAAGTGTTTGTTGTCATATCATCGCTGAAATTATTATTTTTAGAAAAGCAATTTTCGCCTTTGATTTAATTTAAAGAACCATTACGGAAGCCTTTGTAATTTCTGCTTGCGAATAGCCTTAAAAGGTTTTGTGTTTTAAGCTTTTAAAAGCAGCAGTAAAATATTACAATTCGGCGTATAAAATATAAATGGTTTCCTGGAAACAAAATAAAGTTCTGGCTCGAATTGCGCTTTTAAGGCACACACAATGATGCATTACTTTAAAAGCACAAGTAACCGTCAATAAAGCGAACTACTTGTTCTGTAGAGCGTCGCACTCGAATACAGTTTTCGATTCGATCATTTTATGTATCCTGATATGTATCTTTCGTTAATCCAAAGTTGGTATTAGATTAGTTAAATTAATTGAAAATTCACTTGCACCTCATATTCGTGTAATTTTTGTTGAAGTCGATTGCTTATTAAAATTCCTTGTATCGTAGATGTGAAATATTTTGTACGCTTGTGCCCTTTCAAGTGCGTTATACTAAATCGAGTTTATGCCAAATTAACAACCAAATGAAATTTTCAGCGGAATATGATTCGATTACCTATACTTTATACATAAAACGTTGCCGTAATTGAGTTGGTTTTTTTTCGAAATAATATTTGTTGCAACCTGTGACTGATCACATCATATAATTAAGAACCTAACACAAAACATGGAAACAGAGGTTGGCATTAGATTAATAAAAATCTAAATGCTTCAGTGACGTACAACTAACGTTGAGATGGGAATTTGTCTGAATTTATATAAAGATACTGTTAACATTTAGGTGAAAATGATGTAACTAACACCCATGTTCAGAAATGTAGGAATGTCAGACTAGTTTAACTAATAAGACAGGAAACGAGCAGACGTCAAAAACGATTATGTTATAATATTTTGTCATAATTAAATTTCGTTGGAGGAAAGTTATATAGGTTACTTCAACATATTGTTAAGCCAAATTTCAAATGACTGGCAACATATTTGCTTTACTCATCACTATACATAGGTACTCAATTTCGAGGCTTGCCATCGGAATTTTGAAGACGGTAAAGTATACGAAGACAGTTTAATGGAGCCAAGTTCCGCTTTCCAATGCTGAATAATATTCCAAAAAATAAAGGGAAGTAGCCATCATAATTTTCGAGTTACGTCCAACTAATTATGTACAACTGATTTAACCGTTTTCGTACCTTTTACGGAAACTAACTGCCTAAACAAATGTGCCCCAGTTACAAAACATAAACGGACGATGTCAGGCGAAACACTAAAGCTTATTGAGAAAGGAAGAACAGTAAATGCTCAAAATTCGTCGAGCGACAATCAAACAGATGAATAAAATAACTTTGTAGACAAGACAAAAACAGCCAAATCCACGACATTTGTTCATATAGAAACGCATGCCGATAAGTGTGAATCTCCTGAACTATTTAAGAAAATAAAATTCCTTTGACATTCCAAATAACCAGATGTTTTGAACACTGAAGTGCAAAAATGTATCAAAAACTAGCAAATCAAACGGCACCTGGCTCCAACAATAAAATCTTTGAAACCGGGCTATGAAAAAACCAGCTAGAAACAAGGCCAGTTAGCTCTATCGCCACGACCTTGTGTTTTGGTTGCATGTGAGTTGGCAGAAAATGCAGTTGGACGTTTGTTGGCAATTATTGCGCTAATTTACCGGTGTTTGAATAGACTAGCTACTTAATGCGTGTGCGTGCATGAAATCCGTGTGCTTTGCTGTAAGAGATTTTAGAAGCAATTTTGAGCAAATAACCACGTACTTAACGCATGTTACAGCTGGTATGATACCGTTTGAAATAGTTAACAGCAAATAAACGTAGTGAAATTATTATGCCATATAGGCGTGTAGTTTCCTGAAGAATGAAGTTTTACGTAGAAAATGGATTACATGGACAAACTTTACTCCTTCAAACACTCTAAATTACATTTTCGTAAAGAAAATGTAGTTAATTTTCTTGGATGTCAATGTCAAGAACCACCTCGCAAATATTTTATTTCTAAGACGATTAAAAGGAGTTGTAGTTTACTAACTCGTTGAAATAAATAATTATATGCCCTGTTGATATTTTATTGATCTGCAAGTATTAATAATTATTATGGCTAGCTCAAATTTCGGTAAAGCATTGACTCTTTCTCTCGGTTAGGTTCAATTGGGCTGAATGTATAAGTCTTAATTTAACTTAATACGGTTCTGTACTTCGTCTTCGTACTACTGCACACAAGCAAATACTTGAAAGTAGGTCATACGTTATACGTCATACGTTAAAATGGTTTCCGCTGGCAAAGTGCGATCGTGAATTTAAAAACAAAGTGAAAATTTATCTCAGTTCCACCGGTAAATATTTGAATTAAGCTGTTTCGCGGCATTAACATCATTTGTTTTTCTAGCATTTGTTGAAGGGGGCGCACATCCACGCACCAATTGTTTTAGTTGGCGTCGTTTACGAATCTAACTGTCACATAACCCCAAATTATGGAATTGGAATATTTTGCGGGCTGGCTTTATTTTACAGCAATGAATATGGCTTGTATTGCCTTGGGTATGACTCTTGCTACACTTGCATAAACTTCCCGGTGCTCACTTAGCTAATTTTAGGTTTAAACAGTACCTGTGGTTGCCGATCTTATATCGGGGCTTAACGGCGATGCTGGTCTCGTTGTCGGACTGTCATGGGCTGGATTCTGCTGGAATCCCTGGAACACGTGCTCACGTAGCTGCTCGCTGCTCTTTAGTCTTCCCCTCTGGGCTGTCTCAACTTGTAGGCCTCCACGCAGATATCAAAATAAGCTGCTTCCGATGTTAGGTCATGGTCACTCGGGCTCGGAGGGCTTTACAACTTTAGGTGTTGGATTTCGATGCAAATAACACCACACGACCACAAAATTGCACTGAATTGATTGGTATAATTTTTATTGTTAAAATAATTTGTTTATTATATGAAAGGTAGTTTTATTCAGGAGTACATTTTACAACATGTCAATGCTTAAATTAATTCAATTGTTCTCTCCAATATCCGCTATAAACAATTGCTAGTTTTAATCTTAAATAAAAACGGATGTGAATCAAGTTCAAAATGCTTTGCCTAGAAAACTACAACTTATGTACAAAATTCTTATTCTAATATTATGGTCCACATTTATAATTAGTTAATCAAGTTTTTGCGTCACTGCACGTTTGTTAATTTGCTTTAAACTGTTCACATAAGTCACTGCACTGATTACTTTTATGAGAGTACTTTCTTCACCAAGGCGTCCCTTGATTTCACCTGTCTGATTTTCCACACAATTTTTAGTTCATCTGCTGTGCCCTTTTCTTCATTTTTATATAACCCGGGCTTGTTGATTCTTACAATTTTTCATCAAATGCCTTAATTTCAGCCTACTTAGCTGCTCGTTGCAACGTTTATTAGCTTATCTAGCTTTTCCTACCTTTATTTTAAAACTCTGACAAATATGTCACTGTTTAACTTTCCTTGAATTTTTCGCTTCAATTGATTGCTTTTGCAAACCATTTTTGTAATTAATAGTTCGGCCATTACTTTGCACAAACCTCTTCTTTTAAATTTTATTTTACATTCAACTTAGATCCGTGTGAGAATTGAGCTTTGCTTAAACCGTTCTTTAATTAATTATACTGCTATTAATTGGCATCTCTTGACCAATGCATTCAATCTATTAAATTCAAAGTTTAGCCTTGCAGTTATATAACATACCTCACCCTGAGCTTTAATGAAATGTCCATTAATTTGGCAATGCTATCAGAGTTGAGTTTTTAGAGCTTAATACCATCGCAATATATAAAAATTATCTTTAAAAAGTAAACAAATGCCACGTTACAGATAACTCATCATTCGCGATCTTCCGTAACGCAGTACCAAATTAATCTTGCCATACTTGAATGTCGTCGATGTCTTGCTAGTGGCCTTTCTACACCTCTTTTTCCCCACGACCTTCATCTTATTAGTTTTCAATTCCATTTCCATTCCATTCTCTTGCATTCTCCTCTCGCCACAATTTCAGCCCAATCCCAAGTGTACACAAACGAATACCAAAAAGTAAGTTGTATTTTTTTGGTAACTTCCAGTATTTCAGTGGCTTTTCCAACAGTTATCGTTTGGAGATGGTATGTAAAGTGTTCAATTTTCTCTAGTTAATTTTTAGATTCCTTTCATGGACCTGATTTGACATTCATTTTGTTTTGTCATAATTAAGTGTCTAGCCTGCCCTCTTTATCATTTATGCTAATTATCAAGCTTATTAATTCTTCTTTAGATTTTGTTAAGACAATGACCTCATCTGCTACTCTCAAACGATGCAGAAGTTCTCCAAGGTTTAGACCTCTGTTGCTCTAGTCTATATACTTGAATGCATTTTCTAAAACAAGGGTGAAATGTTTTGGGGTCGTAGTGCCATTTGTTACACCCTTCTTCTGATCTTCTAGTCGTTGTAATTGTAAAGGCAAATCAGCCCGATGTGGATTTTGGCCTGCTCCTGTAGCTTGAGTAATCTCCGTATTCCGTAGTGGTGGATTAGTCAACGTTCCGGTTTCTGTGTAGTGTATAACTGTGCGTGTGATTTGGCTTTTTGTATTATCTCGGCCCATGCTTTCTTATCTGATGTTTTCTTTTTCCATGAAGTTATGTTCATATGCTGAAGATTCTTTTCTACATCTTCTAATCATCTCAACCGTGGCCTTTCTTTGCTTCGGGTTGTTGGTGTCCATTCAGATATTGCTCTGTTTGTCCTTGCTGTGTTCATTAGCTGGATGTGCTCCAGTCAGCTCAGTCTTTAGGATTTTATGTATTTGACAATATAGTCGTTGTTCGTGAGATGCTGTAGTTCATGTTTCATTCTTGATGTCATATTTCCATCTTTATCCTGTACTGGTCCAAATACTGTTCTTAATATGTTGATTTCGCAGATTTGCAATTGTTGCTCATATTTTCGTTAAAGTTTCATGTTTCACACTTGTTTTCACTTGTATTTAGGCATTACCATAAATTGGTGTTACAAAATTTGGGTGACGAGAGTTTCATCTTGTGTTTCTAAGTACTGGTATAATCTAGGAGTCCGATGTATAGGCGTATACTATATTCTGTGATGTTTTCTGATAGTTTGTAGATGTTCCCCGTGCTGAAGCCTTTTCTAAAGTCGGTCTGTTGTTTAGACTGATAAAAATCTAATAGTGACCACTGTGTAATTATTTTAGAGAACATGTACTACATTTATGGTAATAAGCTAATTGGCAAGTAATTTTCTAGGTTTTCTGTGTTGCCTTTTCTTGGAAAATTATAATTATTATAGCGTTTGTTCGGTTCTTAGAGATATATTTTTCTAAACATCTATTAAATAGTTATGCTAGTTCCACTACTAGGATATCTTTTTCTTCCTTTATGATATATGCTAGTACCCCGCCATCGTCTACTGCTTTACGGTTCTTCATTTGTTTTAGGGCTATCATTATTTCGTTTTTGCTTATATATGGTAATTGTTCTGAGTGTACATTTGTAGTAGTTCTACGTTTAGCTGCTTCTTTTCTGTCATCATCTGCTTTTGAGCTATACAGGTTCCACCACTTTGACAAGGTGACCTCTGTCTGATGTACTAATATCATCTTTGTCTTTTAGTTTAATCAGTCTTTCTTGATTTTGTGTTATATTTGTGTTCTTTTGAGGTTTTTGAGCTAATTAACTACTTTATAGTAGTATACCATCTTGTTCCATGTTTCATACTGTTCTGTTTGTATTGAATATAGAACATACGCAACCGTATTCGTATTACTTTTAGTTATTTGAGTTCATCTTTTCTCTAATATTTATATTTGTTTTGCCTCTTAGTATGTGTTTTATTTTAAGGTGTAGCTTTTATGAAGGGTGTGACTTGTTCTTTTGATATCTTAACTGTATAGCTGAATTTTGCTCATCGATATTTAGTACATCGGGTTTGCCTACCCTTTTGTTTCAATATTTTCTTCAAGTTCTTGTTTATGACTTATGAGAATGGTGGCCCTAATGAGACGAAGATCGCATGGTAATTAAATTGATTTAGTTTTCCTATTTTTTAACCAGGACACACAAGGTCCATTTTCTGCTATGTTTCGTTTTTTAAAATTTACTTGCATTATACAGTTTTTCGTGATGTATAAAGTCTTCTATCACGCTTTTCTACAAATTGTTCACAACTATCTTTTTTACAATATTTAAAATAAAAGTCTGCTATAACTAGGGTGCCTTGATGTCAATTGGACGTAAATAGGGTACTGACCCCTCTCACTTTAAACTACTTTCAACGATCTGTCTGTATCCTGGTAAAGGACAAATACATCAAATTGACATCAAGGCATCCTAGCTATAAGTAATGTCCTGTGCTCTTTCAGATATTGCGATATGTCATCGTAAAACTTGTTGGTAATTGCCTGTAGTAGGTGCATTATTTTCAATCAAGTTATTTTTGCCACACGCTTTCTTGTGTTTTATGATCCCCACATCGCCTTCCTCCTGTAGAAGAAATGTCCTAAGATTTGACATTTTTTCTAGACTCCATCTCGTTTCATTAAATAATAACTCAAGGTAAAATTAATTTATATAATTTTAAAATATTTACTTTATTTTGTGCAGTGTAGTCAAAGTGGAGATCAGTATTTCGTAATAATGTACTTTTAACAACAATATTTCATTAAATAATAACTCAAGGTTTAGTGTAACGATAACTTCAGAATATTTTCACTTAAATTCTCATAAATTATTTGTCGTGGTAAGTCTTATGTTCCAACGGTCTCTGTAGGAGAGAATTGCAATGTAATTAAGAAGTATTACTGCATTTGGTAGACATTGTGTTGAACTTGTCCTTGTTTTTTCCATATGAAATATGTTAATCTTTATTAGAATTATTAAACTCCAGTGAAGGAGTAAGTGTTGATTACAAATAAATATGATGTGGTTCTGTTTGTACACGGAAGTATTAGGCGGACCTGCCTGTTAAATAATAATTCGAACATATCTCTAAATAAGGAAGTAGTAAGTATATTAATAAAGTATTTACGACATCCTGTCGAAGACGTTTTTATACGCATATTACTATGTATTACGTTAACCCGCCGTAGGTTTACTGAAAAGGTTCATATTCCAAGCGTATACGTATGGTGAACATAAATTGCCTATAACTGTTCTCGCATAATGTAGAAGCGTGCGTGTGACACTTGCCTCATTAGATATTCAAGTCCCTGAATCCCTAGGCCCTACATTTGACGATAACATTGCCTTCCAAAGCTCGTGTCAGCTCGAAGTCACGGCCTATTGCTCACATCGTCACTCGAAAATATACATTCCGAAATCTAAGAAAGGTGGCAAATAGAATTCCATCCATCAATGCTCCATAATCTGTTGATAAAAGCAGATCCACACCTACCGTTGACACACTGGGAATACTAAAAGTATTGAGTAGGGTTCTGAATATGCACTGCAGTTTTTGATTGACAGGTCATAAATCATATTGATGCTTATGCGAGGTTTGAAGAGGTATAAAAATATAATATTTAAAAAATATGTAACTTTTTCTCATTGTATGTAGCTAGCCTTAATGTTTGTTCTGTTGCCATATTCAAGAGTTTTATCACCATTTCAAAATAAACACAAACATATTCAATTGGCAAGTTTCCTTTAAAAAAAAGTAAAAATATTTGTAAGCACATGTCTATATCAGTTGTGTGAAGTCAGACCTGGTGGTACTATTGTGTTGAAACATTTCGAATGTTTAGATATAAATAAGAATGGCGGAATTTAATATCTAAGGAATAGTCTGTATTGTATTTTCTATAAGTGTGTAGTGTAAAATCATTCTATGATTTTCTTATTTAAGTCCTACATTCGTTATTTAAAAATCTGATGTAAATAATATGTTAAATAAAACAATATAACTCAAAATTTACATTTTCGCTTTGATTCCGTATTGAGTTCTGATAGTTTATAGAGGTTTTTATTTTAGAAATACATTGTAACGTAAAATTATTTTTTCAAATCAAAGTCAAAGTTGTTTGCGATACCATTAAATAAAAATATACGACTACATAAAGCACACGCTACTCATCAAGACGAACCAAAAAAATCTAATGAAATTTATCGAAATTAGATACATCTTACGGGAGTCACACCACTGGCACTGGGTCGATAGAAAAACAAGGATTTTATTTAAATAAAATAATTAAATTGAAGTAGTCTTAAGTATGAAAAATACAAAGTTGGCTAATTATTACTTTTATTTATCGCCGTCTTTGTTATGTGTCGTATCTGGTTCTCGGACGTTGTGAATTACTGTGAAGAGTGCATTCCTCTTTTACGCTAGTCTGAATAGGAGACTATCAATACTATCGCACAAAACGAGGGTTTCATCCGCATATCTGATTATGTCAATAGACATATTACTCATTTTAAGGCCCAGATCAGTGTTCTGTAGGATTTTTTTGAAGATTTGGTTGCAATATTAGTTGAATGAAAGTGGGGAAAAGATACAGTTTTGTCGGGCTCCTCTTGAGATGTTGATGTTCGATGTTCTCAAACCCCTTCGCCTGTTTATCTCCAGTACAGAACTGCAATGATGCGTATGTCCCTGTCATATATCTGCAATTGATGAACCATAGCCGTCAATTGGAATGCCGGATTACTTTTTATAATGTATGAAACAAGCAAATATGTCTTTACGTTTGTCACGGTCTCGCGTGTTCCGCAAGAATTTCTGAATCCCAACTGCATAATTTCGCTTGTATTCTAGCATGAATGATTCGAAGAAAGATTTTCAATAAGTAACTCATCAAACTTTTTTTTTGCGGAGGAGAAATCTTCTTAAGACACCAATACTCCCGTACGTGTTGGCGTGCAGGATTCTTACCTGCCTACCTAAAGGTTGTGTGTACCATACATCAGGTACATCTGGCAGTCAGGTAACTCAGTTCCAACTATCAGTAGCTTTCATACTTTCTTTGATTTCTTTCCCTAAAGGCTCTGCAGTCTACGTTCTTCTGCATCTTTTTTACTCATAATCGTTCTTATAAATTCATGTATTTTCCTCCAGTTTTCTAGTGTTTGTGTCATTGTCTCAATTATGTTATGTACGGTTAAATTCATTCCAAGTTCTATGTATAATTGTAACCGCTCTCTGTGCCATTTATCACAAGTCATCACCGTATGCTCCGCCGTATCAATTTGACCGCAGTATATGCAATTCTCCGTTTCTGATTTACCGATTTGGTGGGTATATGTTTTAAATGACCCATGGCCTGTAAGAAATTGAGTCATAAAATAGTCAGTTTTCCTGAATTTGCACCGTATCCATATGTCAATCTGTGGTATAAGTCTTTTTGTCCACTGTGCTGCTTGCGTGTTATTGTCCCATCTCCTCTGCCATTCGGTCATGGTATCGGCTCTTCGCTGAATGGCTGCCTCCTCTTCCCTGTCATTACCGTTTCTGGTCTTATATACATATGCTCTCTCTTTAATTAGGAGGTCAATTGGTGTCACCCCTGTGATAACAGATAACGCCTCTGCTGACGTCGTTCTGTATGCGCTAGCCACACGTAGTAGCATTTTCCTCTGAAGGCTCGTTAGCATTTTCTTATACTTCTCGTATCGCAGTATATCGTGCCATATAGGTGCCCCATAAGTTATTGTTTATTGTACCACTCCATTTAGCATAGTTCTTTTATAACTACCCAATCCGTTAATGTTAGGCATTATTTTAGTCAGGGCTGTCACCCGTCTTTCGGATTTCTTTATGATTTGCTTCACATGTTCTCTAAAACTGAGTTTCTCGTGTAGCCAAACCCCCAGATACTCCACATGCCTGGCAGGTCTTATAATATTCCCGCCCACTTTAAAGGTTATCTCCTCTCGTTTCCTTGATCCCTGGATAATTACCGCCTCTGTTTTATTAGTTGCCATTGTAAGGCCGTTATTTTTCATCCATTTCTCAATGACCTCTAGAGACTCGTTTGCATCCTACATCAGGGATTCCTCGTCCGTGGCCGTTACTGTAAGGGCCAAGTCGTCCGCATATGTTGTGGTAGCGCAGCCCTCGGGAATTGGTAACCGTACTACAGTATCATAGAGGGCATTCCACAATGTTGGGCCCAAAATAGAGCCCTGTGACACCCCCTGCGTCACATGCATCGTCACCTTGCCTTTGGAAATCACTCTGTCATTTAGGTAACTATCTATCACGTTGACCAAATATTCAGTAGTTATATCCCTAGTGCATTCTGAATATTAGTTATATAGAATGCATGCGGGGAATATTGCAAGACTATTCCTCGAAGAAATGTCATCATTTGTATACCACACTATTCACTTTTAAAGAGTTTTCAGTTTTCTTCTTGAAATTTCTTGTGTACCTAGCTGGTTTGCTTTTCTTCCCGCAAATACTCGATATTGCACTTGTGCAAATACCCGGGTATTGCACTAGTGCAAAATATTCGCTGTATTCGACTCTGATTGGTTAAAATTTTTAAAATTGATTGATGGGATTGGTTTATATTATATGAGGGGAATAGTCACTGATACTTATCTCCGTCAGCCTATTAATGATTTTGCTCCAGGTCGCTGTGTTAAATGCATTTTTAATGTCAATTAAAATTATGGCTCCCCATTTCATCCTGCTATCGGTAGCCATCGCAACCACTCAGTGTCAGTCTTATATTCTCTTATTGTGTCTACCCCAAAAGCGATTTTCGTGTTCTGATAGCACTTCTCTTGCCATGTGAGGTCAATTATTTCCCTTAGATCCTTCCACTCTCTCTCACCTTTGAACTGTCCCATGATCTTATCATATTCATATATTTGGGATTCTTTAATGGCCTTTAGTATCATTTCCGGGTTACACCGTACTGCTTGATTGTTTCTCCCTACTATTTGTGGTTGTCCGTTATTTTTATTCGCTTTCTGATCTACAATTGTTTATTTCATTTTCTCTATTAATAGTTGTCGTCGTTTCCATTATCTCTGCTTTGGCCAGTTTATATGTGTACCTTTTTAATTTTGTCCTAATTCCTTTTATCTCCGTTTTCGTGTTTATGTTTTCATTTACTACCTTGTCCAGCTGATCAACATAGTGTAGTATGTTTGATAAATAATCATTGTATTTACGCTTGGTTTTTTCGATACTGTCCTCCATGTCTTCCATGTTTCTGACATCCTTCCCTGCCACCTTATCCTTGAGTATCATATAATCGCTAATTCTCCCCTTTTTATGCACGGCACCCGATTCGGGGGGTGTGAACTCCCTACCCCTTTTACTTAACCTGCTTTCCTGTATCAATTCCTCGTTATCTATTTATTTTCCAAAAATACCTCATCTTCCGTTTCATCGCCTTGCTCTGTTTGATCACTTATACTATTTATTTCAGATGTTTCTTCCGTTTGTTCAGTTTCTTTCACCTCGTTTATTGTTGTTATCGGAGAACGCACTATGGAGTCCCTCCGTAGGAAAGGGTTGAAAGACGGATCCATCTCCATACTAGAGAAGTCCGCGTTAGGCTCCCATCCATTGCCATTTTTGCCATTTTCGTCTAAGTCTACAAATTCTTTTTTCGACGACTGACATCGAAAGTCGATTTTTCTCACTGTCATTTGACAACAGAAAGTTGACATTTGCCGCTGAGCGTGCGTTTTCATCTTTTTGCCGCTCGCCGAGCGTTTTGGGTTTCCGCGTGAACAAAATAGGTAGCCACGTCCTAATGTTTCCTTGACAACGCCCGTCATTTGTGGAAATAATCGCGTCACATGTCATATAGACTGCGCAAGTAATGTTAACTTGATTGTCAATTAATTTTTGCGATAAAACGAAATTTGATATTTTCCTTTAATAATATGCTCAGTCGTCGAAAAAATAGTATGTATATTTCGAGCTAAAAGTGCGCTTGCCGCTTTTGCATGATTGCTGGTTTCGACTTCGTCTCAACCAGCAATATTCATGCGCAAGCGGCAAGAATGCACTTTCAGCTCTTAACATACAATATACTATTACCTTATCTGTCATCTCGCTCTCGCACTCTGCCCTCTTTTCGCTCTGCTGTTTATCTTTTTCCATATTTTCAATACTTATTTTGGGGTAGCGAGCCCCTTGTTCACCAGATCACACACAACGATTTGTTCTATATATCTCTCTATGCTCCTTTTCCGCTGCACGTTCGTGCTGAACGGCCTATAGAATCCCCACAGCAGGGTCCGCGCTGGTGTGGAGCCAAGCGTCCATATCCTTTCCTCCCGCGCCCTGGCTCATCAAACTTATTGAGCGATAGCAATTTTAATAAACGCAAATTTCATCCAATGGACTGGTATCACACTGGTGTTATATGTGTAGTAAGTCGATTGGCTTTTTTTGTTTATTAGTTTGAAGACTTCTAATGGTATATCGTCGAGGCCTGGAACCTTGTTATTATGTGCTATCGACAGTTCATGTACAACTTCTTTAAGAATTTGTGGGCTTTCCGAACAGTCATCGTCCATTTGCAAGGACATTCTTTTGTCGCTGAATAGGTCATTTATATATACCTCCCATGTTCTCTTTATCTCGTCTATATCCACAATTGGTTGATTTGAGAGCATAGACTAATAAGCTTGCTGTTTTTTTATATATTTCAGCTATCCCCTGACTTTTTTGTGCATTTGGAGAATATTGGTTGCGTATAACCTATAAAGAACAGAAAATGTGGAACAGGGTGTCCACATAGTGTCCAATAAAGACGATAGCTATATGATGTTTCCGTACACAAACTTAGTTACTTGACAGTAGCTAAACGCAATGAGTAAAGCCACGCCTGTTTTTTCAGAATTATAATGTATTATGTAATTTAATTTTGTAAGTAGCATGTTAAATCCAAATATTTTATGAACATATCTCGTGCAGTAACCATGTTAGTATTCCTAATGTTGGAACTACACCCTCCGGCTTACCCAAGGGAGTAGGATTCGACGCGCATTCCTCACTCGCACGAAGCGTGAATGTAGTTGACTTTACGCCAATCTTTCCTCGCGGTAAGCTCAAAGCAATATTCTGCTACTGAAGTTCATATTGGGTTATTCTAAATAACTGAAATCTTAGACGTGTCCCGAGGCGACGAAGTGAAAACATGAATACAGTTACTCAAGTCATGTAAACGTTCAGGGTGGAAGTACGTATAATTAATTTCAATCGAAGTGAAATTACAGGGAACAAATTCGATTAGAGAAAAGAATACATGTCAAAGTGACTTTTATTAGCGAAAGGCCAATACCTATAGAAGAAACCCCGGGGAGTCCCCCCCAACGCTTCGATTCCCGTCGTGCATGCTGCGGCATGACGCCTACCCTAAACCTTGCAAGTTGAAATTAAGTTTATCACTGCATTCTGTTAAGTTTGAAACTGTAAATCGGAACACTATTCACGTCTGGCACGCTGGCTGCATCATTGTTCTTAGTAATTGCTAGATTAATAGTAGTTTTGTTTTGCTGTAACAATTCTTAAGGTATAATGACGCTATTTCACGCCCTTGTAAAATAAATCCAATTTTAAATAGATGTTCTATTTAATCGCAAAAACTGGGATGAAAATTTTTTTGGAAGTGTAAGAAAAAAAATTAAAGTGGCTGGCGATATAGTGCATATTGTCTCGAAACAATATGCACTATTTCGCCAACGTAGAGTAGGGTAAACACATAAAAATTTTCATTTGGTCGTGATATATGGAATAGCGAATTGCTGAAAGTTTTTCATTTAATTGTAGTAATAGGTGGTGAAGAAGATTTAGAAAATGTTGTGGTATATATAGAAGAAAACTGTAGATCCAACCTGAAGTAGTTGAGATTGAGGACAAATTAAATTCAAGTTAGGTTCTAACATCTTTAAATCTAGTTATTCAGTGGGTCGAGAATAACGAAAGTGACATTACACAGAAACAATTATTTGTGCTAGAGATGCTTTTCCTGTAATGGAAGTTTTGCACCAGGTTCCGTCTCTAGTAAATGTGACTAGCATAACTCACATAAAGTGACTAAAAGCATATACATTAGATATGCAGAACTTGTGACTTGTGAGGACAATTTGCTGCATTTTCGCCCGTTTCCGCCTTTTCGCCCATTTTTAGCTTTGATTTTAATCCTTTTCTCAGTTCAGCCACGCCTAAATTAAAAGTTCGGCAAGGGCTGAAAACTTTATTCCGTTAGTTTCGAATATTAGCGTCCGTCAGCTTATTTACGTTTGTCGATAATTTGCTTGTGTTGGGGGCTCGGTGACAGTGAAACTCGGGGTGTTCGGACGAGAGTTCGATTCTCGGCCCTGGCGTTTCAGTTTCACTTAGTTAAGGTGGTTTTTAAGTGACGCCCGTACCTCCTGAATTAATGTGAAAGCGGTTCCAGGGGAAGAACGTCAGAACATACGGTAAACATAAGAGAAAGGTTGGATTGTGTTACATAATTTAAGAAAAAAAATATTACAAATTAAATGAAACAAAAAGCAGCAACAATCAAAAATTATTTTGGGAATGAAAGGTGTCCGTTTTTATTCCCAGCTTTGTGATGTATTAAAGTACTTTGTTACTTTAACTTTAGACAAACTTTGTCAAAATACGTATACCGTTTCTAAGATATCTGATGATGAATGCCAAATCTACACTAAATACTTTTATAATGCGAGTACGATAGTCACTGTATTTATACATTTCTTGATCCTGTGCAACTTCATAATTCTAATAGTTCTATTTTCTTCCAGGTAATTTTTCATCCCGTGAGTGGTGCTCCTCTCTAACTTTTAACTTCACAACTGTAAGTAATAATACGTATTTAATAGTGAGTATTATCGAAGTCTACTGCAAGTAAGAAGTAAATAATTTAAATTTCAAAGCTTTAAATAAAGTTTTTAACTTGTTGTCTAATTCTTTTACTATAATTGATCGTTTTTTATGACATAGTCGCTGTGGTTATACAGGGTGTAAAAAAAGTCTGGAATATAGCAAATATTTCAAAAACTACCGGAGATGAATTTTTCAAAATTGCCAGATTTATATAGGTAAAAACGGCGCATCTAGGAAGGACAAAACCGTTTCTGTAGCTGTACAGGGTTAGTCAGAAAAAATACCAACTTTTGTATTTTAAATTGGACACCCTGTATATTACCGAGGAATCAAATAGTCCTTCAAAAGACAAATTTAACGATATAGGGTTTGACGGATTTATCTGTCAAAATGACAGATGTGGGGTGACTTAAAGAATAAGGTTTACAACAATAGATCGGTTAATATTGAAGCTTTAAAGGATCATATTAGAAATGAGATACGTCAAATGATCCTTTAAAGCTTCAATATTAACCGATCTATTGTTGTAAACCTTATTCTTTAAGTCACCTCACATCTGTCATTTTGACAGATAAATCCGTCAAACCCTATATCGTTGAATTTGTCTTTTGAAGGACTATTTGATTCCTCAGGTGTCCAATTTAAAATACAAAAGTTGGTATTTTTTCTGACTAACCCTGTACAGTTACAGAAACGGTTTTATCCTCCCTAGATGCGCCGTTTTTACATATATATATATATATATATAAGTCTGGCAATGATGATTTTTGAGGCTTTCACGGCCATTGTCATTAAGTAACAAACGACTTCCGGGATTGGACCGTGTCATGATTGAGATCGAAGAACTCAACGTTTCGCCCACTTTCGTAAGGGGCTTCATCAGGAGGAAAAAAGCAAAAGAGCACGGTAACTCAACGTGTTAACCACGCCAGAGGCGAAACTCTTTGCAAGGGAAGGGACAGAAGAGTCGAGTTTCGCCTCTGACGTGGTTCACACGTTGAGTTACCGTGCTCTTCTGTCCCTTCCCTTTGCAAAGAGTTTCGCCTCTGGCGTGGTTAACACGTTGAGTTACCGTGCTCTTTTGCTTTTTTCCTCCTGATGAAGCCCCTTACGAAAGTGGGCGAAACGTTGAGTTCTTCGATCTCAATCATGACACGGTCCAATCCCGGAAGTCGTTTGTTACTTAAGTCTGGCAATTTTGAAAAATTCATATCCGGTAGTTTTTGAAATATTTGCTATATTCCAGACTTTTTTTACACCCTGTATAAAGACATAATTAGGTTACCTGACAAAAATTGGAATAAAAATTATTTGAAGCATTTATTTTTGCTAATGTGCGATTGACATGCAAAACGCAAAAAAATGGGATTCATTTAAAATACTTTTTTGTTTTATTGAATCGAAAAGCTATAAATTTCGGCTGTTTAACGGCTGAAAACACCCACTTTTTTGTACTAGTAACTATTACTTTTCAGAAGTAATAACCATAGCAACAAAAACTAACGCCGTGTTTCCCCTGGTCGAAATCTAAATGCACATTGTCATTTTGTAGTATGATCATGACCTCCTCAATTAAGAATAAGAATTAAAAAATGCTTACAAAGCAGCAGAACAAAAAATTATGTAGATAACTCGTACGAAAGCGAACGGCCTACCCTTGTTGCTCATACTAGCTATTCCAACCCTAACCATTTTAAATATCCCATTATCAAGCTTCCAACCCTTCAGTAACTACCAAACACATTCACCTGGTTCTCGTAGTCAACGAACTACGTTGTCTGAATCTCTTTCTATGGTGCAATATTGGAAGACTAGCAAACTGAAAATTTCCGTAAATCTTAACCCAGAATAAATGCAAAACAAAACTCGAATAACTTGGAAAAAACGGCACATTCAGTGAAAAGTTTTATTTTTTTTTCAAATCACTTCGCAGTTTAATTAATAAGACTTAACAAACTAGCTTTTCTTACCTAAATATTAGTATATTAAGTATTAAGAACGGTAAGGACATTTTACCGATCGAAGACAATTGTTTGGAAGAGGAGAGATGCGAAGACTCCAATTATTGTCTGAGATCGGTAATTCTTTAACGTTCATGATGCTTATGACGTTTTTTGCACGAAAGAAATGTATTTTTCTGCAAACGTCAGTAAAATGTGACATTATACCACAGAATAATATGTTGGTGGCACTGTAAGTCTATGCCAAATTCGATGTTAGCAGGTTAGGTTTTGCGTCAATTTTAACACAAACTGAAGCAAAACCTAACCTGCTAACCTCGAAATTTTTACTTACCGTTAGGTAAACATAACTTACTGATTTGACAACAAACGCGGTAACTACCTAAGTAAAATCGATCCATCGTGCTAAAAAGTATATTACTTATATTTTTAAATATTAGTATAGTAGTTGTATTTATTTACCCTTTATTTGTAATTATTACATGGTAGTTACTAATTGGATATTTTTAATTCTTCGTAGTTGTTGATAGGTACGACTTAAAGATTAAAGTTGACTAAACCAAAGAAAATAATCTTGACTTGGTGTCACGAGTCGCAATTTTAGAAAAACAAAGGTTATAGCCATATTCATAATGTGTCATGCAAATTGTACAAATCGCTTTTAATATAATTATAATATAATTTGCAAAATCAAACGTTTCCGAACTTTTTAACTGTCCTGTTTATGGAATAGTTCTGCCAGTGTTATAGCAACCCTTTACCACTTGATGACAACGAAGTCTATATTGTAAGTACAATGAAACTATTCGTGGCACTTGGAAAGCGTGTGTCTTTTCAGTAAGAACATTATAGACTAGGCAAATTAGCACGAAAAATGGGCTAACGTCAAACTAATTGCAATACAATTTCTGTGAGTGGTTTCTCAATGGAAATTTTCTGTAGAAAACGATGGTGAAAAGTCTACCACTCTATGACGACGCGTTTATCCAATATGGCGGATTTTCCAAAATGGCTGACCATTATTTGATACATTGTATATTAGAACTTGAAATCAAAATTCCAGTCCGTGAACGATTAACTCAATAAACAATTATGATTATATAAAAGTGGGCTACACACAGTTTCAACATTTTTGGGGGATTAGGCGCTTGCGGTGAATGGATTTTGGGGAAGCTATGACACTTGTAGCTTGTTTCCTGGCAGCATGTTTTACAAAATACCAGAAACTTATTACATAGTGCCCCAGAAAACAAGTTAGTTGAGTCATAGCTTCCCCAAATGCTATGCACCGCACGCCGCTATGGGGGATATAGAGAAACAGTATACAATTTGTGAGTAATAATTGAGGCTTTTGCGGGAAGAACGATAAAGGTACATTTTTTCCGAAATTGAATTAGATGGTGCAATCGGCAGCTGATGGTTTGCTATTGCGCCATCTAACTCAATTTCTAAAAAAAATGTAGTGTTGTCGTTTTTCCCGCAAACGCCTCAATTGTAATAGAAAACATTTACTTAAAGTTTATTCAATTAAAGTACTTTTGAGTTCAAAATAATCATTTATTCATTCTTTTATTTACAATAATAGTTTCATCTCAATCATCGTCCATGTCCACTTCCATAGAATTGCAGCAGCTTATACCTCTACAAACTGTGCACTCATCTGTGCACAGTATACCCTGTCGTTTGCATATACATTGAAGAGTTGCACATTGACCTTTGATACAGCCACATTTTACGAATTTCAGTAAATGGGCTGGTGCTGGTGCTTGACTCATTCTAATAGGAGTCAATCTTTCATCCTTCACTTTAAATCCCCACTGTAATGGATCCACAGCATTACCCATCCACTGTTGCACCTGATGATATACTCTGAAAGAACGAAATTTGCTTGCATCCTCTGTAGGAGGCAAAACTTCAGGTTTCACATGGATTGTTGATTTTGTTGCCTTTGAAGTGAAAGTTCGAAGTCTCATATCATGTAATGTGCTGTCTCCTGTTTTTCTTCCATACAAAGATATAATGCCATTCAGACCAGCATTTAAGATTTCTTCTGTGGATTTTTCAGGAGTTTGGAAAGTGGCAGCACTTTCTTTGAAGATAACTGATCTTCTTAACAGTTTTGTGGAGTCACTTTTCCCTAATCCAAATGGTTTCGAGGTGGTATCACATCCTAATATGGCATGAGCAAATAAGATGTGAGAGCACACGTCACTACCCAATGCGTTTATAATTTTTCTAATATCATAGACAGTTATGTGTTTCGAAGATTTGTTAGGTTCTGGGCGAAGAAAAATATCACATAAATTTTCTTGAAAATGATGAAGAAGTAGTATGAGAAGATCGGTGTCTTCTCCAACAATGGCTGTAGGATGAGTTTTTGCCGACTCTATAGCTTCCATAACGATCAAGACGTCTGCATCACTATGAGATTGCTTTATTTTACATCCAGCTTCGTGTAATTTTTCTGATAATTGAGCAATGAAAGCTTGTTTATTGTCTTTATTACTCAAAAATAATTCTTTCTTGATGGCAATGGAGGTTGAAGTAGTGAAATTGACTTTAGGTCCTACAATACCTCGGTTTCTTTTTAAATGAGCGGCTGATTTTGTAGAAAACGTATCTTCATATCTGTCGAACACAATTGCCTGCGGCTCGTTTCGTAAACTTCACTTTGCGTGCGCTATAATCCTACTTACCACACTTATTATGTAATATACTATCATCGAACAGTAACAGAAAACATCAATAATAACATTAACATAATAATATGTATAACTGTCTCAAATAATGGGCAGCCATTTTGAAAATTCTTCCATATTGAATAAACGCGTCACTTTAGAGTGGTAGACTTTTCACAATCGTTTTCTACGGGAAACTTCCATCAGGAAACCACTCACAGAAATTGTATTGCAATTAGTTTGAGGTTTCACATCAATTTTACTAATCTATTAATTGCACGGTAATTTGCTAAATACGTTGAGTTTAAAAACAAACGTAATAGCGATCCTGATTCCGTATTAGGTATATTTAACATTTCAGCAATAGACAGAATAACAACTCCATGATGCTTTTACTTCTCTCTGAAACGAAATAAAATTCAGTGGACGACGAACCAACAATCCCTTGTATTTCTAAGTCTACTTTCAGAACGTTAAATTAGTTGCTACCTCTCCCACTCCCTTTGTTGTTCGTAAACGGGTGGCGGAATATATCATTCCAAAACGCTTTTAATCTTATATCAGTAAGGAGGAAAGTAAAGCATACAAAGCCATTAGCAGTAAAGTGTGGGAAAAACACAAAAGCTATTGGTGTGGTGTAGTTTCCGGATATTGGGTCTGTATATAGCAATTCCGAAACTTCTGTGTGTCTCTTCTTTCAATTTATTCTTGCAGAACGATTTGTTGTACGATGCCTCTGGGCTAGACAATTTTATTTCTTTCGTAATCGCAGCTTGCTTGAACGGATAGGATGTTTATTCGTTTTATTTTTGACAGTGTTCTGCATGCTGCACTGTAAACGCGTGCAATTCTATTATGAAAATGTCGTTTGTCTACATACTTGCATTATAACTCTCTCAGCGCTACGGTATTAGAATATGAATAGAGCTATACTTTCTTGCTATAGGAACTATGCTAGCAAATGCACCTCGTGAATATTTTACATTATGATATTTGAGGTATATTCAAGCATTTTTTCCTTTTTCTTAACAATCTTCGAAATCATGTATTTGCAAATGTACTTAAATGGTACAGCGACTAAGTATATTGAGATTTGACATTTGAATCTAATTAAATTAATATATTCTTCTAGTTTACTTTATATAATTTGACGGCTGCCTGTTCACAGCCTGATTTAATCAAAATTTAAAGTTATGTGTTTATGTATTTTATATTAATAGTGCACATATTGTGTGACTATTAGGAATTCCAATTTTCCTACACGTTGCAGATACTATTTTTTTATCGGATTAATAGCAAAGTAGTATATTGTGTAACTAGTAGGAAAAGTGATATGTTCCCGCTGTAGAAATTGCTGGACGAGACGCCACCCGAGTGTTTGGAATAAACTCAAATTAATGTCATTATCTATAACCTATAAAGAGCGTGTTATTGGAGTTGAAATTGTTTAGTAAATATGTGGCTGAAAACGCAGAGTTTCCGAGATACAAATGATTTTTGTATATTCTATGGATTTTTTTAAACTCTGAAAGTAAATTCTGCCTATTGCTTATAATACTCAGATTCCGGGATCCCGGCCGAATTTTGTCCAGTATTGAAAACCGGTATTGATGTAGAAAATACCGGTATTTCGGTATTAACGTGTTCCTATAAAAATTACATTTTATAAAAATATTTAATACAGGTAAAAATGAAATATGTTTCATAATGTGCCCAATAAATCAAAATTTACTCATAGACATAAGGTAAAGTGAAAACGTTCTCAAAGAGGATCATCAGTATAACACATAATATACATAATATGTGTAAAAACGTAAACAGATCCCAGAATACATGGCGCCATGCCAGAGTTTACACATCAGTTCTCGCGCCCGGTGTGGTGCGACGTAAACAATACATTCGTACTCCAAAGTTTTTGAAAGAACATTTTAATAAAGAAAATTAATATTGTGTCAACAATTTTAATTGATTTGTTAGTAGGTTTATTAGTTACACGTAAGAAACTTAATTTTGTTATATTTATAGAATTTCTTATTTGTTATATTTTCATCTACTTTATTTATTATCTACTTATAAAGAAAACATGTTAAGTTAATGGAATTCATTTTGTAGTCAATGTTGTTTAATTTGTTTATATTACTAATACATGTAATAAATAGAAAAAAATCTAATAAGTAAATTTTCTAATAGTAATACCGGTATTAATACCGGTATCCCAGTATTAAAAATGTTTAATACCGAATACCGGTATTAAGATTTTGGCCCGGTATTGTAAGCACTAGGTCTGCATATTAAAATATGAAATATTTCGTATCAACATGAGTTCGGAAACGCTTCGTTGCGGAAATACAATGCTGTTTTCGGTGCCATTTCCATCTATCTACTGTATCTTAGAATCGTATATTCTAAGCAAAGCAGTTCCGGATCCATATTGATGGACCTTTTTTCTGATTTCAAAATTATAGAATAACAAAATTTTATTTGAACACTGCACACGCATTTTTTCGGACATACGTATTATGTAACACGCCGCCATGGGGCCTTCGGGTTGCGGAACACCCTGTATATAAACGGAAATACCTTGATTGACTCATCAATGCCCAGACCAACGACCTGCATCTAGAAACATTAAATTGGTGAATTGGAAACGCTAGTGTTGTGTGTGAAAAGCACTTTAAAAGAACGAATATAAAGGGTAATAAGATGAAGAGACTTGTTCAGACTGCAATACCACTAGCTTCCAGGCAAGTTATTTCGAAGAAATTGCTGTTTTAGATAGATTCAAAATTAGTAGCAATGGAAAATTAGGTATCTACCCATTATGAATTGTTTTTAAATCGAATATTACGGGGAAGTGTCGCACTACGATGTAAATAGCAGTGATTTTATAGATTTGTTTTTTCAGCTGGCATGTAACACAATCACAAGAGTAAATATACTAACCAGAAGGATATCTCGTATTACCTGACCGCCGGCGCCTCATAGCCTTGGGACGTTTCTAAACGGAAATTCTAAACTGAAACGGCCAGTGCAGTCAGTGTAGGTAGAGGCTGGAATGGAATACAATGGTTCGAGGTCACCCGTTGTCGGCATCGACATCAAAGCGGTTGTGTAGAAGATATGCTTCTGGTTATTATATTTATTCTTGTGACACAATGTTAGGGATAGTGCACTGACAGATTGTTCATTTAGTGACCAAAAGTAGTAACTTTTTGTTAAAGGTTGGCGCAGCCCTGTTGCCTGATTTGTGGTAGGCCATTCCAAAGATCACTTTATAGGCCCAGTGTCATGGTCTGGAACAATATAGACCGCATTGATAGTATGCTTGTGTGTCTGTATGTCGCTATGCCTGTTCGCTAATAACTCGAGATCCACTAAACCGATTTAGATCTTTTTTTCGTTTAATTATTCTGAATGATCATAGGCTATTCACATTCTTAATAAGTAAGCATGAGGGCTGAGCAGTGGCGGAAAACGTGAGAGAGGCTGGGGAAAAAAAGCGTAATTGTTCAAATTTTTTCAGCCGATGTTTTCAAAACCATAAGTTATAAATCTTAGCTGTACCGCAAGTACCTACTCGACTTTCACGAGAAACCGTACGGTAACGTTTTTGTCGGTCTAGATCTCTTCAACCCATATCAATCCACTCTTGGATATAGGTTGTTCCCATTGATCTCTGTCTATCTCTATCGTGTGTCATTTGAAACCAGTTTCCCCCTGCTGTCTTTTTCAAGTCTTTATTCTTTATTTGTACATCGGGTGTGATCCTGTCTTGCCACATGTCCTGTCCATTTCCACTTCAAGTGTAAGATGTTTCGAACAATATCGATAAATTTGGTTCGTCTGCCCATATCTTCATTTCTGATGGGATCCTTTAAAGTTCTCCCCAACATGACCCGTGACCCTTTGCATCACTTTTAATATATGCCTGATTTTAGCTGTTTATGTAACCGTTTCCAGGTCATAGGTTGTTACTGGTATCAAACATGTCTCAAACACACTACGTTTCAGGTTTATGAGAATTGTATTCTTTTTTAATACCCCATGTGAGAAATTTCTAGATATCCCCATCAGTCACCTCCCCAGGTGGCAAAATAAGAAATGCCTTCCAGATATATATGGTACCGGAAAAAAGTACCGTGGTGGACCAACAACTAGCATTTACCACATCAGGCCACTCTTATGTATTTGGAGATCAGGGTGAGGTGGATAATCAGTTTCAGAATAGAGGATTGACTAAGGGATGGTAGCGGAAGAGCTTTAGAGAGCCAACGGTAGTCCCCACAGTCCCGGTTAGGAAGACTACTAATTACGCGCCAACACGCATTTGGAAAGAGAGGTGGTTTATATGTATAGCCTAAACCTCCCAATGAAATCCAGGATGTCGAGTTCGAAAACAAAAACTGATTAATTTTTTCAGTACATTTTATAACTAACGATTTTTGGTGTAGTGTTTTTATTGTCATAGCTCTTTCGTCGCTATCCATTGCAGGTGATGTATGTACTTATCTCAAATTGATGTAGAAAAAGTACGGGAAATAGCGCTTTTAAGAGAAGTAAATATAAGTAGATACAACACTCCTTGGACGTGATTAGTGATGACTATGTTCATTAGCGAGAGCAGAGCGTTGAATTAACGCAAACGTAACTTCACCATTAATTAATAAACAGTGGAAGTTCGCTGGCGGTCTAAAATATATAGGCATACGCCAACTACGCACAAGGGTTGCATAGCCGCATGCTCCAAAGACTGGTCAAATAGTCTCGAAAGTTAGGTAACGTTCGCGGCCGTCAGCACTCGGGATGGGTGTCCCACCTATAGCTGTGCCTCTGAGAGCACGTTAAGCCATCGGTGCCGGTTGTCATTTCGGTGACAGTCGTCAGGTTACGTCAGAGGCGCACGCGCAACCTGAAAACTGTGACACCAGCTTTCCTAGCACAAGCCATACGATAAAAAAAACTACGCGCAAGTGTACTGTAAGAAGTAATCTCTCACCATCATTCCCCACAGTTATGATAAATTGTCAATTGCGTTGTCCAGTTGCCTATGCAAAATATACAATAGTGATCGTAGGCAATAGTTATTTACATTACGAGTGCGGTAGGTTGCATTTTACAGCGCTAGGTTTTAATTTTTCAAGCACGACGCGAAGCGGGGTGCTTTAATAAAACCGAGGGTTGTAAAATGCTTAATGCACCAGTATTGCATTACATTTTTTGGCCGGTATATATAATTTTTTAAATTTTCTAGAAATTCGAGATTTTACTTCCGAATATCAAAACCACCATTGCCATCAAGCAAGCTGAGTTCAGTAGATGTTGCATTAAAACGCTTTGAAATGTCAAAAATCAAAGTCGTAACTATTAATTTTCTTTATTTCTACAAAACTCAACTGAACGAGGAATTACCTAACTAGCGTTTCTGTAAATACTCTTTATTACTAGAAAGTAAATTTTTGTTTAAGGGTCTCTCAAAGCTAAAAATTTGTTAGTCATTTTACTGCACTGGGATGCTCAAAAGCACTGATTAACCGTAAAATCGTAGTTACGGTGGACGTCAACTGTGCATGAATGTGCTGTTTACACGTCAAGAGGCCAAAAAAAATATTCGCTTACTGCTAGTTTTTGTTATCTAGCAACGACGATAACATACTGAAGTCGTCCATTTTACAGACGTAAAATGGATCAATTTTCGTTCGATCGGAACAAAAATAATTACTTTATTGGTACTTAAACGACAAAAGTGTTTTCTGCACTGTTGGGTCTTGTTATAGTAAGTATCAATGATACTATTGTTTCCTGTTGCCCAACAACAACGATAACTAACATAGAATCACGGATTTTGCGGACCGAAAATACACCGAAAAGGTATCATTTTTCGTCCGATCGGAGAAGAAATATTTTAAAGGTGTCATTGTGATCTCTGCAAGATGTGTGGATGGGAATTCAAAATAGAATGTTGTATTTTTATGTAAATGTATAATATATCAAATTCTTATTTCATACCTAACAAGAATAATAAATAAAAGCTGAACTTTGGTAAAAGCATGCAAAGTTCTATTGTAGAATTGGGCTTCGGTGCAGGAATTTTTCGTGCAACGGCTTCGAGAATAAAACACAAAAGCTTTCTTAAAGAACAAAAATATGTCGTGCCATTGAAGGACAGAAGTTAATTGCAATTTTTCTCTCGCGCTAAATTTTCAATTCTGAATCATTTTCGGCTGTTTGCCCTCTCAGAACAGAATGGGCTTACAATAATTACAACAATTCCTTTCAGAAATCCATCTTTTGATTCAAGTGCTAAGCGTTTGTGTTTAAGAGGCGGTAATGAGGTCTTTGCGAGAAACCTTTGCTTAACTTGGAGAAATAACATTAATTTTGCGATAAAATTAATTATAACTATATCTCATCTACCGCGGCCGTAATATGCTCAGGCCGAGGTTCGGTGAGTTCACGAAGTTCAGCAGTTCATATATCATCTTTTGTTCGCGTATTCAATGGAATCATATTTTCATCATTTGTTGTTATTATGAGCTGGCTTCTTTAGAATTTGTTTATGTACCCTTTTATATTACCTTAATAGCATTCTGCATTTTGGAAAATTTAATTTTACCAAAACTGCGGAAAGCGCTATTAATTATAAAGTCCTCTCTGCGGTTGCCCATTTTTTGTAAAGTGAAGATGTTAAGCAGGCAAATATTGTGCAAATTTTTGTTAGAAGGAGTCCTGTACTCATGAAATTTATTTCATAAATTGATTCTCTTTGGTTTACAGTCGTGCATACTGCATACTTAGTTATGCTTAAGAACTGAAATGTTCAACAGTAATTACAATAGTGGTGATAATTTGATAATTTGAACTAGATTCACGAATCTTTGTTGCTATTAAGAAATCTCACGAGTGGACGAAGTCTGCTGCTCACCTACTTCACTTTTATCTAATTGTGTTACAGCAGAAGAACAATTTGAATGGGTTGTGAAAAAAATAGTCGCTGTAATCAGCTACTAGCAAATAGTAAGTGTAATTTTGATGCTATTGGTCGATTTGAATTTGTTTCCCAGTACTATTGGGTGATAGGACTGTTTAAAAAAAAAACAATAAAATGTGTACACATGAACGAACCAAAATACCGAATTTTCAGAAAAATATGTAGTAAACAGCGTCGGGCTTTAATGTTGGTAACAAAATAAAATGCAAATTCAAATAGAGACATTAGTGATATTATGTAGCTTAAGGTTGCACTTTACTTCGCATTTTCAGCTTATTGTTGCCGTATTTGAACATAAAAATAGGGAAATATGCTAATACGTACAAAATCAAATTTTATGTTGAGTGGCAGTAAAGTATGAAAATGTATTCCCCATAAATATAAAAGCCCGTTAACCTGCATTCTACGTTAGCAAATAATTATTAAAAATTGTGTTAGCAGTGTCACATTTCAACTCCATTTATCAAATATCATTACAACACGATTTTATATAAAGAACCTTATTAACTCTATTATTCTGCGGCCTAATTAAATCCTGATAATGTTCAGACTTGCGGTCAAAGTTTTTGGTTAAACACATATTATGGCATTGGATTGTTTCAGTAATTCAGGTGAAAAGCCTTTCATTCCAATATGCCTTGTCTCTCAATGTACCGGGTGGCCATAAATATCTGAGATTCCAGTAGCCATGGAATTAGCTACTTATAAATGCTGGGTAGCATTATATTTCAATTATAATGAGTATTGGTATGTAATGTAATAAAATGCAAGGTTTTTTATTTTATTTTATTAGGTATTTTATAACAAATATTGAAAATGTTGACCATTTTCTCCAATGCAATGCTAAACTCGTCACTTTTTACTTTCAAAAATATTGTGCAACATTTGTTGATGAATATTATTACAACAGTCACAGTTGTGATGAAATTTAGTTTAGTTGGATTCATTACTTTAATAAAGCGTTGTTGATTCCAAAAGTAATGTAATATCAGATATTTATGCCCACCCGGTATAATGCATTTTTGTGAAAAATATTGTACCTGTTTATTATATGGTGATATCAATACGGGACTTTGCCTAAAAGGCAAGTTCCAACGCAGCAATTTAGACTAATCGCATAAGTATGAAACTCTCTTATTTTATTATTTCCTATTTCTTATTATTTTAAACAAGTGAATTGTAGTTGGTATTAATTTTTTATCATACCGATGGGGCCCAAATTATAACATGTGAGCAAACGAAAATGAAATCAAACTTGGCTTTGAAAATTGAAACATGTCGATTATTAATTCACATTATGTTGATATATTCTAGAATAAAATACACATACATAACCTAAACTATTGCATTACTGTTACCGACTGTCATGTCAAAACTTTATTTGAAAATTAATATAAAAACCAACACCTAAACAATGTTACACCTGCTACATCGATTATGTCGATTCTAAAAACTCTTTGTTCTTGATTAAGCATGTGTAATTAAAAATTTGATAATGTAAACAACTTGACACTTCTACTATTAATAATAACTGTCACATTTAAATTAAAAACATCAGAAGTAATAGAGCACGTGATTTCATTTTTTCAAAGCCAAGCTTGATTTCGTTTTCATTTGCTCACATGTTATGTAACAGCAATGAGATAACATGAACAAGAATAGAACACGTATTGCTTGAGTAAGAAAGAGATAAACATTGTAGCAAATATTCGAGTAGGTTTAATGCTCATTTTAATTATGCTATATGTCAACTAAACATACGTACCTACTAAAATAATTTTTATTATGGTCATCTCTTTCTTACTCAAGCATTCTATTTTGTTGTTCATGTTATCTCATTGCTGTTATACCATGCGTTCAAAAAGAAATTACATAAGGGTTGGCCATGTAAAGCAAAACTTATGTCAACAGCTTTAGAGACAGCACACTTGAGCATTTCCGTATCAGATTATAATATAAACCTATGACAACAACAATACTGACAATTAATGAATTCTAAAGCTTGCTGTTTACATTACCTTTAGTTTCTATGGCCGGCTCATATGTAATTTCTTTTTGAGCACACAGTATATAATTATGGCCCCATCCGTATATTGGATATAATTAAGGAGATTGCTTAATTCAACTTGGTCATAGTAAACTTGATGTCCGACAAAATTGTTACATTTCAATCTCTCTGACAGTTTAGAATGTTCCTAATTTCAGTTGTTGCACTATTAGTTATTCAGTAGAATATAAACAAATGTTAGACGCCAGGTGGCGTGCTATCATTTCAGTATTATTTATTTTCAACCCTGAAAAAGTATATAGGTATTCGCAATATTTGTTGATTTACTTTAAAACATTATTTTCAGCGATAGCAAATAACTCCTATAGTACATAAAAACCGGCTGACAAATTGCTGAAAAAGGAGGGACCATTTATTTTAATGTATCTTTCGAAGTAACTAATATTACGTCCAGTTTAGGTACTTCTCTGTTTGAATATAAAAATAGTATATTTGCATCTGCAAGGAAGTATATTGCAATGTAGCTATTGTTGTGAAAAATGTTAAAATTGTGTATATATTTGTTCCAATTCTCTATCAAATTGATTAGCATATACGAAAATTTACGTATATATCATTATAATAATTATTAATCTTATAAATGAAATATATATTTGAAAAATGGTATTTTAAAAATACAGTGTTGGTAGAAAATGTTCTTCCTACCAGTTTTATTTCATAGCCAGTGCTATAATACATTAATATCTTACTTAGACTAGGGTAGAAATCCTGTATATAGTTTATTAAAAGTTGGGCAAACAGCCTGATTTGACATACATTTTTGATCGAAATTAGATATTTGACATATGTCGAACAAAGAGGTTATGGGAACCAACCTTGCTAACTTGCCTTGGCTGGGAGAGTTTTCAGAGTATTCATCATTCTTAGGATCACTAGAACCGACTATTAGGAATATACGGCCAATTTAGTTAAGATTTAGATTTGCATGTGTGAAACTATCCGTCGTAACATGTTACAAAATATGCAAAAACGGCACTTTTATCACACATGCCTTGCAAAAAGTGACCCAAACCAATCAAAATGTATCCCGTTGTTTGTCCAACTCTTAGTAACCTATATACAGGGACTATAGACTAGGACAATGCATTATATGAGAACATTGCTGTTTGTGGTTGCGCGTTCCCATCTTTTAAAATCTGATTATACATACATCGAAAAAAATGAAGATTACGGTACGACGTAATATAGGCAACCCATTTAACAATGTTGGCAACGACGTTTAAAAAATTTAAATGGCAGTAGCAGTGGCGTACCACATCTAGAGCAATTAACATTATTTGAGAAGCTGCTTACCCGAAACGATTCAAAAGTAAGTAACCCTAATACAGCTGTTGTTGGTGCAAAGAAAATGTAGTTTCGTAAATTATAAAATTACTACAATGTGAAAATTCAAAACTACACCACGAACACCAAAGTTAAAAAAATGTCAAATCGGATTTTATCAAAAAAATATATACTGGATTTTAGGTGACTACTGTAAGTAACAGAAAACAATAGAATAAAGGAAAGCATTGCAAAAAAATAATACATTTCTCGTGATTACCATTCGAGTGTAAAATAGTGGAACAATTTCGGATTTTTCTTAAACGGAATACCCGTATATTTCTATAGTTTTCAAATTGCCTTTCAATGATATTTCTTCTGATGTCTTACTTTATAATCCTAGCATCCACCGTTTTTTAGATATTCGAGTTTAAACATAAAACACATTGAATCCTCTTAAGATGCTTCATTTAAAGGCATGACAAACATACGCTGTTAAAATATTAATTTAAACACTGAAACCCTTCGAATATAACAGAAAAGCGGGTCATTGTTGACACAGGAAATAAACACGAAAAAACGAAAACAGTATTTTGCTAATGTGGATCACCTTCGACCTTTCACCCACCCGATCGTTGCCGGACTCTGTATAGATAAATATCTGTTTAAAATTGTAAGAATTGTTTTGTATTACCTAACTTTCAGATTTGTACTGATACGTAAAGCACTCCCTGCAGGTATATACTCCGAAGTATGTTTATTTTTCGTTTGAATTTTTTACAAATATGTAACCTTTTAGGGGGAGTTTATAAGAATCTCAGAAATTATTCATTACCGTTCTTTACTTAAAAGTCAGATTAAATTCAACCCTAATAATTTTCAGATTTGCCAAATTTTACACGACTTGGTTTCCGTCAGAAACTGTAATTGCTCCACCATAACTTGAAACTTCTGTAAAGTTAGACGGACTTTGTTTCTTTGTAATCTGATTTCGCCTACCCTCCACTGAAAAAAGGTCATCAAGACGACCCTCTTACAGATTCGTTCTTAGTTGATAGTTGTGCGTCTCGAGAAAACGGCCACGACAGGGCCATAGATGACCTGATTACGAACGTTTTCGTGATCCAAACTGCCCGTGAGATTGATTTTCAGTATGCGAAAAGTATCTGCGGATTTTCTGACTCGCATTCTTCGGCGAAACTAAATGGACAGAAATAATGAATGGAAACCATGCAGAAGCATCTCGGAAGCAATCAGAACATAAAGAAAAACGAAATCTCATCCCTTATAGGTATATGTTAACCGAATCTCGAGCTGCTTATTTGAAAGAAATCGTTCGGAGTTGTAAGAGGCCTTATAGATTAATGAGGTTACATTTTATAGGTATCCGTGAACATTTATTATCGGTTTGAAGTTAATAATTGACATTAAAGCTTGTTTTTTCATTTTATTTTAGATTCAATCACCTATACTTTAAATTATGAATTGTAACGAACCGTAGATTTTTTTGTGCAGTTACAAAGAACGTTCTTGTGATAGAAACATTTATATTTTTAAAAGTTATAATGTTATTGTTGACAGTATTATCTAAATTAGTTCAGATTGTATTGATACCATTTTATTACTTTCCCATATTTTGTTTAAGAGGTGCACAGGTATTTTAAATTAAGTTTATGTAGAGTTTTGTTGGGATACAACAATTTCCTATTACATGCATTTTCTGTGCAACTATATGGTATATTCATATACGGTTAAATTACGATGACAACAAATTATAAAGATTTCTGCTGTGCTTAACCTACTGTTACGTTTTGATGCATTGCAAAAAGTAATACTTATTTTATATGTTTTTGTGTAGGAAGACATTTTTATTGAAAAGTTCTATACGTATGCCAGGGATTCCAAATTGTAATTTAGAGGTATTTGTTATAAATAGTTTGACATAGTAACATACTTCGTGTTCATTAGGTTGCTGTCGCATCTTGACAGTCTGAAAGAAACGTTGCAGCAGCCGCGTAATATCGAGGATTACTTCTCCTTACTTTCTTATACTAGCAAAAAATATGGTTATTGAAGAAAAGATTGTGTCATCGGATTTGATGATAAACGAGTTCTATAAGGCAATCTCGGCGATATGATAAAGTGTTTCTATATGGTTGTATGTCTTTCACTCGACATTTTTCAATTTAACGACCGCATTATCTTTAAATGGTGGATCAATAAACACTAACGTTGATGAAATTACTTCCTTGCTCGGAGGCTATCTTGTGAAAACTCGAGCTGTTTACCTTCTATTCGCCAAAGTAAAATAGCACTATAAATAAAAATCGTTGTTAATTAATTGGAGTCGAAAAACTATATCAGTTTTAAGAATATGTATTTTAACTTTCATATTATAGACACACAGTTAGTGAACAACTAATAATCGTTATAATTAAATTATCATTAATAGCGTACGACAGTGTGTAATTAAATTTTCTGCCAGAACAATGGCTTCCTTTTTTCAGAAAATTACAGCTGCATGCTTGTAATTTTATAATTAACCATTGAGACAAATTTGTTAAATTAAACACCTTTAGTCAAGAAATATAAAGATTATCAAGTTGTTATCTTCTCTAATGGGGTTGAGTCTAAAGCTTACGTGGGCAAACCAAGCGTAGCTGTATAAGGATATTGGCCATCTACAATTTTGTATTTGGGGGAGCTTAAACTTTCAAGGGATGACGCAGCCTATAATCAGTGGCAATAATGTATAGTCTTGTAAGTAAATTGCCTTATTAATTTATGCGTTCGTTGCGTTATCGCAATGAAGCTTGAATCAGCACTAATTGCTTACTCCACCAGCTGTTGTGAAAAGGTGTACGATAGCCTTATTTTACAGTAGTAGGTTAATAACCCAAACATTAAAATCTAGATCGATTGCATTCTCCTCTCAGTTTTGTGATATGCCGGATGATTAATATGTATGAGCGCACTTTTAATTTCTATTGCATATCTATGGATGGAATTATCTATCTTTCGACGCTTTTAATTAAAGCATTTTTTATCGTATGTTGAAAATGTATTATCTAAATTCAGAGATGTAGTGCCTTATTTTAAGAAAATAGGGAAGCTATCAGCGTCCTTTTATTATAAATGTTACTGCAAAAGACCGGTAGCTGTAAATGGTAGAATTTACTGGTAAATGCTAGGGTTTGCCAACATCCAGGCATTTGTAGTAACATAAACAGTGTATAACATTTTTATGTAATGCAAGCAACACCAAAATAGCTATTTATGTTACAAGTACGAAATTAAGGCCTTTTGGACGAGCCGTAGTTTATGGCCAAGCGAGCGCAGCAAGCCAGGTACACAAATAAATCGACTTACGTACATAATTTTTTTTTCTACAAGTTGAAGCATTTTTTCTTATTAAAAATAGTAGTTTAGTCGAGGAGCTTATTATTGTTTAAAAGTAAAAGGTACTTCTGTAGTACGAGAAATTGGGAGCTTTCAGTCGCTAAACACTGCCGAAATTGATCGAGTTTCGATACAGTAGAACAAAAAATAATATTTTTAAAAAACCCTATTTCACTGAAAACGTATGGCTCGTTACGTACGAGTTCAGTAAAATCACTTTTCTAACGCGTCCGTATACTCTTTAAATGAGAAATATCAAATGTGTATATAAAAGTGACATTAAATATAAAAACATAACCAAGCTGAGCAGAACTCCATTTTAGGTACAGAAGCACAGTAAGCAGCTTCAGTTAATGTTATGCGTTGGGCAGCACTGTAAGTCTATGCCAAATTCATGGTTAGCAAGTTAGGTTTTGCGTCAGACTGATTAACTTTATGACTAAGGACGACAGTGCCACTTCAGTATTGTCAAACGTAAGACGAATAGCCGTCGCTATGCTGTAATGGTTGTTATGGTGTAAAGTACCACATTACTCAATGCTTTTGAATGTATAGTACATTGCCATATTAAATGCAATAATTTGTTTCTACAACGAGTATCTAAAACGCTATTTTTTGCAGGCGTGAGAGAGTTTAAAGGAAAGCCGAAGGCGAATTCTTTAAATCTCACAAGTGCGAAAAATAAGCTTTCGGTAGGAGTTTTATACATATTTTTTCGACTACCACATCTTCTCCAGCCTATATTGATATTCACTCCTGGATGTAGGCCTCCTCCATTCGCTTCCATTTGTTCTGCGCCGAACTGATTTCATCAGTTCATCCCAGCCGTTCTTTGAATGTCATCTCGCCAGCGCTTCTGTAGTTTTCCCACGCTTCTTTTTTGTGGTTCTTGGCCGCCATTGTAATATTTTGAGCGACAATTCTCTGGATCTTGTCTCGCAATGTGGCCTGCCCATCTCCATTTCAGTTGAGCCGCCCTTTTAATTACATCTGTTACTCTTGTTCTGTTTCTGTTGTCTTCATTTCTTATTCTGTCCCTTATGCTAACCCCCAGCATTGAGCGTTCCATCGCTCTCTGAGTTGTTCTGAGTCTCTCGGTACTTTTCTTTGTAAGAGTTACTGTCTCCAGGCCATATGTAGTTACGGGTAGGACACATGTATCATATACCTTCTTCTTTAGGTTTATGGGGATACTTTGCGATTTGAGAATATACCCCATCTTCCCAAACGCCGCCCAGCTTTGGCATACTCTTCTCTTTATTTCGGCAGTTTGGTCTTCCTTTCCTTCCTATTCGTCCACAATCTCTATATTGTGATTTTCGATGTTTATTTGAGCATTTCATCTAGACAGTATCTTTGTTTTAATAAAATTAATTTTAAGACCGACCTGTTCTGAGACTCGCTGGAGTTGTCTTAACATAGTGTCTAGTTCTTTGATGTCGCTACTAATGAGAGCAATGTCGTCAGTGAAGCGGAGATGGTTTAGGAACGTTCCATTTATATTGATGCCTTTATCTTGCCATGGAAGGTTTTTAAAGATGTCCTCCATCGTCAAGGTGAACATTTTTGGTGATATTACATCCCCCTGTCGTACTCCTTTCTCTATCTTAATCTTTTCCGTGAGCATGTCTTCGTCCACTTTCACCCGTGTAGTAGCGTTCCACTGGTTGGTATAGGTCGAATGTGTTTGTTAGGCGATTTGTCAGAGTTCTAGAGAGCAACTTGTATAGGTGAGACAGCAAACTAATTGGTCTATAATTAGCTATGTTGGTATTATTTCCCTTCTTGAAAATCAGGACCGTTTCTGCGTTTTACCAGGCTTTGGGTATCCTTTCTTCTTTTAGGCATTCATTTAGTAAACTAATGAGAGCTTTCTCTAGGGTTTTTCCTCCCATCTTCATCATTTCCGCGGTGATTTTATCTTCGGCCGGGGCTTTCCTATTTTTCATTTGCTTTAGGACCGCTCGTATTTCCGCTGCGTTTATGCCTAGGATTTCTTCTGATCCTACGTTTTGGATGTTTATTCTCTGTATTTCTTCTTCTGTGGCTGTTGATTTATACAGTTTTTCGTAGAAAATTTGAATTGTTCTAAGAACTTTTTCTTTTCCAGCTTCTATTTCGCCTTGCTCGTTTCTGATTTTATAGTTTGCTTCTTCCTCTGGATATGTTTGTTTTACTACTTTCATATTAGTGTTTTCCTCGATGGCGTTTCTAATACTTGTGGTGTTGTAAGCTCTTAGGTCCATGCGGGTTTCCTTGCTTATTATTTTGCACAATTCTTTATATTCATTTGTATCTCTATTAGTTGACCTTCTTTTTTTATCAGTTCTATCGTATTGGCACACAATTTATTGTTCTTTTGTTGTGTTCTGGAGCATGTCTTCTTTATAGCTGTTTGTATACTGTTAGTAATTATTGTTGTCAATTCGTCTAAATCCATATTTTCTAGTGCGTCTGTTGCCTGCAATTTAGGTTCTAGGGCTTGTTGGAATTTATCTTGGTTTTTCGTCAATGGCTGGATCGTCGGACTACCACATATTTATGCTAAATTGCTTTGATTGTTTGAAATTGAAAGCTCACCAAATTTAATAGTTTTGACAAAAGTGTACAATAATTTTTTTTTATTGCATAGTATGCAAGTATACCTACTTTAGGCATATGAAAAGTGTCAAATAATAGCCTCTTTTAGGAAGTGGTATCCGAAATAATTATTTTTGACGCTTGGCACTGACGTCGTAGTAAGTTATCCAGAGAAAATTTTACTAACAAAATGTAAGCTTCAACATAATTTCATATTTTCTGTTATTAGCGCATCAATATAAGCAAACTTGTTCTCAAAAATTAAAAGGAATATTTCTGATACTAATTGTAAGAATTCAGACGTATATCTTCGTTTTGTTCGCAGGTAAGTTCGCGTGTCATTAGCTTATACCTAGTACTGTATTATATAAGCAGTAAGGCAAACTTCACAAAAATCACCTTCAAAATGTAACAAATGTGCTTCGGAAACATAGTCCCAAAAGCACGAAATTATACACTAACAAATGACTCGTAACGATTACGTAATTTTACGACTCGTAACGATTACGTAATTTTACGAGATTATTACATACTTCTTCACAGGGCTTTATAAAACGGCAATAGTTCAATCTATAGGATGATTTAAATGTATAGTCATTAAATTACTGACCTCGGTAGAAGCACATTGCGCTAAAAATTTGTAATTAGTTTCACCACAGCACAATCTGGATAAAATCCAGAATATTTTCCTTGGCGGGCTATATAAACGATCAAGTGCTTTTGACAAGTACTCGATACTGATGGTTTCAATTTCGACTGTCGATCATTGCCTATACTTAATGTAAATAGGCCCCGGAAAACCGAATAACAACCTACCGTTTTAAAATGAGATATCAAAGCGTACATCCAAAAACTGTAATACAACTCTTTTGGAGGCTTACATCCAGAAATACGTATAAAAATACTTAACCTTATACTCATGTAAAAATATTTTAAATGGCTAGACATACCTTCTTAAGCATTTAAGACCTGCAATTTCATATATTAGTTTCTAACCTGAATTTTTTTGGAAACGTAGTTCGTAACTATTTGTTCGCTCGTAGAACTCAACTACGCCTTTATGTATAGACTGTAACATGAACAGAAGTTTATGAGATGTTGTTTAAAAAGCGTTAGAATAAATTTAGTGCTGAATTAGAATGTTCTTTTGTGCATTGAACTGGGAAATGTCTAATTTAATAAAATCTTTTCAGACTTCGATAAATGTGATGTTTACAGATTTAAGAATTTTAACGAATTGTGTACTTGGTCTTCAATAACCCTAAAACATATGTATAATAATACAGAGACATTCAAAAAGATTGAATTCCGCCTGATCACTTAATATAGGCAACCCATTTAACACTGTTGGCAACCATGTGTAGAAAAAGAGATGTGACCGTAGCAGCGGCATTCACATATTAAAGAATTAACAAATTATAGGAGGCTACTTACCCGAAATAATTGAAAATTGAGCAATATAGCTATGAACGGAACTGTTGTCGATGGAAAGGAAGTTTTGTATGTTAGAAAATTAACGTAACGTGCGAGTTCAAAACTGATCAGGAACGTCAGAATTGTCAAATCGATGCTTGGATGCAACATTACAACATTAAAGTGGCTAAACGTTATTGATCACATGGCCTTTAATCATTATGATGTCTCCTGTATTGCCTAGATACGTGAACCCTCAATGATTTATATATAAAAAAATACTTTGGCAGTAAGCATTTCACAAGACAGGAAAGGATCAATGAAACTCTGACGTCATCAGGGGCCGCAGTATTTTTCTCATATGAACATCGGTCGTGAAAACCTTCATTTTGAAGGTATTAGTTTATTTATCTTGCGGTTTCAGCATCAGTATATCCGGATTTTTGGAGCGATAACGGGCACCAGGCTTTGTTATTGAGGATGTCGATGTACTTCTGACCATGTTATCTGTTCTAACCCGAGTAAAGCTGGGGCCCAAGAAAGTATTTATAATAAAGGAGAAAACTACGTCTGCTAAAACAATCAACCACTGCCATATGGGTATATTATTTTGCGTCATTGTCCAGTAACCAAATGTAATTCTATTTTTTATTTGAAATAAACGGCATGTAACCGTGTAAGCTAGTTGTCAGTGATTTTTGGTGCTGCATGATGTATCGTCACGTGTATTTTACCTACTCGCAAGCCGTAAATAAATAAAAGCTTTTGTTTAGACAGAAAAGGGCTATGGAATAACGGCCATAAACTGCGAAAAATTATTGCTACGGTCCGGGCAGCATTTGAAGCCCAACGTACCTATATAATTGCAGAGATACGATGGCGTTACAAAGGTTCATTTACAGATGAAACGTAAAAGCCCTACAGTGGATTCGTAAGGTCATTTACATGACACACGCTCTGTAAATAATGGAACGTAATTTGAAACAACCAACGTAACATTTGCGTGTTCCTGTCATTAAGAATGCATAGAGCTTAAAAGTACCCACTCGATCAATATACAATTTATTCTTTAATATTTCAGTTTAGAGCTGCCAAGGCAATGTCTCGACTTATTCCCTACATTATTTCAAATATTGAACATAAAGTTTTTTACTGTCAATTTCCTGTCGGCGGCGCTGTAGTCGGAATTGGCTGAAACCGGAGTAGTAATCCTTCTGATATTTTATCACGGAAGCAGCATTGGGGTCGCGCTTTCAAATTTCCTTTTCATGCCATTGAAAGCAAAGAGCTGTTGAGCTGCATCGGATTAAAATGACGAATTGGATACTCGGTATCGATATGCTCGTGATGCCATTGCATATTGTTAGTGGTAGCCTGGAAAGCTATATGCGTTCTTATCCTTCTCGTGCAAAAGGATAAATATTTATAAGCCTTTTAGCTTCTTGGCCTTTTGAAGCAGCGAAAACATTTTATGCTTGTTGGTAGATTATTTGAAAAATGTTTGGGGTAAAGACAATTTCTCATCATATTCATCATTTTTTGTCGCACACATTAGCGATGTCTGGTATGGTGATTCATGATTTGTGAAATGTGTTTTATTTTTTATTAGATTTTTTAAAAATCTTTCAGAAATGGTAAAAATCTGAATTGAAGTTGTAACATACATACCTGTAGATTTATTTGATCGTTCTCATAAATAACCTCAGAAAAGATGGGTAGACGACATTAGACAGGCGATAGAAAATGGTACCAGGACGCACAATATCGTGAAAAGTGGAAAAAGTGTATGTCCAGGAGTGGGCTGCTAAAAAAGAAGAAGAAGAAAGATTTATTTAAACGGGTGAGAGAACAGTACTGTATCATTATTTAAGATATATGCAATTCCTACGGTACTTAAATAAGCATAATTTGTATGTCATTTGTAAAATAGTATGTCCAGTATATCAGTAGAATAGATGTGTAAAATTGATTTACACATCACAGGAATTTTGATGACAATTTCACTCTCCAGAATAGCTTGCTACTGATTAAAAGAAGAAGATGAGTTTAATGGCCGACTAAATAAGTAGATAATTAGATTAGATTAGATATGCAGATAGCAAATACGAGTATCACCATTAATATCAAGATTATCAAGTAAATATAGGGTAGCTAGCGTCTCATTTGAGAGAATTAATGCAACCATGATTAATTAATTTCATTAAATTAAATTAATTAATGTAACCACTTTTCGGGCGCGTAACTTCTTTAGGGTTCATTTATTAGCACTCTTTCATCTACATCTAGATTCCCATTTTCCCATTCTGTACGCTGTATACAGAACATTTAAAAAGAAAATGACAACGCCGTGTTGTGATTTTACTTAAACTCGAGAAATCATCTCATTAAATAATATTGGAGTTGCGATTTTGACTATTTTTTTATTTACTCATGTTTATTTTTTGGGAAATTATCAAAGATCAAATATTTTAAAATGGTAAATAACAACAGAATGTGCTAAGTATGAGTTCTCAGTAATATTTAGTGCAAGTATACGTTATTTTCTGTAAAAAAATACTGCATATGAATATGTACAGCTAGCAGTCTGCAGTTTGAAGACTAGACAATTCAAGGCAGCTTTTTTTAAAGGTCAGCCGATTATTAAGCGAATCTTCATAGTTATGTAATTGTTTATTTTTTTCTTTGTTATGTACAAGTTCTCAGCATGCGAACTGCCAACTATCTTAGAAGGCCAATAATTGAATTATATGATGCGTATGAACCAAAATGGTGTTACTCCTAGTGATTATGTTAATACTTGAAATTTAAAAATAAAATTTAGGAGCTGGAGGGTATTCTGCAAAGTTATAAATTTAATATTGTTTAAACACTTTCGGTTTGATCCAACTTTTAATCAGCATTCTCAGCTCCCATGGACCAGGGATCGACGGAGCTCATTGTAAATTTGTGTACTTATAGATTAAAAATAATTAAAATACCGGGACGCTATTTCCAAATGCGCCACCAATTCTCTAAATTTCCATTTTTCTTCGAGTGCCCAATTAGCTTTAGACAATAATAATTAATGAATAGTATTTGCGAATATTTGCATTAATACCTTAATATGAATTATAAAATATATTTTTTACACTGATTAGCCTACGTATTCTCCTTTAACAAAATAAGATTAAATATTAGTTATTTGTATTTGAACAATACTTAACGTTCCTTAAATGTACAATTAATGCTAAATTATTAAGAAATGTTGCTCAGGATGATAAATTATAGCTCTATACAAAATTTCAAGATCTGTCGACTTAGAGACAACCGTTATTTTTTTAGATTAAGCAAATAAATGAATTTATTAAAAATCACGGTTTAAACTAAGTACGTAGTTTTTTTCTGAAATTTTGTATAGGGCCATAATTTCTCATTTTGAACAACTTTTATTCATAAAATTTTGCCGTATCATGAACAAAAAGTGTAGTTTACCTGAAAATAAAATAGTTTTCGTTTCGCTGTCAAGGCCTATACTTGTTTTTCAAAAACTGAAAATATTCTTAAAATTCTTTTCAAACCAAGCAGGACCTAATCCCAGAACCTTAAAATAAAATTCAATTTTTTTTAGTCCATCTCGTGTCTTGTAACATCAATCCTAGGACACACTGTATATAACACTTTATTATTTATAGGTAATAACTATGTAAAAATTCAACTAAAGTATCTTATTCAACGGACAGTTTTTTGACGGTTTTATTTTTAAAAGACTTTATATTTGAAAGTCTCTTTATATTCGTATTTTAAGGTCCCCTATGCGCTCTTTAGGAAAACCCTTAAAATTAGAGCACACTTCATAATCTGATCATTTATGCTTGTCTGTGGCACCTGTAATAGTCAAAGTTCCTTGCAAGTGTTCAACAAGGGTTGGCTATTCAATAATAGGTGAGCGTAGCGTGCTCAGGATAGCTCCCTCCCGTTAAAACGATGACGATAAATTTATGTAACAAAAACAAAGATAACAAAAATTTATTGTGTTTTGATAACATGCTAACAATGTCACTCCTACACCAGAGTAATGGTTTCCGCTTTATTATTGGAAGACCGATCCATATTCCAATAAAGAATTCCTATTCACAGAAAATTTTATTTGCACTACCTTGTTAGACGGTCTATAAAAACTAATTTCCATTTATTGCCGCTTCAGTCAATAGCACGTTACACTGACATTACTCTTCCTATCTAGATTCTTTGGAAATTTAAGCAGAGGACAAAATTGTAGGAGTCACGAATGTTGTGAATGGCATTGTATAATGTCAAGTGTCAATAATGTTTTTACAGCCGATTTAATCGGGCTGTTGAATAAGGATTTGCTTAAACGAATTTACTACATCCATCAGTTTTTTTTAAAATTCAGCTCTACCAACCAATCGATTGTAAAGCTATCGTGACTACTATATTTATGCATATGGCTTTATAGAAGGACTTGTAACAGTTTACATAGGGGTTTCATCACGAAATCAGCAACGATAGAATAGAAATTATGAGGAAATGCCAAAAGTAGTCAGTAACTATGATACTTAACCATAATATCAACTTAAGTCAATATTTTTTCTGGGGAAAAATTGCTGTCGTATATTTATTATCATATAATATAGACCAGGCTTGTTCTTGTAGCCAGTTTAAATATTTATAAAAGAAATGTCACCTTTGGCCCATCCATTGAAAAAACGTTTTCAGTTATTGAATGTAGGGCAGATCGATATTCCTTAATAAAAAAAATATATATCGTCGTATACTATTACACAGGAGAGTCTATACTAGTAACTTATAAGAAACCGCGTGTGGACTCATGCATACTGTCAATATTTTTTTTAGTAATGATTGCATTTCTTTTACAACTTACAACTATTTTAAGCCAATCATCGGCCAAAAAAGGATAACGACTAAATTACAGGATTTCAAAATTCAATTAGTCATAATTGCTGACAAATGAACAAAAACATCGACTGTAATGGCAATATGGTGTCTTGCTTCGTAAATGACAGTCTGATTTATCTTATATATTTTGTATTAGATTATCTAAATTATGCGTAAATGAATATAACTGTTTTGAAGTTTGATAAAATATAAATATGTGTATTTTTCGAGATAACTTGGCCGGATCCCAATAGCATGTTATTAGGGCATACTAGTGATATATTGTAGTTTATTAGGCATTTTATATAAATAGTGTTATGGAAGTCGGCATCATATTTTCACCAGTGATAGAGCTCCCCAAACTGACCAACTTTTGTATTTATCGTATATTTTTCGATTAGTTATCCCTCCTACATTTAACGAGCCGTTCAGTAAGCAAATTTAAGTTAAAAGTGGAACGGGTAAAAAGGATTTTCTTTGATAAGCAGAATTCAGAATTTTTATTTGGTGGTCATGAATGTACGCAACCGTGGAGGTTGATGAAGTACTTCACTTAGTAAACTCTCATAGCTATAAATTTAAAAACAATCGGATTGAAAATATGAAATATAGTACTTTATATAATGCAGAATTTGGGCACGAACAATTAATAACACAAATTAAGTACAGATAAGTTATTTCTAAAGAACTAATTTACTTGAGGTATTTTGTTTTGAACGAAAAAATGTGGAAAAAATAATGTGTTTCTTACCTTGGAATTGCAGAAATACATATAGTGTCACCGTCATAGCCATAACGAATGTTATAGGGCGCGATGTACCGTATCAAATAAATTCCATAGGGAGGCAGCAGACAGCTACCTTGTTTTCTCTTGAAACGATGCGCCTTAAAGCCGAGTTTCAGATCATACCTGCACCATTTCACCATGCTACCGTGTGCAAACTATGACGTGATATATAATATTTCTATTAGAGTATATTGCACTAGAACTGTCGCCATTTTGAATATGAAATGCTTGCCGCATCTTAACCGCCTGCGTTCTGTGACAAAAGGGAAGGACACACAAGACACAAAATGGTAAAACTGAAGGGAAGAACCACAAAGCTGGATGGTGAAATATAATTTGCAATGAATTTCGGCAAGTGGGTCGTAGCAGTGCATTATTTATTTAAAATCCCCACGTTTGGGGCGAATAAATTTATTTACGACGTAAGTGTATGAAAATTTTTAAACTACGCCTGCCTTCTTTTATCGGGTTAAGTGCGGAGCATAAATTGACTTCGTTACGTGCTTTTGTTTGTAATACGCGCACAAAGATATTTACGATATAGGAGTATATGGAATATAAAGGGCGTATGAATGAAAAAGCTGATCGTAAAATACGACCGTTATATGATGGGATGACGGTTTAATATCCTATTCGAACGGTCAAGTTATAGATGTATGGACCTTGTAAAATTCAGATCCCCATTTATAACAGGATTTTTCATTTTTATGAGAAAATTTATCAGCTGCTGTACTTAAATTTACTTCGTCTAAGTATAAACTAAGCAGAAGGGACACATTTTGTAACAATAGCACTTAAATTCAAAATAATATTTATTCGCCTAACTACCAAATAGTTAATTAAAATTTTTTCCGACGTTCGAGCACGTTTCTTCCCTGGCATGTCTTATATCTTTTTGAAGTTAAGCATTCGGTTTTAAATGCTGATAAAAATTAGATAAGCGTGAGATCGCTTTCTCAGATTGCAGACCCAATGATGCGCTTAATCAGCCGCCTTAGTTCAAGAAACTTTCGAGAGGGAGCCAAAAGTAAGTTTCTTTTTATATCTGATTAATTTACTTAATTCTACAAATTGCTTTAAAGCAAACGATTAGCAAAGAAACTTTACTAAAGTTTAAACACAAAGCAATTGTGAGACATAAAAAGGCAATTTCTAATATGTACATCCCTTAGTAAGCGTTTAATATTATGCATTAGATTTTTATTGCTCAATTTTTTAGAAAATCATCTCCTGATTACTTCATCTACTCCATTTCTTGGCACTAATATCCGTCTTTCAATATAACTTTGTGCACATCAGACTATGCGAGTAAAACTGAGAAGCGTATTTTTGGGTTGATAGTATTTATACAGCATGGAACAAAATTATGGAAAAAATTCGATGTTCAAAAATAATAGTTTATTAACTCCCGCCACATGTGTTTGATTTTAATCGGTAATGCCTTTTCAGGCACTCATTTTTTTATCACTGACATTCCATCATTTAACAAAATTAATTGCATATGCACATTTAACTGTCGCCTGGTTTTTACGTTTGTAGTGGTAAAAAATTGTGTAGTTGTGCATCGTTATTTGTCGACAAAACGTTTACATGTTAGTAAACTTGTGTCAACTTTGTTACTTCTGACGAGGCTATGTCTCGAACCAGTTGATGAAAAAAGTTAAACGATTATGAAATGAAAAGATCAAATAGTCTGAGATTTATCTATGTACATTCTACTTTTATCTACGACAGTGTGTAAAACTGCCTTTTAGTTGGCAGTTTTAAGTTTGTAAAACGACTGTTTAATAACATGTTTTCATTAGTTTACGTCGTCAGTAGTAACGTGTTTAAAATATTGAATTAGGCACGTTGTCAGTAGCAACGTGTTTTAAAAAATTTTAAAACACTCAAATTACGACCGGTTGCTGGTAATCCTAATTTAAATTTAATTTTTTTTGTATTTACCGTGTTTTCTAGATTCTATCGTAGATAAAATATTGTACGATACACATGCGTAAAGCATCTTTAGTCACTCGCGGGGCTTAAAACGCTCGCTCACTCGCGTTGTAACTCTACCCCACTCGTGCCTAAAGAGTAGCTTTACGCACTTATATCGTAAATTACTATTTATGTTACTAATTTAGAGCAAGTAATTAGGCGCCGTGAGGTTTGGAGATCTTGCCGGCCTCTCCATAGTTCGTATGTTTGAGAATAGTTACTTGAAATATTAACATATTAAACATACTACCAACTGTTGACATTTGAATATACAGGGTGTCCCTAAAATAATGGGACACCGATTAGTCATAGATTCCTTACGTCATAATAAATCGATTAAACGTAATAGTACAAAGTCCCTTCAGTAAGAAGTTATAGAGCCTCGAAGTTCAATTTTTTATTTTGTATTTTTTTTTAATTTCCACAAATGTAGAGATATCGATTTGAATTTTGGTATACATGCTTACTAATTTGTGCTGCACTAATAGGAAAAATGTCATAAACTAGACTGGACTGTAGCTCTAACTTCGTTATTTGTAACATTTTCTAAAATTTTAGGTTATTGTCTTAAAGATAATTAAAATGCATAAGCGTAGGGCAACCGTTTATCTTAAAATGCCTATAAAAGGTGTTTGATTGTCATTAAGACGTGCAATTATTAAGTAGCCATGATCACAAAAACAATGGGTACTGATTGTAATCAAGTAAACAACAACAAGAAATCAATTAATGACGTTGGTGACATCAGCTTTTTGTCTTTTGTGCTTACGAAAATGCTGCGACATAACGAACCTTTCAGCATTGCAGAATTCGTTATGTGGCGGCATTTTCTTAAACATAAAAGAACAAATTCTTATGTCACTAATGTCATTAATTGATTTATCATTATTTTTTTACTAGGTGACCATTGTTTTTGTGATCATGGCTACTTGATAATTGCACGTCTTAATGACAACCAAAATCCTTTGATGGGCATTTTAAGGTAAACGGTTGCTTTTAGGCTTAAGAACTGAGAGTACGTTATCTTTGTGATTTTTAATTATGTTTCAGATAATAACCTACAATTTGAAAAAATGTTACAGATAAAACGAAGTTCGAGTTAAAAAAATATAGGTAAAGTGCCTCTTACAGTCAAGTCTAATTTATGACAAAAAATGTATTAGTGCAGTACATAATAGTAAGCACGTATACCAAAATTCAGATCGATATCTTTACATTTGTGAAAATTAACAAAACAATAAAAAATTGAACTTCAAGGCCCTATAACTTCTTAGTGAAGGGACTTTGTACTAAGGTATTTTAGGTTTAATCAATTTATTATGACGTAAGGAGTCTTTGATTAATCGGTGTCCCATTATTTTAGGGACACCCTGTATAGATCTTCATACAGTGTGGAAATAAAGTAACGGATAAATTCATTAACTTTGTTAATACTAATTTTTATGAAAAAATCGTGAAGGGGTATAGCGATTTTAATTATAGGTCATAGATACAACCAGGGGTGCCAGATCGTATCAAGCTGAATTTGTTAGCTTCGACGGAAAAAATCGTGAGATTTCGGAAATGAATGAGATTTGAAACTATGGATGCAAATTTAAAAAAAAGGTATTTTAAAATTAATAAAATATGGAATATATGTTTCAATTTTTTTTTAAAATAGGTTGTACATACTTACATAAATAACTGGAAGAGAATTATAAACATTTATTAATTGCCATAAATTAAAAAAATAAATTAATATAAAGTAAATGTTATATGAACTAAATATTTTATTATAGAAATAACACATGAATTCTAAAAATAAAATATGGCTAGATAGAATATACATAGACCGAAGTATACAGAAAAAAAATTGTTCGACTACTCAGAATCTAAATAATCGGGGATGACTGCTTTGGAGGGATAAAGTACTCGACTTTTTTAATTAAATCTGTGCTTATCTTGAAATTATGTAAATACCTATTTCTTGAAAGAACATTTAAATCCGCTTTCAACCGCAACTTGCAACTTCTTTATGTTAACCATAGATGGCAGCAGTGTTTGATGATAATGCGGGCAATTATAAAATCACTGACAGCATACATTAAATCATATTAACCCTAACCAACATTTTTTTTATATTTAATCATTTATTGTTACAATTTGTTATACAATTATTTTAAATAGAATTGATACAAAAATCGTGAGATAAATGGTCCTTATCGTGAGATCGTGAGATTTGCAATGAAATCGTGAGAACTCACGATAAATCGTGAGATCTGGCACCCCTGCATACAACCACCTTTATGTTGCTACGTCATTTCTTTAAAAGTTATGGCGTCATCGACTTTTTTTATGACAACCTGTATTTTTTGTTATTGACATTGGTAGTACTTTTTATGTGGTTTTCAATGATATAAAATTTTCAATATGTTACATCTGAAAAAATTTAGAGAAATTGCCTTAAAATGTAAATATTAAAAACCAGTTAAATGAGCAAAATAAATCTAGTTACCTACGTTGAACGGCAAGTCATTGACGGCACATTCGTTTTTAATTAAATTTAAAAAACAATTGAAAAATACAACTAGAAATTTATTATTAACTCCATTCAAAGTAACTAGATTTATTTTGCTCATTTCCTTGGTTTTTAATATTTAAATTTTCAGGTCATTTTTCCGATTTTTTTCAGATGTAACATTGAAAATTTTATATCATTGAAAACAAAATAAAAAGTATGTACTACCAAAATCAATAATAAGAAATACAGGTTGTCATTTAAAAAAAAGTTAGTGGCGTCATAACTTTTAAAACAAATGACGTAGCAACATAAAGGTGGTTGTAGTGTATGTCCTATAATTAAAATCGCTATACCCCTTCAAGATTTTTTCATAAAAATTAATATTAACAAAGTTAATCAATTTATCTGTTACTTTATTTCCACACTGTATATGGAAACAACAGCTAATGCAAGAAGATCGTTCTGAAAAGCCTAATTACCACTCACTATTTAGTGGGTTTTCTAAGAAGGCAGGTCGTCAATTCTGGCTATACTATGGCAATCTTGCACCTATAATAACACATTTAACATTTTACACAATTTCTCAAAAAACTTATTTATAACTATTATTTAATTAATTAATCAAATGCATACATTTTAATATAAAAACTGTCATAGAGGACGACACATACAACATGGCCAACTGAAAGAAAAACAAAGAAAAAAGCGTTTTAAATTATAATAATTTTTTCTGTGCTGCTGCTCCACCTGTATATGAAAATAATATTCTTTTATTTATACTGTATTATGGTACATTATTATACGTTTATAGAAATTTCATATTCAAATTTTACGTTTTAATATAAAAGGGACGTAGTTACTGCAGACGAGAGATTCTGAGATTACATTATCAATATTGTCGACATTTTTGTGTACCTGTTTTGAATTTCTCTTAATATTTTAATATACTGGGTGTCCACTCTCGAAGTCGAACATAGGCAATCAATATTGTGCATTTGATTTTTAGGTATTTTGGCATTATTTCTATACTATGAAAGTAATATTACTTTTACTAGTATCATTTGATGTGTAATAATGTTATCTTTCTATTGATACCTTGACTTTCCTGTACGTTGATTTGGCGAGCAGGAGTCAGCAAAAACGTTCAATACAATGTTAGATTCCTGTTTTCGAGTTTGAGAACGAACATCTGGTATATATAGGTAGTTCAACCTTACAGTATAAACGCTAGCTACACACGAGGTGCATACAATATTTTATGTACAGACTGGAATATTCGCAATTAAAACTAGATTTACAATTGTTATCAATTTTGGAAAACTACACTGCATTGCTTGTCAAACTGACAAACAATGCCCTGAGCTGGCCGTAATAGTAATTTACGATGCAAGTAACGTTATTAAGCTTTTTACATCACGAGAGAATAGTTTGAATGGACGAGCGACGTTACGAGCGAGTTCATTAAAATTCTCGAGTAATGTAGAAAGCAGATAACGTTACGTATATCGTAACAAGGTTTATTTTATCCTAAAATACTAATCTTTTTCAAAATATTGGAAAAAATGTTATTAATGACACAACAGCTGTAGTTGTGGTGGTATCACTCAATACTGTATTGTTTTAACATCGAATTTGACATAGACTGATATTGTCCTTAACAATACACGTCAATACTGCCAACACGTGATTAAATGCTAATAAAGTATCGGTATGTTATTTTTCTTAACAACACTAGTCCTGTTAAATGCATCTTAACGCAACTCGTTGCTAAGGAGTTATTATCATAGACACATAATAGGATAAAATAAAGTACTTTATGGTATTCTGAATTTTAAAGCCTGTTTACTGCACTCTGTATCTAGGGGTCTGTTTATCATCAATTCCATAGCAACATGCATTCACACGGATAACAAGCTTGCTATCGCTCGCTCGTTAAATACCGTGCTCGCACTTAAAATTCAAAGTAACGGTCTTGCAATGCAATTTACTATTGTCGTTTAGTGACAAATTACACCCTGAAAAATAGGATATAATGTGATCAATTCTGTCCGGTCGTATATAAATATTTGTGTACGCTTTGTTCTTTTGTTTAATCGTTAGTTTAATATTGTAAGTAATATAAGGTATGTTTCGACTTATCTTATTAGTAGTTACATACATGACATGGTAGGCACCGGTGCATGGTTATCAAATAATGTGCGTATAAATTGGTTTAAGGTTTCGACTTTAAAATTAAAGACATAGAGATTAGAGAGCGATTCCCAAGGGGCTCTTAGAGCATTTAAAGCAAAATTCTTTAAATCCAAATGGTTAAAATTTCTGAAAAAAAACTTTTTTGAGCTTGGGGATGAAGCTGTGCAAACCTATTCTATAAGAGACAAGAATATGATCGGTTAGATTATGTATGTCACGTGGACAATTTTCACAGTATCTTAAATCAAAACTTCCGCATATAACGTCTATTAAAGAAGTACTTGTTCGAGAATTCTTGTTTGTTGAGTGATAACTTGCCGAAAATTAAAAATCACTCAACATGTTGAAACAATTTGATTCATACGACCGATAGTTCAGAAGATTAACGTTGATGTCACCCAATAGTAGTACAGAATCTACTTCAACAACAGAAGTTGTAACAGTTCACTTAAGTTATTCACACAAGGTTCTATATTCTCTCTCCCTTCAGTAGGTTTGTAGCCAAACCTAGACTTACTTTATGGCTTTTTAGTTGTATTTTTACTCACAATTCTTCGATACCATTGGCTCGACTTTATACCTATATTTTAAAGTATAGCCCTATGTCGCGTCTGCACGTACGAAATTATAACCAGGTATTTGATAGGGTTCAGTTTGCAGTAAGCCAAGTTTTGCAAGGAGCCAGTTTTTTTATGTGGTAGATATTATTTTAGAAACGCCGTTGTTGATGTAATGGTCAAGTTATTTTCACAATTTTGAAGTCTGCTGTTCAATTCCATTCGTATCTCTTCCAACTATTTTCGCTGAGCTGGAATTCGATCAGAAGACATTTTTATGCTGGAAATTGCTTAAAGGGCTGCTTTGTTTTTCACTTCTAAGAATAACCTTAAGGGACGTTGTTTCTGGGCTGTTTTTTTACCAATACGGAGGACCTTTAAATAATTTTTAGTCATTGTTTTCAATTTGGTTTATAATGTATATATCGTGAGTGACACTGGCATCTTTGGAATCAAAGGGTGATTCATCGACATTAAAAATAAAACGTAACTTTTTCACACATACTGGTATCTGAACAAATTCGATAAACTCATCAACTAAACACTTTCTCATATTTTAAATTTAACAGTAACGTCTCTGAGATGGCATAGACTCTTGCATTAATACACTGTGTTAGATGTCTGAAATGTTCTTTACTTTTCGTGGTGTATCCAAATAGTCGTTGATTAAGCTACTTTTTTCACGTATACGTTGCTTGAAATCTTGAATATTGCCAGTACGAGTATTATAAACTCTGATTGTTAACACTTCCCATAAGAAAAAGTCAGGTGCAGTTAAATCAGGGGACTGCGGGGGAGAAGAATATCGCCATATCGAGAAATGAGTTGTGGGGAAAACATTTCGCGGAGTACATTCATGGTGTTTCTGGTGTGTATGGTTGCACCGTTTTGTTAAAACCATATAGTATTATTAACTCCAAGGCTGTTTAGTTCAGCAGTAAGAACCGTTTATGGCATGTGAATAAATTGATCTGAATTGATATTTACTGCGACGCCGTTTTCGTCTTAACTAAAAGTATGGTCCAATTATTTCAAATGCAGACACCCGTTATTAGAAGAAAGTTAATGACGTGCCCTTTCTTTCTATGAACATTTGTAAAATACTCCATTGCATATATTTATTTCTTAACAGTATTTAATCAATATTCGCATACACTTTATTTGTTGAATATCTGTAAAGACGGCTGGGAACCATTAAATATCTTAATTGAAACGATGTTTTGGAACTGGTGTAGTTTTTATTACACTAATAAATCTAACAAATGTCCATGTTTAACATTATTGTTCGATTATTAAATCAACCCAAAGATTTTGACTTCTTGAACACAAACGTGAGACTTCATTTACGTCTGCCATTTGTTTCGCGCTCTATTTATAGAAATTATCCCAAACCTTTTATCATTGTAAACGCAAAAGAAACACTTACATAGGGGCGCCACGGCCGAATATGTGTGCCATTTAAATATACTACTATATGTTATAACTGGAACATGAGGAGTCAAATAAAAAATATTCCATTATAAAATGAGCTACAACTTAAACATATTTATTTTGTTTCTAAGTTGAAGTTCTAAGTTTCAAGATTTAACTGTTTGCACATATCCAGCAGGCCGTGGATTTTTCTATTAATAATAGTATGTTAACACCACCTCGGTGGCGTAGTGACTAGAGTAGCAGATATGCAGTAAATAAATTCTCGGTTCGAATATGGGGAACTTCTTTCGCAGTCTACTGGATCGATATCGAACCGGGTTATTATTCAACGTTGAGTTACTGTAAACGTCGTTCTCATCTGAAGACCGGTTTTAGAGGTAGAGTAAGAACACTACACACATGTAGCACAACTGGCCCATCTTGAGATCTAAGTGCTCGAAAACTGGGTTTAACATCTACCCAAAATTCCAAAACGGTAATGTTAAGTCGAGCTCATAGAATTGCAAATTTTTTCTCATCTAACCGTTTCTCTCTCTCTTTTATAGTTTCTGTAATCTCCATATATACAATTAAAAAATATTGGGATTTACTATGTTGAATACGTTATTTTTAGATAGATGATATACCTTACTTGTTTTACTGAAAGATAGTATCATGTTAGATATTGAAGTAGGCGTAAAAGTATAAACCTTTTCCATTTATACAAGTATGTGAATGTGGTTTACCTATTACTTAATGTTCTAAATACTCATATCTCAGCGGACGTAATTATGTTTTGGTTATCTTTGATCCCAACAGAAAAAACTGGAGGTAGAATGTGTTAAAATTCGATCTAAAGCTAAGAAAAAGACCGCAGCACAGACAGGTGACAGCAGAGCGCAGATTAAATATTTCCTCCATAAATGAGACTATTAGCAAAACAACTTTAGAAAATAATCATTATTCTATGTCGGTATATGTTCTAAATAAAGGAATTTAGAAAACAATGAAACGACTATTTTTAATTGCAAAGAAACTAATGAACTGTCTTAACTTTAAAAAGACCGACAAACTGTGATTTATTGTGGTGTGAATAACTCTTGAGTGTCCGGTTATATTTTTTTCAGTTTTTAAAGTTTTTCGTGGAAATTAATAGTTGCATTATGTGCTTTGCAATAAAGTGTCGCTATCGGATCTGTGACTTGTTACTGCAATTTGCACCGTAACTTGTGAATTCTGTACCGAGCACATATAATTTGATCATTGATTTTTCAGAACGGAATTGCGCAAGATAGCATTTTACTCTGGCTGAAATAGGAAAGCGTTGTGTATATTATCGAAACGATTTCGCAGAAAATGCTTTCGCGCCAAGTTATTGAAAAGTGCTGTTTCTTTTGCGCTTTGTGTAGCTGCCGCGTATGTTCTATGGTATTCAAAAAGGCATCGTAGAGAAAATTCTAAGCCAAATTGAACGACTTTACAAAATATGTCGCTTATTCTTTTTGCCTGTTTTGGGCTCTTCCGAAAAGTTACATAACATTCATATAATGCTCAAAGTGCAAATATAGTATTAGTAATAGAAGTATGTGTAAAACTGAACCAGGCAAATATATTTTACAGAGTAGTTACATTTAACAACTGAGATTTTAACAGTGCAATGGCGAACAACTTTGCAGTTTACATAACGAGCACAGAAAATTTCAGGTCAGGAAAACCGACACAACGAAACTGTAGTTGGTCTTTGTGGATACCAAGTTCGTCGTTTCTTTGTGTAAAACGCAAGGTTTGCATGAAGCTGCCGTTAAAAGCAGCAGTACTAGAGTGCATTTTCAGTCCATCGATCGGAAATTTTTATGTTGTAAAGCTTGCAAGTTTCATCATTACGTTCTTACCTAGATTCGAAGAGCATTTATGATGCTCTATAATCTATTGCATCAATACTATACTATCGCTGAAATAACTAAAGTTGGATGTTGATGTATGCGTCATCGCGAACAACATTATTATAGTCGATTGCTGTCAGCAATCGTTTATCTTAGAAGAGTACCTGATGGTATTTAAAACGCTCCACGAAACTTTCATAAAATGCCGAAGCTTTAGTTAAACAGTTATTAAAGAAAAACTTTTATGAGCAGCCGAGATAACAATTTTTGCTATTGAAAATTATTCGTAGTACGCATTTCTCAGAGCGAACTTTCAAAAACAAAATTCTCTACCAGTTTTGTTAAGAGCTGTACTTTAAAAGTTCTTTATATAAAACGCAACTTCAACGTTTTATGGAGAAGAGTGTTCACTCGTCCGTGTTTTATTAACATCTCAACTTTGTGATGGATTTTAATGAATTTTTTGTCGTCGAACGGAAATAACTAAGCTAACTATAGTTAAACAAAGTTTAATAAAATTACCTTTTTAGAGATTATTAGATAGCCATCAGTTTACTAACACAATAAACCTATAGGATTTCGCACGTTCAACATGTTTTTCCCATTTGCATAGGATTAATATAATTTAATGGGTTTTCTACTAGTTATGTTGTTTTAGATTGGTGTACAAAAACTGGAAAGGGAAGTTTATGCAATCTCATTATGCAAACTATAAATGAAAAAGAAGTTTCATTGTGTGGATACTTTATAAATATTCTTTTTCGTTTAAATCATTAATGGTTTTAGAACAAAACCAATTAATTCTGGGAGCAGCTCCACATAGTTGGCGTTCATTAAAGCTATGGAACATTGCGTATTAGGTCTATCTCATGAGTCTTGTTAGTTGTAATAACGGGATGCAGATTTCCCATCCAATTGTTTTAGTTTTCCCCTATCAGAGGCTTCTTCATGTTTGTTTGTCTGAAAATTCCGTTGAAATTTCAATGAGTTAAAATTGTATTACGAAAAGTGAACTCGCACACAGTTACACATTTTTCTTTCAATTACAATTAAAAATATTGTGTATTTTAACGTATTCGTAGCAATTGTAGGTTTTCAGGTTAATTTCGCATATTATTGGTAATTGCTCCTCGGCAGATATAAGAAGCATCGAGCATGTGTGCCACGATTGTGGCATAAAATATCGGGAAAGAGCTTTACTCGGAGCCTTTCTCGCAAGTGGAAGTTTTCAAACAAACATTGCTAATAATACTGAAAATGTGAAAGGAAACGCTATATAATGCCAGTTACATAAATTTGCAGATAAAAAAACTATTTTGACGGTGGGAACCGAACTGGAGCTCCCAGGTGCGAGTCAGATACTTCCGTGGCTTCCCACTATGCTTGTAGTTGCGTTATAAAGACGCTATAGATTTCAGTTCCATTTGCGATGTTCGCGCTGTATCTTTTGGGTGCAATTTTCGTCACGGGTAAAACCTGAGCTATAGTTGTTTTAATTATTACTTTTATCTCTTCCTCAATTAAAGTAAAAATAAATAATATTTTTACGGAGCTTACCCTGTGTATATTTGACAGAATGTGTATTCGGCGTCGAGCCAGGTAAACATATAATCCGCATGCAAAATATCGTCTTCCTCCAACAAATAGTTTTTGAGCTATCCTGCCAACAGATAGACAGGCGAACGGACATAGAAACAGACAGACCTAATTGAGAAATAGATAATTATAATACCAGTTAGTAAATGCTTCATTTTATGTAACTTGTATAATTTGGCGGACGAGCGTAGCGGACACAAAGTCACACAAGTTACAAAAAATCGCATTTCCTAACGTGTTTTATACAAAAAAATCTAATTTTGAGAAAAACGCCACTATATATGTCTATGTTGTTATAACACTTTTTAGATGTTTTCGTAATGAATTCTTGTATTGTGGGAATATCAGTTTCTCGATGCAATTGAGAATTTCTTACAAACCACTTAGCATTAATTATTGTGCGCAGCACTTTGTTTTGTAGAGTCTGCAACTTATTGATATTTGTTTTCGATGTTGGGTTCCAGATACTACAACCATAAGTAAATATTGGTCTAATTATAGCTGTATAAATTAATATTCCACATTTAATTCTAAGTGACGATTTTTTGTTCAAAATTGGGTAAAGCATGCTTTTTGTTTATGTGATTGCTCCAGGTTAGTCTGCGATCTAAATATATCCCTGGATATTGGACGGCGCTGTTTTTGGGGTTCCAAGGTATAGGTGTGTTATTAATCGTTATATTTGGTGGATCTTGGGGCCGTCGGAGAGTGAATTTTTTCTATCGCACTTTTCTGCGTTGATTTTTAAATTCCACTTCCGAAACCAGAGAGTTGACTGGTGTACACCTTCCTGGAGTCTTTGTGCTGCCTTATTAATATCGTAGTTCTCACCGTCTCATCGGCATACATAGCTACATTTCCGTTAAGTGGTTCAGGAATGTCAAACATAAAAATGTTAAATAAGATCGGGCCCAAAATAGATCCCTGTGGGACTTCAGCTTTGATACGGTGCGTCGAGGAGGTGCAAGCGTTGACTCTCACTTGAAATGTTCTGTCAGATAGGAATGATTTGATGATCAGCAACAAGTATGTGGGTACGTTCAACGTTTTTATTGTATAAATTAGTCTATTTGTCCATAGATAGTCGGTCATATGCCTGTGCCACGTCTACAAAAGCTATTAATGTATATATTTTATTTTAAAATCCTGTTTCAATGTTTTCTGTAATCCTCAAAATCTGGTGATTTGTGAAGTGACCATTTTTAAATCCAAATTGGAAATGTGGAAGTATGCCATTTTCGTTTAAGAACTTATTTACTCGGGACTGGATAATTTGGAAACAGTGGATAGAAGACTAATATTTCTGTAAAGTGCTGGATTATTGTGCTGTTTGCCAAGCATAGGAAACATTAGGATTATTGCATGTTTCCATACTATGGGAAACGATCCAATTCACATGCATGCGTTTAAAAGTAAAAGTAAAAAATTCGAAACATTTATCAGCGAAAGAATGTATACCTATTGTTGAGTTTCTTTTTGTTACAATATATCCTTTGAACTGTCACACTTGTCCACTTCCAGTTGAAAGTCGAATTAATTACTTGTTTTTCTTAAAATATCGCACAAATAAGATTTGAGCAAATGAAAGCGAAACCAAGCTTGTCTTCGAAAAAATTAAGTCATGCGCTATATTACTTCTGATGTTTGTAATTTCAATATGACAGTTATTATAATAGTAGAAGTGTAAAGTTGTTTAAATTACACATGTTTAATCAAGAACAAAATGTTATAATCGAAGTGATTGATGTAGCAGATGTAACATTGTTTAACTGTTGGTTTTTATGTTAATTTTTAAATAAAATTTTTACATTGCAGTCGGTGACAGTTATACAATGGTGTAGGTTAGGTATGTATATTTCATTAACATAATATGAATTAACAATCGACATATGTTTCAATTTTCAAAGCTAAGCTTGATTTCACTGTCTTTTGCTCACATATTATAACTCGACTGTAGTTTCAAATCTCTATTTTTGTGTGTTGTGTAGGCTATATTATATACGTCCACATAAATATTTTTAATTAAAAAAAAACTCGTCGAATGTATAACTTGTTCAGTTGAATATAAAATCTCTAAAACTAACAATCCTGTAGCTAAGGTCGGTTAATATTGGATTATAATGTTTACCTTGATGTAAGATTTCACAGCAATTCTTGATTGTATTGTATCGTAATTTTCAATTTTTAATATAAATATATAAATGATTACTAGAGTATTCGCTGATTACTTTTCTCTAACGTTTGTAGTTTTAATAGGACCATGACGGGATTTAGTTTAATGTTGTAAATTTAAAATGTTACATGCTATCATAACAAGTAACATTAAAATTAGACTGAGTGGAAGTTTGGAGATATCTGGGTCCTTCTCAAGGTTTGCATATGATTAGCTCATTGAAACAAACACCTATTGTTGTTAAGGGTTAGCAATTATTCTGTTAGGTATTAGTGTGTAGTTAATTACGGGTTGGTTTGAGGTGTTACACGGACTTTGTTGGCATAAAGCAGTTGTCACATCCACATCAACCTCTTGCGTACATTTCAGTTTTCGTACCTATATTAGAAGCAAAGCACTAACATGGATTAAATCTTATTTCCAAAACAAACTTGTTACACGTAAATAGACGCTATCAAACTGGGGAGGCGTAAGTAAAATACGGGTAGGTGTATTCCTGGGGTTGACAAGTCGACTGCGAAAATTGTGACCCGCTATTAACATAAAGCCGTGTTGTCATTTAATTTATACGCCTGGTGTATTTTCCTGGGAATACTACGAAACGTGGAAACGTCCTAAGCTATTTAGACGCTCACTGCATTACATAACTTAGAACTTGTTCACCTTTACAAACACAACGCAAAACCGTCAAGACTCCGCAGTTAACGTTACGTGTTTTCAAATTCCCCCCGAATCAGGCTATATATACAGGATGTCCAAAAAGTATGTATATAATATATATTTCAGTGAATATCCGTATATCAAAACATATTTCAAATTAAAGTTTTAATTTTCATCACAAGGCAATATTTAATTATTAGCATCTTGAAAAAGAAAAGGGCCACGAATTACATTTTAATTTAGGTAAATACCTGGATGCCCCTATTTTATTCCCATTTTTTCTCTTTTCAATGACGGCTGAACTTAAAGTGAAAAGTTACTCATTTAGTTTCTATTTACACGAGTACAATAAGATTTTAGAGCAAGAAGACTTAAAATTGGTCAGTTATCTGAAAACATCTTTGATATTTAATGATGCTGAGATATGGAGATAGAAAGAGAACACAGGCAGTTTACCATTTATTTAACAACTTATAGATTCTTTGAGTTGTCTAGACTCAATAGTAATAAAAACTGATAAAATAAACTTATTACCACTTTTTTGCGTTTTCTGAAAGTTTTGTAAAATTGAAAAAAAAAATTATAACAAATGAACAGCACAGGAATACCTTGGCACTGAGAAAATTGGTGTTAAAAATGTACAATTAAGTATTAGCATGGCACGTAAAACTAAATACATACCAAGCAACTTCTATTTGCAGTTTTTTTATGAAATTAATATTAACTGAGATATACCAGGTGACACTGAGACTAGGGCCTTGCATATAGCTCCTTCATTTATGCACCGATTTGGAACAAATTTGATACAAGGATATTAGACATAATTTCGGATTGACAGATAGATATAGTCAAAATGGTGGAAGTCCGGTTTTATCGGAATCTGCGACTCAAATTGTTTCCAATTTTATTTTATACCATAGAAGGCCGTAACTGGGAAAATCGGTTCTAATTGACTCGAATAATAGCTATATCATCAATTAGATAAATACCAAATCCTTCTTGAAAGGATACGATTTAACTGTCATTTCATTTTGTTAGTTGAGCTAATAATAAAATCAGTATCCTTATTCTTGAAACGAACAGTCGATGTGGTATTTTAATATGCAAAAAAACGCCTTAAATTCAATTCCACTGTACCCTGCTCGTTTTCCTTTAAGACGGCATTCAGCGAGAACTTATTTTAGAAAATTGTAAATAATACTAGGAAGTGAGCCGGCTAATCAAAACCACAACAATTGTATGGACAGTGAAGGGGCATAAAGTAACGTACTGGTTTACGTTCAAGTTTCTCCATCTACCTTACTGCGATAATTGGAAAGTGGATACAACATGAGGAAGGAAAGTGCCAGAAAAATATTTAAAAAACTTCAACATTTATATGAAAACGACTCCGAAGAAAGACTAGAATATTGTATTTGGTTTTTAAGGAATGAAGACTTAAATATAATGATTTTGTTTGTATACTATTTTCAGATAAGTCTAGGTTTACGAACAATCAGGAATAATACACGGTATTGGGCTTAAGCATATTGCTGAGAGAAGGTAATTTCCAAGAAAGATTGGGATTTAGCGTCTAGGAAATTATATAGGTAGCTACAAAAATTATTAGATCTATTTTCTTTGACGAGCCATTAACAGGCTAAACATAGCTTGGATTTTTAGAAAATGAAACGAATCATATTAATAATTTATTCTAGAACAGCAGAGAAAATATGCTGTTTCAGTAGTATGGAACAGAACTTCATAATGCTGTCATTTTTCGACAGCACCTGGATGGACAGAGATGGATTGGAAGTAATGGTCCAGTTAGGTGGCCATCCAGATCGCATGATCCGACTCCTGTAGATTTTTATGTATAGGGCGACATTAAGAATAACGTTTATTGCAGATCACCGACATCTTTTGAGGAACTAGAATTCAACGCGTAGTTCGAGAAATTCCTGAAAACTAATTGAAAAACTTAGAGGTGCAATAAATAGAATTAGATTACATGTTAGGGGAAAATGGGCGGCAACTTGAGCATATCTTTGGGCATTAATAAATAAAATAATTTGGTGTTAGTTTTAACATTTTATTGATTGTTTTAAATGCCTTTCTACTAAAAATATCGTTTTGAAAATATCTACTAAATACTCATTACGTTAAATGTTGTTGCTGTAGTAATTATTGTACAAATCTCTCTCTTAAAATAAATTTATAATTTTTGATTATTATCAGTTTAATTTTTGTTCCGGTTTATTGCTACCTAACTAAAATAAAATGTTAAAAAATTAATACATTTCAAATTAGTTTATGTAATTGGCAAATTCGCATATTTTAAGATTGAGATGTCGTTACATATTTTATTTTATTGACTTACTATGTTTTTGACTAGCTCATCTGTCTGTCAAGCCAAAATTATGTGTAATATCGTCGTACAAAATTTGATTTTAATTGGTTATGTATAAATAAAACATATATAAGTATGGCCCTAGTTTCACCCAGTAGATAACGTAGTGTTGATATTTTAATGAATAATTTATATTCACGGACTCATTATTCTATAACAATTTATGTACTAAATAATCGCAATTGTCGTAGCAAATAGTAGCTTTGGTATTATTTTATTCCTCTTCGCAGCCGGTTCATTTTTGTTCTTTTTAATTACTTTCGCATTTCTTTCATAGCTTGAAATTGACTTGAACGCGTCTTATAAGTAGTAATATTACGAAGACGAGTAAAAATCTACTAGATAGCATCCGAGCTCTACATTCTTTCCACATATATGAGATTTATAAGAAAATGAATACGTCATCCGAGCGATCTTTTGCAGTCGACAGATTTCAGAGTGCCCTCTATGCGGATTCAATAAATGCAAAGCCCCGCCATATTATGAAGAGCACATTTCCAGAACATTCCTGGATCCTGACGACAACTGTATTTTATAACATAATAAAACGAAAGGATTTTTCATTATGAGTTCGAATATACGCAGATTCAGTATTGTACAAGACTTTGGGGTTACTGAGGTTTGACAAAATTGCAGCTGTAAAGGGAGCTTCGTCCAGATGGCGGATTTCCTATTTTATATATCAAACGCATTTTGTATGGTCGATTAGGAAAGGTATTTTGTAGGAAACAGCAAATAGGACTTTATCTCAATATTGTAGCTGATTATGATGAAACTTAAGTTTGAACTTTGGCATCTTGAACTTGCAATAATTATTTTATACATAATTGCATAGGGTAAAATTATACAAGGAGATTATAGTTTAACATTATTATCACACCTTTCGTTCATGACAATTTTAAAAAGTATCGAATTTTGATAAAGCGCATCACATTGAAATTGACATATTATTCGGAAAAATACTCAAAATTAAGAACAATTTTTTAATGCCAGTGCTTCACTAAAAAGAATGGAGGGAAATACTGATACGCATCAAAATAAATTGATACAGCCAAAGATGCCTTAGTAAAAATATTTAAGAAGTTACGTGCTCGAGATTTTTTTTAACTGAAAAACTGCTGATATGTTTTCGTGGACCCTCATATAACTATAAATAAAGGTATGAAAATTGATTAAATTAATTTAACATGGCCTTGGCAACTTTGATATTTAAAACATGTTGTATACGAGTATCTAGTCATCCTTCATTTTTTAAATCTCAAATTCAAGGGAGCTAGCGATTGCTATGAAGCTGGCGGAACATTAGACTCTATAACTTCTGAACCCAGTTCGAAGTTCTTTAAAAGCTCTACTGAAATCGAGGATGGGATAGACTTCGTTTTCTCTTACAAGAAATGTGATTGATGAATACATGAAATGAAATGGATCATTGCTTTTCAGCGATATTTTGACATTCGATCTTGAGGAAGTATTTATCTGGATCATCTCGCTGCGACATTATTTTCTAAATTACTGCATAAAGCCAACCCCTAGAAAAATGATCATACATGTAGAAAGCAAGCCGGTTGGAAGTAAGGTATAAAGTGATTTTCCGCTTGATTATGTTTACGGCTCCATTTTCGCTTACCGCTTGTTAGGACTGACGAATACAAGCTTTTTCAAGCCTTTTGCTGATGAATTCCTTTGCAGAAACAATTAACTTTTAATTGCTTTTCTCATACTTTCAAAATATAAATTGCCGAAAGTTGAATTACCTCCTTAAATTGGTTGTTTTGGTCGTTACTTATTTAGTATTTCCTATACGGTATATAAAAACACAGCCTGCAACATATTCCATGTATCCATCATGCCACTTAGCACGCACACAATTATCGACAGCATTTGTGCTTTCAGCGGACGATAATTTGGTCTTATTGACTTACAACGAGTAAACAACGTTCGCCTGAATATTGTTTGCCTAGTGACCTTACGTTGACTTACAACTTCCACCCCTTTGCTAAGGCAGTCACTAGGGACCAATTAAACTATGTTAATTTTCCTAAAATCTCGAGAAGATTGTCTGTCGTCCTCAAGTTTGGGGAAAGGTAAAATGCCACGGGGAAATTTGTACTAAGTTTGTAGCGAATAGCAGCAGACAATCATAAGAAATTACACAAATTAAAAAACTGCATTCGGAATATTTTTCTGTTTAATTAGAAAAATAAATTTAGTTCTAGTGTATGACATTTTCGAAAAGTTTTGAAATGTAATTATTGCGAAAATTTGGTTAAAAAAGTAGTATAATCGTTTGTCTCTACAAGTATTTATTGTAGTTATATAAAATGTTGCTTTTTGATACAATTTTAATAGATCGATTTATATAAATCCGTATTTTTAAATCAAATGTTATAACTTATCTAAAAAACAATCAACAAGTTTAACTTATTGTAAAGTTTATTATATGTAACTTGAAGTGCCAATGACCTATGCAGTTGAGGCACTTAAATTACAAATAAAAAAAAATCAAATGTATACATATGCAGTTATTGTGAGGCACATTCTGCCAAGCATATTCACTTAGAAGGCATTTCCAACTGTTATCCGATTTGAAGTGCATTTTTCGTTGCATTATTACAGAATACCAAAGTAACACTTTTCTTATTCATGCATGTTTCTGTGAGCAATAGAGTCGTGTTATTTGTATACCAGGCATTTTAGATGAAGATGGGTTAAATAGTGAGTGAACAAGAAAATCATTGAAGGATTATTTAAAATGCCGACATTTCAATTTTCGTAATTGCACTACATTAAGTATATAAATTTAATAAGTATAAAGTATTATTGTACTCTTCTTCTTATTTAAATCAATATAAATGTATGTATATGGAAATGAATTAAGTCAGTTCAAAAGTATCGGTGATGGCTTTTACTACGTTAAGAAGTTAGGTGAAATAATTATTTTCTCTAGGTTTCTATACACTAACGCTAATACATGTTAAGAGTTGAATAGAAAAAAACTGTGTACAAAGAAATCGATGGTGTTATTTACCAAAGTTTAGATTTCCAAGCATATTGAATTTATAACTTCGTTTATAAACAGAAAGGTCGGGAACGTTTGGCAAATAAATTCGTTTACTTTGCTTTTCTTCCATAAGTACAAATAAGGAAATTTTTATTACGCCGATGCGATAGCCGTTTATGACTTATACGATTCTAGCCGCATAGAAAAGTAGACGCGTCCTTCAGAACGATCCATAAACGATATTGGCTTTTGTTCTAGAATGACATGTTTTAAAGTTTGAAGTTTGGAAGTTTTGTCATAATAACATTTGGGTTCCTGGCGAAATTGAAAAGGAGGTAGAGCAAACCGTGCCCGTTAATATTGGAAAATATTTTATAAAATATGAAGGTTGATTAGCACTTCCGACACGCTATCAATTCCTTAGATAACTTTGGCCATCCATTTCCTGTCTTAAGAATTTATGGATTACTACTCCTCCTGAAAATTGTTGTTTTTATAAGTTTCGAAATTCGTTGAAGTATGAGGAATTCTAGGTGGTTATTTTGCAGAAAGTTTGTTTCGTTCGTCGTCGTTTAAGTGATATTTTCATAATGACTGTTTTGCGCCCGGCTTTTGCAATGCAGCAAGATCGGTTTAAAGATTACAGTTGCGAGACGAAATTAGTATTTTATATCCTTTACGCGAACCTGTGTATGTAAATAAAATTTTTGTTCGATCACTATCACCGCATGCTAGTGTACATGAATGAAGTAAGTGTTCAGACTGCTTTGGAATTTTCTTTTCATTTCGGAATTTAAAAATCATCGTGTAGCTTGTAATAGTTCCTTATAACATATATAAAAAAACCAGTAACGGTGTCGCTAGTGTTAGAGCAATTAATCAAAAATTATAGCGATTAGTTTCCTAAAGAGAAAATACTTGAATTAGTTTTTATACCTGTTTCTCTGGTTCAGAGTTGTGTCTATGTTGTTTTCAATATTTTTTATTGTAATTTGTATTATGCTTGTAGTAAAAAATATTTCATATGCACGTATTGTGAATTTCTCGATTTAGTGAGTTTTGAACTGTATTCTCGACCGAAAACTAACACTATATATATGTATGTATGTATAATCTGAAACCTTATTTACCTTGCGGTGTAGAGGCTGGTGCTTTATGCGCTGGCATGTGGCGGTACAATGCTCAACTTGCCTCGGATTCGGGATACAGAGTTGGACGCGTCTTTGGTGCTTGCGCAGCAACCATTGTGTGAGTTATGTGTCTGGTGATGTGTTTGACCTTGTTACTCTATCTCTTAGGTCTGTGGTTCTGAGTAGAGCACAGTTAATTTCGGTGCCCAACTGTGAATGGTCTCACCGAGCCCGATTCTAATCGCCAAGATACGGAAAAATTTCGATCCCAGCGGGTTCGAACCGAGGACTTGCTTAATGCAAGCCTGGCGCTTACCCATCTGCGCCACGCAGCTTTTTTACACTATATATATAAAGTAATTAAATATCGTATAGAATACTGATTTATCTTGTGGTGCGAAATAATAAAACAATGAACTAAAAGCACTGTCCCTGCATTCTCCCATCTATTATTTTATGAAAAGACGTTTCCATTAGTGGCAGTTGTAAATATCGATTGTTCTTCATATACTGTGTTTCCCGAAAATACTTCAATATGTGAAACCTTGAAAGTAAAAAAGTATTTACAATCAACGTCACTGTCACTTATAGCCTCCACAATTCTACTCGTATATTTCAACAAATGATTAGACTGGAAAAGTGACAAATGGAGAGTGACGTGGAACTGAAGTGGGATAAATCGTAATATACACAGCAACTTTTATTCGAAATGACAGTACAAGAGTATTACCCCGCGACAAGTGTCATAATACAATAATATAAAAAGGTTTTTTGTGCTTTGCGCGCCATTCTCGAATATTTCTGGCTTAAATTTGGTTACACCTTTCTTACGTTTACTTTGATTTTCGCTTTTCTTTAAAACGAACTTTTTCTAAGGGAAATGAAATGATACGCTGGTGTAGTTACATATAAGGATATATGTGAAGTGTTTAGAAGTTATTTTCAAATTTGTTGAATACATATAATAAACAAAAATAATATGAATTTGTACACACAAGCTGCATGGCATTGAATTACATTTTTTTATATTTTAGGGGTTTTGAGCCTATAAACTTTATTTTCAACTGAAAGTATCGATTATTATGTTTTAATTAAAGATCACTTTTTAGAATCCACTATTGTGTAGGGATTCACCGAGCGACGCGACTCGGTACGTAACTTGAAAATTTACATTAAATCTTCGATAGATAAAGGCGAGAGTGTAGCTACTATATTCCAATATACATATGTTTCGTCGACTGCAGCAGGGAGTTTGATAATTTCAAATGGGACAAACTCTGGAATACATTAATTACTATGGGTGTGTTCAAGTATTTTATTTATGCGTTATCTATTAAGATAATACTAGTGTTGTGACTCGAGAAATATCTGTATAAAAAATATATAGTATATACAGCGTGTCTACGGGTGGGGTCCGAAAGAAAAGACACTTTTTGACTTTTTATTATAAGAGAAAACGTTACCCCTTATACAAAATTCTGCTTCCTGCGAACTGCTAACGGATGTTTAGAATTTTAAGAAACTCAGTTGGTTTAAAGCAAATCCCAGAAACAGGCAACTAGAGAAATAGCTAAGCGTGCTTCAAAATAATATAGAGTTGTGAATACAAACACTAAATATGTTTACTGAAGAAGAACGAATTAATCTTAACAAATTTTACGGGATTAGACAAGTATCGTATCGGTATGCAATAAATTTATATCATGAACCATTTCCAAATACTGCAGTATCAGAGGCTTTACAAAAACTTTTAAGAAAAGTTGACCAACAAACTGAATTCGTCTTAGGTATAAGAAAGAGTACAACGAAGATCATGCAGCAAAAAAATAAAAAAATAAAGTGTCTCTTTTTCCGGACTCCATTCGTGGACACACTGTATAATAAATATAAATTTACGTTACTTTTTTACATATACTTTCCATTAAGAGTTTGTTTATGAGATATTTTATATATTCACAGAAATACGTACAACTTCAGCATAATATGTGTACGTAAGAAAATGTACTCTGTTTATATAACGCAGTCGCCTGTATTTACTTTAACGACCAACAGACCAATTATACCGACCGGTGTGACGCGTCGCGCAATCGATCTTATATTTAAACTAGCAAGATGCCCGCCCGTTCTACGTACGGACTAAAATGTTTTCTCTTCTAAATCTTAAATGAAATCTAGAATACTCCCCTGCTCCCTCACTCAAACAAACAAAGACTGCAAAACAATATTGTAGGTAAAAAAGGAAAAATGTTTTCCGAAAAAGGTTCTTCATAACCTTTTTATGCTTCACATATCTCTTGAAAATGTGTGCCTATGTAATTGTCGTTCTCCTTGTATAAATTGTAAAAACTATCGTTTTAGTATAACAATGAGAATAAAAATAATAAATGTACTTATTAAATGTTCTATTCATAAATTATAGCGAGATACCAGTTTTCACCACTTGGAGATGGAATTTCGAAAATCCTTCTATTTTATTGTAAACTGGACACACGGCAAAATAATCAATAACTTTAACCCGATTTTTAAAAGTTAAACTGAAACCGTCCTTAAATCCCCCCCCCCCCTCTCCCTAAATAAAGCAAAAAACCTTATGGAGAAATTAAACCTCAGCCTATCGTCAATCCCTACACAGAACAAAATCCTTCCACCCTGAACCGTTCGTATTCCTGAAATTAATACATCCCTTACGCAATTCGTAAAATCGCAAACCCTCCCTGCCGTTTACAAAGAGTCTCTGAAGGAAACACCCCAGAAATACTATCACTATATATATACAGATGGATCAAAAATAAACGACAATATCGGATCTGCATTTAAAGTGGGAAATCACATCGAATCATATAAACTAAATGTAAACAGCTCAATATATACAGCAGAACTTTATGCCATTAAAATGGCCCTTGAATATATCAGCAGTTCCCCACCAGATAAATAAATCCTCATGGTAGATTCACTTAGCGCAATCGAAAGCATCAAAGACGTAACCAATGATAACTCATACGTCTCCGAAATCCACTCTCTCTTGAACCAACTTACGGCAAGCCAGAACAGCCTAATCATCGTATGGATCTCATCCCATATAGGAATCAAAGGAAATGATCAAGTTGATGAAGCGGCCAAGCGCGGCCAAGCGCACAACCCCGATAGAGCAAACGATAAATACCATTACGGCAACCGACATGGCAACTATAAGAAACAGAATAACCGACAAATGGAACCATTCATGGCGGGGAATGGAAGGGAACAAACTACGTAGTGTGAAATCATTCCCACAAAAGTCATCACTCAAGGTTCAACTAACCCGCAAAGAAGAAACCCATCTAAACCGATTGGCAACTGGACATATTCGTGCCACACACGATCATCTTCTCCAAAGACAAGATCCTCCAACTTGTGAACTGTGTAATGTTCAACTAACAGTTAAACACATAATTATTGAGTGCCCAAAATGCTACCCACAAAGAATACAAAATCACCTACCGGACAGCATGGAAACAGTATTCAAAAATATAGACACTAGTGTTAAGAATTTATTAAATTTTGTCAAACCTATAAATATATCTGTGTAATCAAGACTGCGCTAATGGCCTCGGCAGTCGCAGCACAAATATCAAAATTAAAAAAAACTCCTTTTTACTTTTACCTCATTCTTACTCCTTTCGCAATGAAATTAAGAATAAAAACTTTAAACCACTCTTTAAAGATTTAAGAAAGACACATATTCCCAAAAAGCATGGTCTGATTGGATAACCACAGGAAATACGAAAGGTTCTATAATTCACCCTTGGATCCAAATTCGCACCTTTAGGAGTTGATCTGTGCACAATCCTGAATTACGTTTTTAGGAACTTGTATAGGTAACCTTTCTAAGTAAAAACCAAATCGATATACACTCCCCGCCAAAAAACCGGATCATTTTTTTAAATATATTTGTATACAACAGATAATTTTTAAATGTTTTCCAATTGAACATCTATGGGACATGTTGGGACGACGTGTTAAGAAACGCTTGATAGTACCGGATAATTTTAATGATCTTCGGGTTGCCCTCTCTGAAGAATTGGAACTAATACCACAACAGTTTATCCAAGACCTCATAAACAGCATGCCAAAAAATGATCCGCTTTTTTTGGAGGGGAGTTTCTTATGGGGCCTTAGAGATATTGAGAAATTCGTGAAAAGACATTTTACTTCTTTCATTCCCTTTAGGGGTGGAATTTCGAAAACTCCTTTCCCAGCACTTTGCTACGTAACTAAAGGACCCTTCTTGCCAAATTTAAAGTTCCTGGTACCAAGGATTACTACGGCTCTGCGTTGTTGAGTTGGTGCTTTATCCTTTATACATATAGATTATAGCGGAATACCCGTTTCATCCCCTCGTGGGTGAAATTTCTAAAAACCTTTTCTACCTAATTTTAGTCTAAAATGCACCTATAAAAATCAATCATTTTAACCCCCTACCCCTTTTCAATATTTCCTCTTTTTTACCCCTTTAGGGGCAATATTGAAAAACCATTAGACGCATTTAAAAAGATTTTAATAATTCATCTATATGCCAAAAAAGAATTTTCTAACTGAATAAACATAATAGATACGGCAATATTGAAAAAAATCCTAAAATACGTTTCTAGGTATTTGCATTGATAATCTTTGCAAGCAAACACCAATTCAATATCTTATCGGGTGTAAGAGATATTGTGGAATTCGTGAAAACACATTTTACCCCATTTCACCCCCTTAGGGGTCGAATTTTAAAAAATCCCTTCTTAGCACTACCTTACGTAACAAATTGAACCTTCCACCCCAATTTAAAGTTTCTAGTGCCAGTGATGTCGGCTCTGCGTTGATTAGTCAGGGTTATGACTTTCCTTTATACAGGGTGTCCCTAAAATAATGGGACACCGATTAGTCATAGTTTCCTTATGTCATAATAAATCGATTAATAATTAATAAACGTAATATACCTTAGTACAAAGTCCCTTCAGTAAGAAGTTATAGGGTCTCGAAGTTCAAGTTTTTATTTTTTATTTTTTTCTTAATTTACACAAATATAAAGATGTGTCGATTTAAATTTTGGTATACATGCTTACTATTTTATAGTGCACTAATAGGAAAAATTTCATAAACTAGACTTGACTGTAAGGGGTACTTTACCTATCTTTCAAAACTTTTTTTAGCTCTAACTTCGTTATCTGTAACATTCTTTCAAATTTTAGGTTATTATCTGGAAGATAATTAAAAATCACAAAAATAATGTACTCTCAGTTCTTAAGCCTAAAAGCAACCGTTTAGCTTAAAATGCCCATCAAAAGTTTTTGGTTGTCATTAAGACGTGCAATTATTAAGTAGCCATGATCACAAATCAATGGGTAATAATTGTAATCTAGTACAACAACAAGAAATCAATTAATGACGTTGGTGACATTAGTTTTTTGTCTTTTGTGCTTACGAAAATACTGCGATATAACGAACCCTTAGGCATTGAAGAATTCGTTATGTAGCGGCATTTTCTTAAACATAAAAGAACAAATTCTTATGTCACTAATGTCATTAATTGTTTTATCATTTTTTTTACTAGATCACCATTGTTTTTGTGATCATGGCTACTTGATAATTGCACGTGTTAATGACTACCAAAAACCTTTGAGGGCATTTTAAGGTAAACGGTTGTTTTTAGGCTTAAGAACTAAGAGTACATTATTTTTCTTAATTTGTATTCTCTTTCAGATAGTAACCTTAAATTTTAACAATTGTTGCAGATAACGAAGTTAGAGCTAAAAAAGTTTTGAAAGATAGGTAAAGTGCTTCTTAAAAACAAGTTTAATTTATGAAAAAAAGTATTAGTGCAGTACATAATATTAAGTATGTATACCAAAATTCAAATCGATATCTCTACATTTGTGGAAATTAACAAAAACATAAAAAATCTGGTGTGATACACGCACACAACTTCCTTTTACAGTGATCTTATAATTAGGCAAAAATTTGATTTTAAATTTTTAAGCATTTGTCAAAAATTATCAAAAATTAAAAATTTTACAAAAACGGTACAAAATAGTGTTAGTTCAAGAGACAAATTTTCTCTAGAATTTTAAGCTGAATTCAAAAATGCAATAATATACCGGGTGCTCTATTTAAAATAGGAGTTAATAAAAAAAATAGAAAAAATAAAATAAACCCATTTTAGAAGTATTCAACTGGAAAATCACCTATCTCACATCAGTACACATTAAAAATGTAAAGTTTAAAAAAAATCGTTAGAGCCGTTTTTGAAAAAAATCGAAAAAAACTGAAAAATCACAAGAGTAAACACCTACTTCCGGTTATGCGATTTTCTTCAAAAGCTTTCTGTCGCATCTACATAGTACACAAAACTTATAATATATAAAGTTTCAACGCCATACCTCTTTACGTTTTTGAGATATTCTGTTCACAGACAGACACACAGACAGACCAATAAAAAAACATGTTTTTTGGGATCAGGGGACTCTAAAACGTGAAGATCTGTTGAAAACTCAATTTCGAATTTTTGGGGTGAGTCCAATACTTCTTTTATTGTAAAAGAAAGTAATAATAGAAAATTGAACTTCAAGGCCCTATAACTTCTTACTGAATGGACTTTGTAGTAAGGTATATTAGGTTTAATCGATTTATTATGACGTAAGGAATCTATGGATAATGGGGGTTCCATTCTTTTTGGGACACCCTGTATATATACAGCCTGTTCAAAATTAAGTGCGCACTATTGCTATCTCGGTTGCTATTACAGCTACGAAGTTGGTTAAATTAGTAAAATAGTAGCATATTTCGTGCCGATTAAAATGGCGCAAACAAAAAAACAATTGAGCGTCGGGTTTTTGACATATGTCAAAAAATCAATTTTTTTTAATGGAACCCCCTGTATATTTTGACGTCAATCGATAGCCAATCTTTATCTGAACGAAGAACTTCTTATACCCTACTATCCTAAAGTTAATAACAATGGAGATATACGCCTGTTCAAAATTAAACGTGCACTATTGCTAACTTGTTTATTATGAGAGGTACAACGTCGGTTAAATGGGCGAAGTAGTAGTATTTTTTACGTGAATTACGGGGGTAATTATGAAAAAACAATTGAACTTCGCATTTTATAGATATTTAGCAAAACTTTTTTTTATTGGAACACCCTCTACATTTTAACATATTTTGAAATAAAATTACATTCTCTACAAATAAGTTTAAATGAGTGCTACAAAAACATTAAAATTAAAAAGGTTATTTAAGTTTAAATGTTGTGCGAAAGCGTTAAATAAAATGTTTAGGTAGCCATGAAAAAAACAGGGTTTTATTTAAACTTGTTTGTAGAGAATGTAATTTGATTTCAAAATATGTTAAAATGTAGAGGGCGTTCCAATAAAATAAAAGTTTTGCTAAATATCTATAAAATGCGATGTTCAATTGTTTTTTCATAATTACCCCCGTAATTCACGTAAAAAATACTACTACTTCGCCCATTTAACCGACGTTGTACCTCTCATAATAAACAAGTTAGCAATAGTGCACGTTTAATTTTGAACAGGCGTATATTTCCATTGTTATTAACTTTAGAATAGTAGGGTATAAGAAGTTCTTTGTTCAGATAAAGATTGGCTATCGATTGACGTCAAAATATACAGGGGGTTCCATTAAAAAAAATAATTTTTTTTTGACATATGTCAAAAACCCGACGCTCAATTGTTTTTTTGTTTGAGCCATTTTAATCGGCACGAAGTATGCTACTATTTTACTAATTTAACCAACTTCGTAGCTATAATAGCAACCGAGATAGCAATAGTGCACACTTAATTTTGGACAGCTGTATAGATTATTGCCTTGCGAAGTGCCAGGCAACTTGATTAGCACCGCAGTGTGTCGAAACTTTAAAACTACCCCTGTACAATGTCATCCTCGCTATCGCGTTTTAACAGTTTTAAGCAATTGTATTTCATATTTCCTTTTGTGAAAACTAAGTTCAAATGCGGTACATGCAGATATGCATACATAAATGTAGAAAGGCGATTCTATTTTACGTTGTGTCGTCAGCACTAATCAGATCTTAACAAACTATTAGCCCCTAATGCAAAGACGTATGGTATTAGCATTGCGACAAATACATATACATCACGAGTGAACAAGTCGGTAATACCACCCCAGGTTAGTTGAGACATTAGTATAGAACTGCGCAAGCGAAATATGGTTTTAGTAAAGTTTGATATGACTCGGAGGCAACAAATGCAAATAATACCTATATATTTACTTACTTTCATACGTTTAATTAATTCTGTGTAACGAACTACTCTGTATAAATTTCGAATGAAAAATTTTAATAGTGTCACCATAAAACAAGCAGCGTAATTACATAACTTGGCAACGCTTCAAACTTCACAAGAGTCACAGATTTATTCGCTCACCTTCATCGATCTTGAACATGTACCACGACCCTCCCTAAACTAAAAATTTAGCTTTGAAGCTTATCACTGCTACAGAAGCGTAATTTAAAGCTTCGGTTCGTATAGCTGTGAACTTCTAGCTGTTAAGTACGTCTGCGCTCTCAAAGACGGAATGCGCTGGCCGACATTCCTAAGGTACTTTGATATATAATATTTGCAATCTTGCATTCCATATGTCTGGTCCACGTCTCGTTAGGTCCGTTTGTAGTACTGGAGTTGTAGAGTTACACTGTTCTCAAGTCCGTCTGTCTTTGTGCCAATTCAGAAGTCGTTTAATTAAATTAAAGGTCCGCAGTTCTCCTAACCTTTTTCTTATTAAGTGCTATAAATCAGTCATCAAAACGTTTTAATAACGAGGCGATTAACGTGAACTTTCTCACAAAGAGATGGCAGCACCAATTTCTTGCAGCAAACAAAGGATAGTGGCTTTTCTCGCAGGGAAATGGCGAGCGAAATGAATCTGTAAAAACCTGCGGAAAGTTTTTTAAAGGCAACGTTTTGGAGATCGGAAATATCTCCTGTTCCAATTATGTTCGCGAGCACGATTCATGCAGTAGGGGAAAATATGAAACTCTTATAACTTGATTATCTGTTAGACTTGCTTCCCTTCAACTTATCCGCTTATTACTATTCTGGATGTGTTTTTCACAACCCTCTGATGTGAAAGTCGATATACAGATAAAACGTGGCTATTGGGGAAGTTTTCAAGTGATGCTTGTTGTAAATTTCAGAAGCAAACTTTTAATGGCAGGTCTTCCTGCATTTGAAATACGCGGAATAGTAATTTGGGTGATTATCAAGGTTTGTGGTGATAAAACGATAGCAGATTGGTTTAATTAAATATTAAGATCAATTGCCTAAGAAATCGTGTCAGTTATTTCCGTGTACTTATTTTAAAGTCATTTTTGAATACTCAAATCAGTGGCGGCTCGCTATAAGGATCCAAGGAACCATAGCTCTACCATAACAAAGCAGTCAGTCAAGAATATATTAATCGGAAGGAAACTTCTTTTACGTAGTTTGGCCATTCTTCTCATTTTGAAACTTAAACGAGGAATGAGTCATTTTTATATCATGAATATAAACTGTGCTATAAGCGCTTGCTTGCTTTCACGGACGCTTTGGAGCCAGATCGAAGCGAAGCTTTTCGACAGTTTATAGACTTCAGTGGGGGGAGAGCAGCGAAAAAGGTAGGTTCAAGAAAGGCTATTTAAGCTTGACCTGGAGCCACCTCAGCATAGGCTGCGATAGTGCGCCTATCGAATTTCTGATTACCGATGCTCACAACTTTCGCACGTAGGGTAACTGATGAAGAAACGCCGCACCCTCAGAGCATATTCGGAAACTGCAGACTTATAAGAGACATACTGGCAGCTTGTGAACTTTTGATGACAGAATTCACTGAAAATCCAGACCATCGAGCTAATTATGTAGCCAAATGGTGTGTACTTTCTAAGCGGATAGAAAAAATAGAATATAGAAAAAATTATTTATCTACGTACGTATTATCTGTAGTTCTCGCTAAAAAAATATTGTTTACCTATATATTGTCTTTTTCGTATTTATTTGAATTTGCTTTAGGATGCTTAGGTATTTCATTAATTGATACAAAAAAAGGCAAACGGTAAATGACGGGAAATTAGACTTTACTTCTAGAAAGTATGTAGAATTATATGTTTTAAACCAGAATTTTTGAAAATCGTTATTTCAAATGTATTTGCATCACTTAATATTGAATGTTTTGTTTATGCAATTTCATCTATAAATTTCAAATATAGTGCAGCATATATACAAAAGTCAGCGTACGTTTTGAATTTACCCGGCCACGATCGGGTTTGATTGCTTACGTCGTCCCCTCCACAATGATATCCGTGTGTATTACGTAGCGTTCCTGGCTGAGTGGTTATGGCGTCGGACAAGAAGTGAGATTCCCTGTTGGCGAATAGTGTAGATACGAATCTTACCACGTGCAATGTCGGTTGAAGGGAGTACAATAAGCTGTTAGGGTAATATAATTAAATGAGTTATTCCTAAAAATAACTCATTTAATCTTAATGATTTTCCAATAATGAAAAAGACATATTTTTGGATAAAATGAATTTTTTCATACGATCGGACACCCTGTATATTTCTTTGTTATCTTTTGTTCATTTTATTAAAATGTTTACATTCATTGAAACATTTGCATTACGATAAACATAATTGTATCATACGTATAAAAAATTCAACTAAGCCGGCATATTTAATTTAAGCAGGCCAGCGTGTGGTAAAATACAAACCAGAACGAAGTTTCGCTTGAAATGCCACATAGTGTTCATACGCACCGTAAATAGCAAACGCTAAATTAAAGTTAATCCCGTATAACGCCCTTTATAAGGTAAAATGTATAGTTAATATTCCCCCGGCTCTTTACTTAATGCGAAATACCAACTTTTTATGTCGAAATTATGCGTTGTGTAGCAGCATGTCCTTGTGAATTGAATGAAAAGTTAGCTACGCATATTGTTCGAGTAAATCCCGAAGGAAAATCGGTGTAATGTACTTCCGATAATCGGAAATGGAAAAGTAAACTCGCTTTTTAAAGAGATTCAGCTCAAACTTGAACCGTGGCTGCCACTCGTAAAAAGCACAAGGACCCGCTCGCGGCCATTTCTTAATATATACAGTTGTGCTTATGCTTTGTTTAAGAAAAACTTTTTCTTAGCGGAATCTCGTTCAAGTTCATCCCACAAATACAATGATCGCAATTATTTTTGAACGCAAATTTATTTGTATAACTTTATATTTTATGGTAGTGATCACTCTAAATAACTAACTGAAACCTCTCCCAGCTTTAAAATTACATTAAATGTAACTTTGCGAAGAAAGTTTCAATTGCACACGTTCCTAAAATATGTTTTATTCATTATTTTGATGTCAATAATCGTCAGTTTGTAGTCTTATTGTGAATGCTAAATCAGTATAATCCTTAAATTTTATGAGATACGTAATTTTTGTTGTAATTTTCTCATACATTTTATAAACCCAGACATGATCTTTCTCCACGTTGGATGCTTTAGTAATAGAGCCTGGAGGATAATAACCAATTAAGGTTTGCGATTACACAGCGCTTTCAACATGGCGATCTTGTAAACGGTAAGAGACTCACTTCGATTAAATTAAATTAAATGTTCAGCAGCTGCTACTATGATGCACATTCAAATATAAAATTATGTGGAATTTTTGGAACAAGATCAAGAACCTAGCCAAATATAGATGCACCTAGCATTGGAGAACTATGATATATGACTAAGCGACATTTGGGTGTCAAGGTACTACATATACCGGATGGTGCGTTACACGAAGCAGGATAGAGATGTACATAGTAAATTCTTTGTATTCAGTTATTTGCTTCCCTAATTATTGTAAGGCTGGAGTGTATTTAGGTTCTTTGTAGAGAAACAAATACTGCATCCATAGCTGCATGCTTTTGTCGGTATAGTATACAAATATAAATACACTAAATATGTTGTAATTTTAAAGACGTATATAGCATATTCACAACAACGTCTCTCAGTAACATCAAAACCGCTTGGAGCTAGCGTTGACAGTAACCAACTTATTTATACCCAAAAAATTACCCCTATTAACAGCGGAACTCTTTGTTGATTTCGGCGGGCAAGGCTAGCCACCTACTACTCGGCTTACGAGCAAATAAGGCTCACAGAACCATAACTTTGAAAGAACACAAAACATTGAAAATGCAAAAATCCACTTTTTCACTCTGTACATATCAAAACACGCCGGACGTACTCCTATGGCAAATATTTTTATAAAAATAAATTGTGAATGCAGTATAGCTAGTCATCAGTAATTGAACACAGGAGAAGCAGGTCTAACCATAGATGTAATCAAACACACTTTCCAAAAGCATTTGAACCTCTCTAAAATTCGTTTTTTGTAACGGGTGTCCCGCGGCAAATTTCATTTTTAAACTTGAAATAAATTTTTTATTTCTTCAAGTATTTTATTGAAAAAAATTACAAAATAGACCTCAATCTTTGGGAAATTATTTGTGAAACAGCACATCCACCAAATAACGCCCCTCACGTTGTACCGCCGCTTCTTCCAAACAAACTTGAAAATTGCGCATCACACGCATAAGCATAGCACGTGTAATTCTACGAATTTTGCGAGTGATGTTCTGCTTTAACACATCTACAGTGACTGGTACATTCTCGTAGACTTTTGATTTGAGATATCCCCACAACAAAAAGTCCAAAGGAGTTAAATCAGAGCTTCGCGGAGGCCAATTTAGAGTCCCTCTCTTAAAAATTATGCGATTCGGGAAAAGTCAGAACGATACCTGGAAATGATCAGTAACTTTCTGTGGCCTTCTCTTCGTCGACGGATAATGTTTAACAGAGGTCAAGATATCTGATTTATGCAAGATAGGGCTACTCCTGATACCGCGAATATCGTAATGGCTTCGCCAACTTTTCCCGAATAGCATCATTTCTAAGAGAGGGACTCTAAATCCCCCCCCCCCCCCCCCCGGTCTCAAATAAAAATTCTACGAGAATGCAGCACCCACTGTGGATGTGTTAAAGCGGAACATCACCCGAGAAATTCGTGGAATTACACGTGATATGCTTATGCGTGTGATGCGCAATTTTCAAGTTTGTTTGGAAGAAGTGGTACGACGTGAGGGGCGTCATTTGGCGGATGTGCTGTTTCACAAATAATTTCCCAAAAATTGAGGTTTATTTTGCAATTTTTTTCAATAAAATACTTGAAGGAATAAAAAATTTATTTCAAGTTTAAAAATGAAATTTGCCGCGGGACACCCGTTATTAGAAAACTTAAGTCTGAGCATTTTTCCAGTCCAATAAACTATAAAGATCTACTCTGTTTCTCTCTTATATATAGAACTATTTGATTCATCCACCAATGTAAATATTTTTAACGGCAATGAATTGTTAAAAGGCCAGATTTGATAAGTCGAACTATTTTCCGCGATTAGATTTCCCCTATCTGTAACAAAAGCAGTTCGGAATAAAATGTGAGCAAATACGTAGGAAAATATCACGCGTATGACGCCAGTATTGTGATAGCCGGCAGACGTCTTATCGCAATAATTGTTAATTCGATACCAGTATCATATCTCGTTTGTAGAACTTCAGCTTATTTTCTATTTATGGTTATGACTTCGCATGGATGAGTGGATCATTTTCTTATTACAGTTTGAAATTCAAACTTTTGAGTAGCGAAGAATATTAAACATAATATATTATCGAGGGAGAAACAAATCTGCAGTGGAAATACACGTCGAATGAGTAGGTCTATATACAGAGCAATCAAAAATAAAATTGATCGCGGGAGCTAATGAATATGACCGCTGTCTACACTGCACTTTCAAAACTACATTTGGACTACAATTAACTGTATTATTAATTCATGTGACTGTAACATAGTAATAAGCTACGCAAGTATGCAAAAGTAAGTAATTTAATATAAATTTATAGATTAAATTGATATGTAACATTAAAATAGAATATCTATAAGTTAAACAAGACTTTGAAACTTAAAAAAAAGTTGACAATTCGATCGATGTCAACAAAAAACATGCTACAGATTACGCAAGT